>SJYT01074858.1:103918-202050 GCA_006410635.1 Cephalophus harveyi
TTCAAAAGCATCAATTCTTCGGCGATCAGCCTTCTTCACAGTCCAACTCTCACATCCATACATGACCACAGGAAAAACCATAACCTTGACTAGACGGACCTTAGTCGGCAAAGTAATGTCTCTGCTTTTGAAAATGCTATCTAGGTTGGACATAACTTTTCTTCCAAGGAGTAAGCGTCTTCTAATTTCATGGCTGCAGTCACCATCAGCAGTGATTTTGGAGCCTAAAAAAATAAAGTCTGACACTGTTTCCACTGTTTGCCCATCTATTTCCCATGAAGTGATGGGACCAGATGCCATGATCTTCGTTTTCTGAATGTTGAGCTTTAAGCCAACTTTTTTGCTCTCCTCTTTCACTTTCATCAAGAGGCTTTTTAGCTCCTCTTCACTTTCTGCCATAAGGGTGGTGTCATCTGCATATCTGAGGTTATTGATATTTCTCCCTGCATATATATATATGAGCCCAAAACACAGCTGACCTAGTATTTCACTTTTATCTTTATATTTAAATAGATGAATTACCCAAATTCTGATAATTCACTTCAATCAGATAATGAAATAACACAGAAGACTTAACCCAGGAGTATCTCATTTCCTCACTGTACACCCTACTTAGTTCTCCCTTGATCCACTTCAGAGGAACAATATTGTTGTTGTTCAGTTGCTCAGTTGTGTCTGACTTTTTGCAAACCCATGGATTGCAGCAAGCCAGGCTTCCCTGCCTTTCACCATCTCCAGGAGCTTGCTCAAACTCCTGTCCATTGACTCAGTGATGCCACCCAACCATCTCATCTTCTGTCATCCCCTTCTCTTCCTGCCTTCAGTCTATCCCAGCATCAGGGTCTTTTCTAATGAGTCAGGTCTTCACATCAGGTGGCCAAAGTATTAGAACTTAAATCTTAAAGCAAAATTGAGAATTGGTCTACACCTTGCATGTGGGAAAAGAACACTTGGACACAAGTAAACAACTAACAGAGAACTTCTCTTGGAAATCTTGAATAAAAGGCAAGGATAATACTTCTCTCAAGTAGCTTCCAGAAAGTACATCTGAAGAACTTGTATAACGAGACCAGAAATTGTGCCATCTCAAGAGACTAAGACAAGCCACGAAAGTGAACTTCACTCAGTTGTGTCCAACTCTTTGAAACCCCATGGACTATAGAGTTCATGGAATTGTGCGGGCCATAATACTGGAGTTGGTAGCTGTTCCCTTCTCCAGGGGATCTTCCCAACCCAGGGATTGAACCCAGGTCTCCCACATTGCAGGTGGATTCTTTACCAGCTGAGCAACCAGGGAAGCCCAAGACAAGCCATAGACTGGAAGAAAATATTTGAAAAAGACAAATTTGATATAAAAAATTTGTTACTCAAAATATACAAAGAACACAATATAAAAACATGAACAAATTAAAAACTAGGCAAAATATCTGAACAGACATCTTACCAAAAATATATAGAGATGACAAACAAGCAAATGAGAAGTTGCTCAGTATCATATGTCACCTGAGAAACGTGAGTTAAAACAATGAGATACCAATACACACCTATTAGAATGGCCAAATTGAAAACATTGACAACATTAAATGCCAATGAGGATGTGAAGCAACAGGAATTCATTAATTACTATAGGAATACAAAATTGTATACTCACTTTGAAAATTTGGTAGTTTTTTACAAAACTAATATACTCTTATCATGATCCAATGATTGTACTCCTTGGTATTTACCCAAAGGAATTAAAAAACTTATGTCCACGTGAAACCCAATGTTTACAACAGTTTTATTCATAATTGTCAAAACTTGGAAGCAACCAAGATGACCATCAGTGGATGACTGGACAAACTATGGTATATCCACACAATGGATTATTACTCAGAACTAAAAGGAAATGAGCTTATCAAGACATGAAAAGACATGAGGGAAACTTAAATGCATATGACTAAGAGAGGACAATCTGTGTGGTACATATACACAGAGGAATATTCAGTTCAGTTCAGTCACTCAGTCATGTCCAAATCTTTGTGACCCCATGGACTGAAGCATGCCAGGCCTCCCTGTCCATCACCAACTCCTGGAGTTTACTTAAACTCATGTCCATTGAGCCGGTGATGCCATCCAACCATCTCATCCTCTGTTGTCCCCTTCTCCTCCCACCCTCAATCTTTCCAGCATCAGGGTCTTTTCAAATGAGTTAGTTCTTCATATCAGGTAGCTAAAGTATTGGAGTTTCAGCTTCAACATTAGTCCTTCCAATGAAAAATCAGGACTGATTTCCTTTATGATGGACTGGTTGGATCTCTTTGCAGTCCAAGGGACTCTCAATAGTCTTCCCCAATATCACAGTTCAAAAGCATCAATTCTTCGGCACTCAGCCTTCTTCACAGTCCAACTCTCACATCCATACATGACCACAGGAAAAACCATAGCCTTGACTAGACGGACCGTAGTCGGCAAGGTAATGTCTCTGCTTTTGAAAATGCTGTCTAGGTTGTTCATAACTTTTTTCCCAAGGAGCAAGCATCTTTTAATTTCATGACTGCAGTCACCATCTGCAGTGATTTTGGAGCTCAAGAAAATAAAGTCTGTCACTGTTTCCCCTGTTTCCCCATTTATTTGCCATGAAGTGATGGGACTGGATGTCATGTTTTCTGAATGTTCATCTGTAAGCCAACTTTTTCACTCTCCTCTTTCACTTTCATCAAGAGGCTCTTTAGTTCTTAGCTTTCTGCCATAAGGGTGGTGTCATCTGCATATCTGAGGTTATTGATATTTGTCCCAGCAATCTTGATTCCAGCTTGTGCTTCATCCAGCCCAGTGGAATATTACTCAGTTATTAAAAAGAACACATTTGAGACAGTTCTAATGAGATGGATGAAACTGGAGCCTCTTATGCAGAGTGAAGTCAGTTAGAAGGAGAAATACCAAGACATTATATTAATGTATATATATGGAATTTAGAAAGATGGTAACAATGACCCTATATGCAAGACAACAAAAGAGACACAGATATAAAGAACAGACTTTTGGACTTTGTGGGTGAAGATAAGGGTAGGATGACTTGAGAGTTGAAAACATGAATTGAAGCATGTATCTTACCATATGTGAAATAGATAACAAGTCAAAATTCAATGCATGAAACAGGGCCCTCAAAGCTGGTGCACTGGGACAACCCAGAGTGATGGGATGAGAAGGGATTTGGGAGGAGGGTTCAGGATGGGAGATACACATATACCTGTGGCTGATTCATGTCAATGTATGGCAAAAGTCACCACAATATTGTAAGGTAATTAGCCTCCAATTAAAATATATAAATTTATATTTTAAAAAATGGAATCCTCTAATCTCCTAGGTGATGGAATTAGGAGATGGGGCCTTTGGGGTGTGATTAGGTTGTAAGGGCAGAGCCTTCATGAATGGGATTAGTGCTCTTATGAAAGGGGCCCCAAGGAGATCCTTCATGTCTTCTGACTTGTGAAAACCCAGCAAGAGGACACCATCTATGGCCCAGGAAGCAACCCTTCACTAGATACCCAGTCAACTGGTGACTTGGTCTTGGACTTTTCAGCCTATAAAACTATTGAGAAATAAATGTATGTTGTTTAACTGGAGAGGGTGTGGAGAAAAGGGAACCCTCTTACACTGCTGGTGGGAATGCAAACTAGTACAGCCACTATGGAGAACAGTGTGGAGATTCCTTAAAAAACTGCAAATAGATCTGCCTTATGACCCAGCAATCCCACTGCTGGGCATACACACCGAGGAAACCAGAATCGAAAGAGACACATGTACCCCAATGTTCTTCGCAGCACTGTTTATAATAGCCAGAACATGGAAACAACCTAGATGTCCATCAGCCGATGAATGGATAAGAAAGCTGTGGTACATATACACAATGGAGTATTACTCAGCCATTAAAAAGAATTCATTTGAATCAGTTCTAATGAGATGGATGAAATTGGAACCTATTATACAGAGTGAAGTAAGCCAGAAAGAAAAACACCAATACAGTATACTGACACATATATATGGAATATAGAAAGATGGCAGTGATGACCCTGTATGTGAGACAGCAAAAGAGACACAAATGTATAGAAAGGACTTTTGGACTCTATGGGAGAGGAAGAGGGTGGGATGATTTGGGAGAATGGCATTGAAACATGTAAACTAACATGTAAGAACGAAGCACAAGCCTATGTTCGATACAGGATACAGGATGCTTGGAGCTGGTGCACAGGGATGAGCCAGAGAGATGATGTGGGGTGGGAGGTGGGAGGGGGGTTCGGGA
Source organism: Cephalophus harveyi (assembly GCA_006410635.1). Lineage (NCBI taxonomy): Eukaryota > Metazoa > Chordata > Mammalia > Artiodactyla > Bovidae > Cephalophus > Cephalophus harveyi. The sequence continues at coordinate 108,204 of SJYT01074858.1, forward strand.
TTGGGAGCTAATATACACCCATGGTGGATTCATGTCAATGTATGGCAAAACCAATACGGTATTGTAAAGTAAAATAAAGTAAAAATAAAATTTAAAAAAAAAAAAAAAGGAAAAGAAAGAAAGGAACAAAGAAATCCAAGACAGTCTATGAAAAATGCTATGTCAAAGTATTTTCATAATAATCTTTGTATATTTTGAATGTTACATATTTTTGCATTTATAAGATTTATGTTTCAATTATTTTTAAAGTGTGGACATAATCTATTCTAAATCATACAATAGTTTTAAGTGATTTTTGATTTTTTTCCTTGGAAGAAATTTATTGTATTCACAGAATTAATAAATGCTTGTTCCCCTTCCCTCACCATTTAAACACTACCATGATCTTTACAAAAATGTATTTTTTTTAAAGGGGACAATCTGAAAATACTGCATACTCTATGATTCTAAGTCCAACTTTACATCATTTTGCAAGAGGCAAAATTATGGAGACAGTAAATATGCTAGTCATTGCCAGAGGTTAGGGAGGAGGGAGAAATAAATAGGCAAAACAGGATTTTTAGGGAAGGAAGACTATTCTGTATGATACTACAAAAGAAGATACATGTTAATATACATTTGTCAAAACCTATAGAATATGCAGCACCAAGAGTGAAACACAAGGTAAGTTATGGACTTGGAGTGATGATGATGTGTCAACGCAGGTTCATCAGTCATAAAAAATGGATCGTTCCAGTGGAAGATGTTGATAACAGGGGAGGCTATGCATATTCATATGTAGGAGCAAGGGTATATGGAAACTTTCTCTTCTTTATGCTCAATTTTGTTATAAATATAAGGTTTCTCTCAAAAATAAAGTCTGTTTTTAGAGTGACACCTTGGGTTGTGAGCTACTTCTGAGCAACATTGTATCCAAGAAATAGATTCCCCAAATTTCGAATAGTCTTTCCTATTATCTTCATAAACTTTTGAAATATACTGTTAATAGAAACCATATCCCCAAGAATCTTTGCTTTGTAAGGAAACATTTAATTGCCTAATTCCATCCTAAATGAAATCAGTCCTGAATATTCTTTGGAAGGACTGATGCTGAAGCTGAAACTCCAATACTTTGGCCACCTGATGTGAAGAACTGACTCATTTGAAAAGACTCTGATGCTGGGAAAGATTGAAGGCGGGAGGAGAAAAGCATGACAGAAGATGAGATGGATGGATGGCATCACCGACTCAATGGACACTTGAGTAAACTCCGGGAGCTGTTGATGGACAGGGAGGCCTGGTGTGCTGCAGTCCATGGCATCACAAAGAGTTGGACAAGACTGAGCGACTGAACTGAACTGAAAGCGAAAGAAAGTGAAGTTGCTCAGTCGTGTCCGACTCTTTGCACCCCCTGGACTATGGCCTACCAGGCTCCTCTGTCCATGGAATTTTCCAGGCAAGAATACTGGAGTGGGTTGCCACTTCTTTCTCCAGGAGATCTTCCCAACCCAGGGATTGAACTTGGGTCTCCCGCATTGTAAGCAGATGCTTTACCGTCTGAGCTACCAGGGAAGTCTGCACACTTATTGAACTGAACTGAACTGAACTGATGGATTGATCACAATGTGATGCTTCAGTAAAATGGTACATGTATAATTAATACACTATATTTTTATTTTGTAAGATCTAAAATCCATATTTTTCTTAAAATAGGAGACCATTTTATATGTCAGTGATTTTTCTTTTCCAGTCATGTGTGTGCTGTGTGCTCAGTCATGTCTGATGTTTTGCGACCACATCAACTGTAGTCCACCAGGCTCTTCTGTCCATGGCATTTTCCAGGCAAAAATACCAGAGTGGGTGGCCATTTCCTTTCCAGAGGATCTTCCTGACTCAGTTATATAGTAATATATAAATAATATTGCATCTTATAGTCAGCATCTTAGATTTTACAAAATATGGTAAAATGTTAGACAAAAATGTGTGAAGTTTTAGCACAGTAAAGGAGATAAATTTAAATGATTAAACATGCAAATAAAATTAAAATTATAACTGTGAGTACTACTTTGAAAGGGTAGTACTTGGTCCTGTGAAAGACATCTGGGGAGCCAGGAAAGGCTTCCAGGAGGAAGTGGCAATAACTAAGAACTGCAGGAATAGTAAGAATCAGCTAGATAAAGGAAGAGTATGAATAAGAACAAGTGATATGAAGGCCCTAGAGCAGGAGAGGGTTTGGGGTATGGAAAAATCAGTGTGGATGGAGGGCAAGGGGCAGAGTGATGTAAGATGAACTTGAGAAGGTGGGAAGGTTCCTTTGAGGAAACCTGAAAATGCCACCTGAAAATGCCAAATAAACAGTGGATTCACTGGGTCAGGGACCCAAAGGGGGCTTCTTGTTCTTTGCCATGTTGTTCAGCCATGCCTGACTTTTTGCGACCCCATGGACTGCATCACACCAGGCTTCCTTGTCCTTCACCATCTCCCAGAGCTTGCTCAAACTCACATCCATTGAGTCTATGAAGCCATCCAACCATCTAATCCTCTGTCACCCCTTATTCTCCAGCCCTCAATCTTTCCCAGCACCAGGGTCTTTTCCAATGAGTTGGCTCTTCACATCAGGTGTCCAAAGTACTGGAGTTTCAGCTTCAGTATACATCCTTGCAATGAATATTCAGGGTTGATTTAATTTAGGATTGACTGGTTTGATCTCCTTGCTGTCCAATGAATTCTCAGGAGTCTTCTCCAGCACCACAGTTTGAAAGCATCAATTCATGGGCACTCAGTCTTCTTTATGGTCCAACTCTCACATCCGTACATGACTAATGGAAAAACCATAGATAGCTTTGATGATATGGACTTTTGTCTGCAAGGTGATATCTCTGCTATTTAATACAGTGTCTAGGTTTGTCATTGTCACCCTGTTTATTTAACTTATATGCAGAGTATATCATGAGAAACGCTGGACTGGAAAAAACACAAGCTGGAATCAAGATTGCCGGGAGAAATATCAATAACCTCAGATATGCAGATGACACCACCCTTATGGCAGAAAGTGAAGAGGAACTAAAAAGCCTCTTGATGAAAGTGAAAGTGGAGAGTGAAAAAGTTGGCTTAAAGCTCAACATTCAGAAAATGAAGATCATGGCATCCGGTCCCATCACTTCATAGGAAATAGATGGGGAAACAGTGGAAATAGTGTCAGACTTTATTTTTTGGGGCTCCAAAATCACTGCAGATGGTGACTGCAGCCATGAAATTAAAAGACGCTTACTCCTTGGAAGAAAAGTTATGACCAACTTGGATAGCATATTCAAGAGCAGAGACATTGCCGAGATGTGAGAGTTGGACTGTGAAGAAGGCTGAGCGCCGAAGAATTGATGCTTTTGAGCTGTAGTGTTGGAGAAAACCCTTGAGAGTCCCTTGGACTGCAAGGAGATCCAACCAGTCCATTCTGAAGGAGATCAGTCTTGGGTGTTCTTTGGAAGGAATGATGCTAAAGCTGAAACTCCAGTACTTTGGCCACCTCATGCAAAGAGTTGACTCATTGGAAAAGACTCTGAGGCTGGGAGGGATTGCGGGCAGGAGGAGAAGGGGACGACAGAGGATGAGATGGCTGGATGGCATCACTGACTCGATGGACGTGAGTCTGAGTGAACTCTGGGAGTTGGTGATGGACAGGGAGGCCTGGCGTGCTGCGATTCTGGGGTCGCAAAGAGTTGGACACGACTGAGCGACTGAACTGAACTGAACTGCACTGAGGTTTGTCATTGCTTTTCTTTTTTATTATTTATTTATTTTTAATTGATTGATGATTTCTTTACAATATTGGTTTGATTCTGACATACATCAGCTTGAATTAGCCATAGGTGTACAGATATCCCCTCCCTCTTGAATCTCCCTCCTACCTTCTGCCCATTCCCACCCTCTAGGTTATTACAGAGCCCTAGTTTCAGTTCCCTGAGTCATACAGCAAATTGCCATTGGCTACTATGTACATATGTTAGTGTATATGCATCCATGCTGCTTTTCCATTCATCTCACCCTCTCCCTCTTCTCCCCAACCCTTGTTTATAAGTCTGTTCTCTATGTCTGTGTCTCTATTGCTGCTCTGGGAACAGGTTCATCAGTCCCATCCTTCTAGATTCCATATATATATATGTTAATAAACGATATTTGTTTTTCTCTTTCTGACTTAATTCACTCTGTATAATAGGCTCTAGGTTCATCCACCTCATTAGAAGTGATTCAAATATATTCCTTTTATTGTCGAGTAGTATTCTGTTGTATATATGTACCACAGCTTCTTTATCCATTCATCTGTTGATGGACATCTAGGATGCTTCCATGTCTTGGCTATTGTAAATAGTGCTGTAATGAACATTGGGGTACATGTATCTTTTTCAGTTTTGGTTTCTTCAGGGTATATGCCTAGAACTGGGATTGCTGGGTTATATGGTGGTTTTATGCCTAGTTTTTTAAGGAATCGCCATACTTTTTACCATAGTGGCTTTGTCAATTTACATTCCCACCACCAGTGCAAAAGGGTTCCCTTTTCTCCACACCCTCTTCAGCACTTGTTTTTTGTGTATTTTTTAATATGACCATTCTGTCTGGTGTGAGGTGATATCTCATTGTAGTTTTGATTTGCAATTCTCTAACAATGAGCAATGTCAAACATCTCTTTATGTATTTATTAGCCATCTATATGTCTTCTTTGGAGAAATATCTGTTTGGGTCTTTTGCCCACTGTTTGATTGGGCTGTTTGCTTTTCTGGTATTGAGTTGTATGAGCTGGTTGTATATTTCAAAAATTAATCCTTTGTCAGTTGTTTCACTTGCTATGGTTTTCTCAAATCCTGAGGGTGGTCTTTTCACCTTGTTTATAGTTTCCTTCACTGTGCAAAAGCTTTTAAGTTTAATTAGGTCCCACTTATTTATTTTTGTTTTTATTACCATTATTCTAGGTGAGTCATAAAGGATCTTGCTATGGTTTATGTCATACAGTGCTCTGCCCATGTTGTCTTCTGAGTTGCATAATTTCTGATCTTACATTCAGGTCTTTAATCCACTTTTAGTTTATCTTTGTGTTCAGTGTTAAGATGTGTTCTAATTTCATTCTTTTGCACATAGTTGTCCAGTTCTTCCCTTACCACTTCTTGAAGAGACTATATTTTTCCCATTGTATATTCTTGCTTCCTTTGTCAAAGATACAGTGCCTGTATGTGCATGGATTTATCTCTGGGCTTTCTATTTTGTTACATTGGCCTGTACTTCTGTGTTTTTTTTTTTTTTTTTGCCAGTACCATTCTGTCTTGATGACTGTAGCTTTGTGATATAGACGGAAATCAGGTAAGTTGATTCTTCCTGCTCCTTTCTTCTTTCTCAAGATTGCTTTGGCTGTTTGGGATCTTTTGTGTTTCCATACAAACTGTGATTTTTTTTTTTTGTTGTTCTAGTTATGTGAAAAATGTCATTGATAATTTGATAGAGATTGCATTGAATATGTGGATTGTTTTTGGTAGTACAGCCAATTTCACAATATTGATTCTTCCAACCCAGGAGCATGGAATATCCCTCTGTCTGTTTATGTCATCTTTGATTTCTTTCATCAGTGTCCTATAGTTTTCATTATATAGCTATTTTGTCTTATCATTGCTTTTCTTCCAAAGAGCAAGCATCTTTAAATTTTCTGGCTGCAGTCACTGTCCACAGTGATTTTTGAGCCCAAGAAAATAAAAATAAACAGAGTTTCTAGGACATAACTAAATACTGTTGAGTCATCTGAATCAAGGCCATTATTAAAGCCATGGTGGGGATGACATAACCAAGAGATGTGATTCTCAACTTGGGCTGCACTTTAGAATCCTCTGTGCTGTGTGCTAAGTCACTTCTGTCATGTCTGACTTTTTGCAACCCTATGGAAAGTAACCTACCAGGCCCCTCTATCCACAGGATTCTCCAGACACGAATGCTGGAGTGGGTTTCCATTTCCTCCTCCAGGGGATTTTCCCCACCCAGGGGTCAAATCCAAGTCTTTTAAGTCTCCTGCATTGGCAGACGAGGTCTTTGCCACTAGAAAGGGCTTTAAAAAATCCCAATAGCCAGGCTGTCCACAAAATTAATTAAGTAAACTATCACAAGGAAACTCCAGAATCAATATTTTTAAGGCTCTTTATCTATATGATTCCCTGGAGGTAGCCATGTTTAAGAACCACTGGCCTAGAGAGAAAACACAGAGCAGAAGATGAAGAAGTGCTAGAATGAAGAGTTGAGAATTCTGATACTTAATGGCCTGGTTGAGGAGGAGGAAGCTGCAAAGAAGACAAAGAAGGAGTGACAAAGAGATCCAGGGAAAAACAAGAGAATGTTGAATTGTAAAAGTGAAGAGGAAAAGGGAAAGAGATGTCAGCAGTGATAAATGATGGTGAGAGGTAACAGGTAAGGACTGTAAACATCCACTGGGGACAATCCCTGAGAGGTCAATGGTGACCTTCACAGGAGCTATTTGTTGATGTGATGGAGTCAGAAGCCAGATTACTCTGAGAGCAGAGGTGGAATGAGAACACCAAGTACGAGGGCTCTTTTCAGAAATTTGGCTGCTAAGTAAGAGTAGATTAAGGAGATCATAGAGTAGAGAAATTTTTATTTTGTTTTTGTAAATGAGAACCATCTCAGCATGTTAAAAAGTTAAAAGAGAACAACAGTTTAATATACAAGCTATGATAATATGCATTTCTTGAGAAGATGGGGGAAATGAAAAACAAAAATAGGTGAAGGGACTGTATTTTGATAAGAAGAGGGTATGGCTTCTCTATTGTAATGGGAGGGAAGGTGGGTGGTATAGGTAGACACATTGGTAAATTATCATGTGCAGTGGTAGGAAGAGAAAGTTCTTGTGCAAGACTCATTTTGCATATGAAAGCGGCTCAAAAATTCCTAATTAATCCATGTCCATAGTTTTGCTTCAGAAGTTACATTTCTCATAAGGACTGACTTATCCATAGCCTAAGCCTGTTGTCCATGTGTGTTAAATATTAATATGTTATTGGCTTGTATTTCTTTCCAAAATCTGTGCTCATATAACCACCATGAATTCATTAATTCATGTAATTCATTAATTCAAAAGCAAGATGTATTCCCTAGCTGATTATTTAGGGGTTATATCCCTGATGTCAAAATTCATACACTTATCAACAAAGGTTTGCCTCATGCCTACCTCATGCCAAGCATGGCACTGAGAATAGAAAATAAAAAAGTGAACAAGATAGGGAATTTGAAATTCCTTCTTAACTTGTTCTTGTCCCAAGAGACTCATCACTTAGAATACTAATGACTAGTAAAATACTTATGAAGAATAAATCCATTCTTTTTTATAGCTGGGTAATATTCCGTTGTACCACATCTTGTTTATCTATTCCCCTATCAATGATCATTTAGGTTGCTTCCATGACTTGGCTATTGTAAACAGTGCTGCAGTGAACATTTGGGTGCGTATATCCTTTCAGATCATGTTTTCCTCTGGATATATGCCCAGGAGTGGGATTGCAGGGTCATATGATAGTACCATTCTTAGTTTTTTAAGGAAGCTTTGTACTATTCTCTATAGTGGCTGCATGAACTTACATTCCCATCAATAGTGTAGGAGGTTTCCCTTCTCTTCAGACTCTCTCCAGCATCTATTGTTTGTGGATTTTTTGATGACAGTCATTTTGACAGATGCAAAGTGATATCTCATTGTAGTTTTTATTTGCATTTCTCTAGTAATTAACAAAGTTGAACATGTTTTCATGTGCCTCTTGGCCATCTATTTGTCTTTGGAGAAATGTCTATTTAGGTCATTTGCCCACTTTTTGATTTTTTTTTTTTTTTAATGCTGTTAAGCATCTTAAGCTGTTTGTGAATTTTGGAGACTAATCCTTGTTGGTCATATAATTTGCAATTATTTTCTCCAAATCTGTACATTATCTTTGTGTTTTTTTTTGTTGTTGTTGTTTCTTTTGCTGTGCAAAAGCCTTTGAATTTAAGTAGGTCCCATTTGTTTATTTTTGTTTCTATTTCCATTATTCTGGGAGATGGACTGAAAAAGATATTGCTGCAATTTGTATCAGAGAGAGTTCTGCCTATGTTTTCCTCTAGGAGTTTTATAATATTTGTCTCACACCAATCAGTCCTAAAGGAAATCAACCCTGGACATTCATTGCAAGGACTGATGGCTGAAGTGGAAGCTCCAATACTTTGGCCACCTGAGGTGAAGAGCCAATTCTTTGGAAAAGACCCTGATGCTGGGAAAGATTGAGGGCAGAAAGAAAAGGGGGCAACAGAGGATGAGATAGTTGGACTGCATCACAGATTCAATGAACATAAGTTTGAGCAAACTCCAGGAGATAGTGAAGGACAGGGAAGCCTGGTGTGCTGCAGTCCATGGAGTTGCAAAGAGTCAGACATAGTGACTGAATAAGAACAACAACTAATATTTAGGGTTTTAGTTCGTTTTGAGCTTATTCTGTGTATGGTATTAAGAAATGATATAATTTCATTTTTTTCTGTTGGATTTCTATACGCTAACAACAAAAGATCAGAAATAGAAATTCAAGAAGCAATTCCATTTGTCATGACATCAAAAAGAATAAAATATCTAAACATAAACCTACCTAAGGAGACAAAAGACCTGTCCTCTGAAAACTATAAAACTATAAGATACCAATGAAAGAAATCAAAGAAGACACAAGTAGATCAAAAGATGCACTATGCTTGTGGATTGGAAGAATCAATATTGGCAAGAATACTGGAGTGGGTTGCCATTTCCTATTACCATTTTCTTAATTGTTTCCTACTCCAAGGGGTCTTCCCAACCCAGGGATCAAACCTGTGTCTTTTGCGTCCCCTACCTTAGAAGGCAGATTCTTTACCACTGGGCTACTTGGGAAGTCCAATAACCGTAGCCTTGCTTTATAGTAAAGAATTGAGGAGTCTTAACTTTCCATTTTCCAAGAACTGCAGCAGACTCAAAATGACTTTCTGAATGAAATTCTGACTCTAGTTGCGTGTCCTTTCTCAGTTCTCTTCAATCAAAACTGGAAATGGCCTTCCATTTTGGCAGATGTTTTATTATTAATAGGATGGTTCAATTTTGACAAGAGGGGGCTCATATTCTCTCATGCCTGGTACCTGAGAACTGGCCCACCCCAGAAATTTATCAGGAGGTCTCATCCTGAAATCACTAGGCAGGCAGATTCTTTACCACTGGGCTACTTGGGAAGTCCAATAACCATAGCCTTGCTTTATAGTAAAGAATTGAGGAGTCTTAACTTTCCATTTTCCAAGAACTGCAGCAGACTCAAAATGACTCTGAATGAAATTCTGACTCTAGTTGCATGTCCTTTCTCAGTTCTCTTCAATCAAAACTGGAAATGGCCTTCCATTCTGGCAGATGTTTTATTATTAATAGGATGGTTCAATTTTGACAAGAGGGGGCTCATATTCTCTCATGCCTGGTACCTGAGAACTGGCCCACCCCAGAAATTTATCAGGAGGTCTCATCCTGAAATCACTGTCAGGAAATCTTTCAAAAGCTCATGTAAGAGAGAGAATTCCTCTGAAGGATTCCTCTTGTAGCTCCCTGTCTCCAAGTTCTATGAAATTTTATCTTAAATCAAACAAGCCAAAACTGGCCCACCCCAGAAATTTATCAGGAGGTCTCATCCTGAAATCACTGTCAGGAAATCTTTCAAAAGCTCATGTAAGAGAGAGAATTCCTCTGAAGGATTCCTCTTGTAGCTCCCTGTCTCCAAGTTCTATGAAATTTTATCTTAAATCAAACAAGCCACTAGAGTATACTTTGGTGTAAACCCAGTAGAACTGGTATAAGAAGTAGCCTCAAGGAAAAACATGCCATGTTTAATATGAAGATGATATTGATGAGTACTTGATATTCATTACACACTGTCTTCTCTAGAAAAATCCACCAAAGATTTCTCTTCTTTAGAACAGTGGTGGGCAGAAAGGAGAGTGTGTGAGTCTGTGTTATGTGCTTCCCCCCAATTTTTAACCGGGGAGTATAATGTACTGAAAAGTGCATAATATAGTACAGTTTGACAGAAGAATAGACTTGTGAAGCCCTATCCTGGTCAAAAGGAAATATTCATTCATGTTTCTGACTATAGCTGTAGCTTGTTCGTTTTCTTTGCTGTATATTATATTCATGTGTCAAAATGGAGCTATTTGTTTATCCATTCTACAAGTGGTAGATATGTGAGTAGTTTCCTTTTAGGAGTTATTGAGAAAAATGATTTTTTGACATTTTTGTAATGCATATAAAATAGTTTCTACGGAATAAACACATTAGAATATAATTTCTGAGTTTAAAAATAAATCTTTATCTAAATACAATATATGTTTATTTATTTATGTTCATTTTTCTGTGTATATATGTGTATATGTATATTTCCAGAGGATTAGTATTCAGAATATTCAGAATAGCCTTCTACTGTGCTTCTTTTGATCATGGATTGGTTTTACTGCATTGGTTTGTTACTCATTAAAAAGTTATGTTTCTCTCTTTGCATTGGTCACTATAAAACATAAAACTACATTTATTTCTAGCTGTACTCTGCAGGACTCTGGGGCATTTGGGGGGTGGTCAGAGGTCTCTAGGCCTGCTATAGGAGGAAGGGTGCATCCCCTCTCACTTTGGTCATCCAAGCTTTGTTATGAAATATCACGGGCATACAAAGAAATATAGAGAATAATATCAGAATTGTTTTATCCATTGGACATATTGATTTTCTGAATATGTTATCATTTTAATAAAAATTGTATAGATTACAAAACACATACATAAGGTCTAACTCACACAGAAACCAAGTACAGAGCTGGGATCAGAGACCCAACTTTGTTGATTAATGCTTGGTGTAAGTCATTTTGTCTCTCTGACACTCTTCACTCCTTACAGTAGTGAGGCTTGGATAACTAGATGACGTGGTTATTCAAAGATATCCAATGAAGAGTCTTTAGTAAAATACTGAAGAGATTTCATAAAACCACAAAGACAGCTATCAGATAGTCCTACGTCCTAGACTGTAGGGTCTACACCAACATAGTTATTAATGTAAAGAAATTAATATATTCAAATTGTTTAAGATTCTTGACATCAATATTTAAGTCAGAGATTTTTGCTCTTTTATTTTGAAACATCTTGGTTTATGACATAGATGCAGTTTTAAAGTTTAAATTCATGTTGTACAGTTAAACTTTCATGTAGTACTTAAGAATATAGACTTTGAAATCAAATAGTTTGAGTTCAAGTTTAAACTGAGAAATCTTGTGCAAGTTACTTAGCCTCTTTAAGGCTGAAGTTCCCTGTTTATGGAAGAGGCTAATAGTAACACCTACCACTGCTGCTGCTAAGTCGCTTCAGTCGTGTCCGACTCTGTGTGACCCCATAGACGGCAGCCCACCAGGTTCCCCCGTCCCTGGGATGCTCCAGGCAAGAACACTGGAGTGGGTTGCCATTTCCTTCTCCAATGCATGAAAGTGAAAAATGAAAGCGAAGTCGCTCAGTCATGTCCGACTCTTAGCGACCCCATGGACTGCAGCCTACCAGGCTCCTCCATCCATGCGATTTTCCAGGCAAGAATACTGGAGTGGGGTGCCATGGTTATAAGTGAAGGCAAAATGTTGGGCATCCAATAAATGCTGGCTGCTATCAGATTATTTTGATTCATGGTCTGCACTTCTCATCATCTTGGATGACATTAATATCTATGTTGACATCCAACATACTGACTTCTGAGGTTTTATTTATCTCTTCCTACTAATAACATTTATCCCCTCCACTTTAGCTACATGACTACTCTCTGGACCTTCTTATCAACAGGAGCTGTGTCTCCTCTGAAATAGCTTAATTACAATTTTCCCTCCATTTAAAAAAAAGAACTATATTAATTAGGAAACACTAGTTGTTGTAACAGATAAAATACAAAGTATCAGTGTTTTACCACAATATAAGTTTATTCCTTACCCTGTTAGAGTCAAGGTGCGTGTTCCTGACTCATGGGAAGCTCTCATTCAAGCAACTGCTTAAAGATATAGGTTCCTTTTATCTCGTGCCTTCACCATTTTCACCAGGTGACACCAGAGACTGACAAAGAAGGGAAAGTGCATGGCAGATGACATGTGGAAATTTTCATGAGTCAGGTTTACGATTAAAGTACAACACTTCTACCCACAGTCCACTGTCCAGAACTCACACATGTTCATAATAAAGATAGGAAAAAAACCTACCTGTGGTCCAGCAGAAAAAATGAATGTATTTGGTAAATAGCTAGCCAGTCTCTGCCATTCTATTTCCTCATCTGATCTTCAGTTTCCAGCCTCATCAAGATGTATAATGTTTTCTTTCTTCTACTTCCTTCTTACTACCCTCTTCCAGTTTCTCTCCTCCTAGTCTAGCCTATTTCCCATAAATCAAGACTTGAATTCTTTTAATGCCATCAGCTCCCTTACCCCTTTGCCACTTTCTTATACACATATACATATTTAGAAAAGTCTCAACCACATATAGCTCTAACTACTCTGTTTCTCACCTAGTAGTAGCCACTACTAGGAAAGCACACACCCAGACATACATCGCTGAGTGAAATGGTGCCACCACCATGTAATGTTTTCTAAGATCAACCAGGCTCCCGATGTTGGTACACTATTTCTAACAATTCTAATATTCTACATATTTCTAATCAGCTCTCTTCCTCTTTTCCCACAGTGACCACATCAGTTCCTAATCCCTCTAAACTGCTTGTTGTATTTCTTCCCACTTAAGATTCAGTATATAACTTTGCTTCAAACATCACAGGGAAAATAGAAGCCACCATCCTTGGCCTAAAGAGAATAGTCACTACACTGCCTTTAAAAGATTTGTGTCTCCCAAATCACTTCAAAAGATGCAGATACCCCCTAATCAATGTCCAATGCCTGGTGAAGTGAGGGTTTTCTGGGTCCTCTCACGGGACATACAGTTAGAGTGTAGAATTGTGAGGCTTTCTGGAAAAATCCATTCTAAGATTGCTGTCTCCTTGGTCTTTGGATTTCTTCTTCCCCATGTAACAAGGAACTTCTGGCAGCTTATTTTCCTGTAGCATGGCCCACTGTAATGTCTAGGATTTATATCACTATGCAAATAGTTAGAATACATTGAGCCAACATACTGAGTTCAGATGTTCTGGTTGGTTCATGCATATTAACAAATTTAGTCTCACTTAGAAGCCTGCTCCTCTTTCCTTGATCCTAGATGTTCAGAATCCCCCAAATTGATCTTTACTAAATTTTGCTGAAATAATTAGCAAGTTCTTACAATTCCAGTTGGTGTTGAAATAATCTCCTCCTGGGTTTAACTTTGCAATTGGCTCGCAATACACATTCTGAGATATGACTCTCAATATAAAGCCTGGCAGGGAATGGAGACATTTGTGTGATTGGGAAAGAGGAGAGTTGGCTCCTTGCTAGGTTATTGTAAAGCCTATAGTAGAGAAAACAGCTTCATCAGAGAGGGAGAAGGACTGCTTTGCAGAGCAAGGAAGGGTCAGGGGAAACTGAGGACTTAGAGGATTCTGCATTGTCATTATAGATTATAGGTTAACATCATGTGTCAACTTGACTGGGTCACGGGGTGCCCAGTCATTTGATCAGACATTATTCTGTAGTGTGTCTGTGACTGTTTCTGGATGACATTAAAGTGTGATTTGGTAGACTGAGTAAACCAGATTGCCCTGCCTAATATGGGTGGGCCTCTTCTAATCTGTTGAAGGCCTGACTAGAATAAAAAGGCTCAGTATGGGAGACTTCACTCTCTATGCCTGTGTTTGAGCTGGGACTTTGGCCTTTTCCTGCCTCAGTAAGACTAGAACTTAGAAACCATTGACTCTCCTGGGCCTCAAGCTTGCTGACTACAGATTTTAGACTCCTCAGCTTCATAATCACGTGAGCCAATTCCTTATAATAAATTAATATTTTGTGCTCTTTGTGTGTGTGTGTGTGTGTGTGTGTGTCTCTACTATCTATCTATCTATGTATATCTATGAGCTTCCCAGGTGACACTGGTGGTAAATAACTCTCCTGCCCATACAGGAGACATAAGGGACATGGGTTCAATCACTGGGTTAAGAAGATACTCTAAAGGAGGGCATGGCAACCCGCTCCAGTATTCTTCTCTGGAGAATCCCATGGACAGAGAGCCTGGTGAGCTACAGTCCATAGGGTAACAAAGAGTCAGACATAACTGAAGCAACTTAGCACTCTTGCATGCATCTATCTATCTATATTTCTCTGGAGAACCCAGACTAACTCATCATCCAACTCTTCCCATAGATCTCTATTTTTGTTGAGAGCTTACCTCTTGTTGATGCATGCCTTCACTTTCACATAAGAGACCCAGAACATCAGTGATATCAATGACCTTGTAATTTGGCAATCTAAAGAATCAAATTTGATATTTGGTTTTAGCCTTTCAATAATAGATAATTAGACATAGATAAATCATAATTTTCAGCCTGTCCCTGAATTAGAAATTTGAACTTGACATTCTCTCTCTCTTTAAGTTGTATAAGTGAAATAGAAGCAATCATCGTAGCCTGTAAAATGTGATTTTTTTCGAGTTTTCTATAAAGTTGTATGGTAACTGTCACTTGGTTTTCCCAAACCTTGTCTTCAATGAGCACTTGGTTTCAGATAATGACAGCTGATAAATTAATCCATTCTTTTGTTGCCTTGTGCCATGATCCAATCAAGTCCCATCATCTAATGCCTCTGCTGCTGCTGCTGCTGCTACGTCGCTTCAGTCGTGTCCGACTCTGTGCGACCCCATAGACGGCAGCCTACCAGGCTCCGCCGTCCCTGGGATTCTCCAGGCAAGAACACTGGAGTGGGTTGCCATTTCCTTCTCCAAGGCATGAAAGTGAAAAGTGAAAGTGAAGTCACTGAGTCGTGTCCAACTCTCAGCGACCCCATGGACTGCAGCCCACCAGGCTCCTCCATCCATGGGATTTTCCAGGCAAGAGTACTGGAGTGGGGCGCCATTGCCTTCTAATGCCTCTAGCATACTGCATGTGGCCCAGCCAGGCTGGATAATGGGTCTCACATTCCCCTTCTCCTTGTTGTTATGTGAAACCTGTCTTAGTGCAAATTTTTGCAGAAGTCCAATTCTTTTGGCTGCCAATGAAAAGCAACTCTCACTTGCTTGGCTTTAAAAGGCAAGAAATCCCAAGGTAGTACGGCATCAGGGTAGGGTATTTCAGGGGCTTATTTGCATCCCTATTAATTCAAGTTTGTTTCAGCTTTCCATTCTGCCATCCTTAGCGTATCACCTTTGCCCTTGGGCCAGTTCTCTCGATGGTCACAAGATGGCTGCTGCAGTTCCAGAGAGCTTGTGCAGGCTTTACAAGTTCTAACAGAAGAACAAGTAAAATCTTTTCCAGGAGTAACCCCACACCTTATTTTATTAGCCAGAACTGGGTTATATATCATACATAAATCAATTGCTGACAGGAAAAATGGAACACCATAATCAGCTTTCCCAACACAGGAGTTATCCTTCCCTGGGCACATGGCTACCATGAAGAAAGTGGATATAAGGACAAAATCAGGAATCTGACTACAAAGAAGAAACGGGAACCACAGCCTGAGTAGATAACCAATAGTGTCTGCCCTGATGTTAATGATTATAGATGACAATTAGAGAATGGTCCACACTTGCTTTTTAATTCTTGCCACCCAGTCTCCACCCTGATGAGAGATTTTTTTTAAGATTTTTTTTTTAAATTTATTTTAACTGGAGGCTAATTACTTTACAATATTGTAGTGGTTTTTGCCATACATTGACATGAATTAGCCATGGGTGTATGTGTGCTCCCCATCCTGAACCCCCCTCGCATCTCCCTCCCCATCCCATCCCTCTGGGTCATCCCACTGCACCAGCCCTGAGCACCCTGTCTCGTGCATCAAACATGGACTGGTGATATGTTTCACATATGATAATATACATGTTTCATTGCTATTATCTCAGATTATCCCACCCTCACCCTCCCCACAGAGTCCAACAGACTGTTTTATACATCTGTGTCTCTTTCACTGTCCTGCATACTGGGTTATCATTACCATCTTTCTAAATTCCATATATATGTGTTAATATACTATATTGGTATATTTTTTTCTGACTTACTTCACTCTGTATAATAGGTTCCAGTTTCATCCACCTCATTAGAACTGATTCAAATGTATTCTTTTTAATGGCTGAATAATATTCCATTATGTATATGTACCACTGCTTTCTTATCCATTTATCCATTTGTCTGCTGATGGACATATAGGTTGCCTCCATGTCCTGGCTATAATAAACAGTGCTGCGATGAACATTGGGGTGTCTCTTTTAGTTCTGGTTTCCTCAATGTGTATGCCCAGCAGTGAGATTTCTGGGTCATATGGCAGTTCTATTTCCAGTTTTTTGAATCTCCACACTGTTCTCCACAGTGGCTGTACTAGTTCACATTCCCACCAACAGTGTAAGAGGGTTCCTTTTCCTCCACACCCTCTCCAGAATTTATTGTTTGTAGATTTTTGGATAGCAGCCATTCTGACCTGCGTGAGATGGTACCTCATTGTGGTTTTGATTTGCATTTCTCTGATAATGAGTGATGTTGAGCATCTTTTCATGTGTTTGTTAGCCATCTATATGTCTTCTTTGGAGAAATGTCTGTTTAGCTCTTTGGCCCATTTTTTGACTGGGTCGTTTATTTTTCTGGAGTTGAGCTGCTGGAGTTGCTTGTATGTTTTTGAGATTAATTCTTTGTCCACTGCTTCGTTTGATATTGTTTTCTCTCATTCTGAAGGCTGTCTTTTCACCTTGCTTATAGTTTCCTTCTTTGTGCAAAAGCTTTTATGTTTAATTGGTCCCGTATGTTTATTTTTGTTTTTATTTCCATTACTCTCAGAGGTGGGTCATAGAGGGATTCTGCTGTGATTTATGTCAGAGAGTGTTTTGCCTATGTTTTCCTCTAGCAGTTTTATAGTTTCTGGTCTCATGTTTAAATCTTTAATCCATTTTGAGTTTATTTTTGTGTATGGTGTTAGAAAGTGTTCTAGTTTCATTCTTTTACAAGTGGTTGACCAGTTTTCCCAGCACCACTTGTTAAAGAGATTGTCTTTTCTCCATTGTATATTCTTGCCTCCTTTGTCAAAGATAAGGTGTCCATAGGTGTGTGGATTTATCTCTGGGCTTTCTATTTTGTTCCATTGATCTATATTTCTGTCTTTGTGCCAGTACCATACTGTCTTGATGACTGTAGTATATCACATTGATTGCTTTGTGAATATTGAAGAATCCTTGCATCCCTGGGATAAAGCCCACTTGGTTATGATGTATCATCTTTTTGATATGTTGTTGGATTCTGTTTGCTAGAATTTTGTTAAGGATTTTTGCATCTATGTTCATCAGTGATATTGGCCTGTAGTTTTCTTTTTTTGTGGCATATTTGTCAGGTTTTGGTATTAGGGTGATGGTGGCCTCATAGAATGAGTTTGGAAGTTTACCTTCTTCTGCAATTTTCTGGAAGAGTTTGAGTAGGATCAGTGTTAGCTCTTCTCTAAATTTTTGGTAGAATTCAGCTGTGAAGCTGTCTGGTCCTGGGCTTTTGTTTTTTTGGAAGATTTCTGATTACAGTTTTGATTTCCGTGCTTGTGATAGGTTTGTTAAGATTTTCTATTTCTTCCTGGTTAAATTTTGGAAAGTTACACTTTTGTAAGAATTTGTCCATTTCTTCCAAGTTGTCCGTTTTATTGGCATATAGTTGCTGATAGTAGTCTCTTATGATCCTTTGTATTTCTGTGTTGTCTGTTGTGATCTCGCCATTTTCATTTCTAATTTTGTTGATTTGATTCTTCTCCCTTTGTTTCTTGATGAGTCTGGTTTTTCAATTTTATTTATCTTCTCAAAGAACCAGCTTTTAGCTTTGTTGATTTTTGCTATGGTCTCTTTTGTTTCTTTTGCATTTATTACTGCCCTAAATTTTAAGATTTCTTTCCCTCTACTCACCCTGGGGTTCTTCATTTTTTCCTTTTCTAGTTGCTTTAGGTGTAGAGTTAGGTTATTTATTTGACTTTTTTCTTGTTTCTTGAGGTAAGCCTGTATTGCTATGAACCTTCCCCTTTGCACTAGATTTTGATTAAGGGAAGTGCTCAACAGTGGGGTAGACAGAATGGATCAGAGAGAGCTAGACACTCATCACCTTCCACAATGAACACCTCCATCTCCAGAGTGAGCAGAGAAGTTCTCTGTGAACAAAGACATTTAGGTCTCAGTGCTACCTTGGGGAATGCTCTCAAGCCTGTCTAAAATTCCAGTCGTCCAGACCGAAGAGAATAAGTAGAGGAGAACTCTATTCCTGCTTATAAGTATACACCTAATCATATAGCTCACTCAAAGGAAACACAGTTCCCTCGTACTAAACCAAAGACTAACATACATTGCAGAAAGCTCCTCTTAGACAGTAGAAAAGATGGGGAAAGTTTGGAAGGAATGAGAACCTATTTCTCTCCACAAACATACTTCACATTTCTCATAGATCTGGTGAGATTTTCACCCACAGGGTGCCTTTGATATTTAGTAACCTGATCTCAAGTGCAGGCAGAAGTCTAAAAATAACTGGCCCTGAGGACAGACTGTGGGGGTCCCTGATATTTGTGGACCACATGGACAACTTGCATCCTCGTGAGAGAGTCGCTGTGAATTTTCACTTGTGTGGTTGTCAGGGTGCAACGATGGTTTGATCGTGCCGTCTCCCCTGAACCTATGTGCTCAACCCCTTGCCTGTGCACAGCAATACAAGACTGAGCCTGCTCTGCACCAGGCCAAGCAGACAGTCAGACTGGACAGTGCTCGGAGGCCACGGAAAGGACAGTGGTGTGGCGTTTGCTTCTTTGCCTCACATACTCAGGAACTCACCTCCACCCCAGCCCTGACTTCACACTCCCACCTGAACACTCAACATCCCAGTTTCTCTGGAGTGATCTTTTTAGCTGAGTTGTTTTGCATTCACATTTTTTAAAGTTCAGATCCTCACAACAGTTCTGAGAGAGCTTGAAAAGTGGACACTGATTCACTGTGGGAAGGGACACCTCAGGGACATTCATTCTGTTCCCCAAGGTCACAGTCGATAGCTAGAGAATATACAAGATCACCTTCTGCTTTCCGCATACCAGAACTTCGCCAGGTTTAGGGTCCTGGGTGAGAGTGACAATCTCTGAATATGGTTGCCACAATTGTATAACATAACTGATCAGGGCTAGAAAATATTTGGTAGATCATCTGTCCTATTTTTTCCACATCAGTTTGTTTACTCACAGTATACCCAGCCAAACATACCATGAATATTTCTGACTGAAACAAAAGAGGAAAGAAGGCGGAAAGGGAGGCCCCTAAAATGGAAGTGCTAAGATTCAAAGCCATATCCATCTGATTTCTAAACCAACTACATTCCATTAGGCAACATTGCCTCCAGTGTGTGTGTGTGTTTACCCATCAGTTCAGTTCAGTTGCTGAGTCATGTCTGACTCTTTGTAACCCCATGGACTGTAGTATGCCAGGCTTCCCTATCCATCACCATCTACCAGAGCTTGCTCAAACTCACGTCCATCAAGTCGGTGATGTCATCCACCATTTTATCCTCTGTTATCCCCTTCTCCTCCTACCCTCAACCTTTTCCAGCATCAGAGTCTTTTCCAATGAGTCAGTTCTTTGCATCAGGTGGCCCAAGTATTGGAGTTTCAGCTTTAGCATCAGTCTTTCCAATGAATATTCAGGACTGATTTCCTTTACGATTGACTGGTTTGATCTCCTTGTGTCCAAGGGACTCTCAAGAATTTTCTCCAACATCACAGTTAAAAAGCATCAATTCTTCAGTGCTCAGCTTTCTTTATGCTCCAAATCTTGCATCCATACATGACTACTGGAAAAAACATAATTTGACTAGACCGACCATTGACAGCAAAATAATGTCTCTGCTTTTTAATATGCTATTTAGGTTGGTCACAGCTTTTCTTTCAAGGAGCAAGTGTCTTTTAATTTCATGGCTACAGTCACCATCTGCAGTGATTTTGGAGCCCAAGAAAATAAAGTCTTTCCCTGTTTCCATTGTTTCCCATCTATTTGTCATGAAGTGATGGGACCAGATGCCATGATCTTCATTTTTTGAACGCCGAGTTTTAAGCCAGTTTTTTCACTCTCCTCTTTCACTTTCATCAAGAAGTTCTTTCGTTCCTCTTCACTTTCTGCTATAAAAGTGGTGTCATCTGTGTATCTGAGGTTATTGATATTTCTCTCAGCAATCTTGATTCCAGCTTGTGCTTCATCTGGTCCAGCATTTCACATGATGTACTCTGCATATAAATTAAATAAGCAAGGTGACAATATACAGCTTTGATGTACTCCTTTCCCAATTTGGAACCATTCTGTTGTTCCATTTCTGGTTCTAACTGTTGCTTCTTGACCTGCATACAGATATCTTAGGAGGCAAGTAAGATGGTCTGGTATTCCCATCTCTTTAAGTATTTTCCACAGCTTGTTGTGATCCACACATTGACCTTAGCATCGTCAATGAAGCAGAAGTAAATGTCTTTCTGGAATTCTCCTGCTTTTTCTGTGATCCAACAGATTTTGGCAATTTGATCTCTAGTTCCTCTGCCTTTTCTAAATCCAGCTTAAACGTATGGAGGTTCTCAGTTCACATATTGTTGAAGCCTAGCTTGGAGCATTTTGAGCATTATTTTGCTATCACATGAGATGAGTGCAATTGTGAGGTAGTTTGAACATTATATGGCATTGCCTTTCTTTGGGGTTGGAATGAAAATTGACCTTTTTCCATTCCTATAGCCACTGCTGAGTTCTCCAAATTTGCTGGCATATTGTGTGCAGCAGTTTAACAGCATCATCTTATAGAATTTGAAATAGCTCAGCTAGAATTCCATCACCACCACTAGCTTTGTTCATAGTGATGCTTCCTAAGGCCCACTTGACTTCACATTCCAGGATGTCTGGCTCTAGGTGAGTGATCAGAGTGATCACACCATCATGTTTATCTGGGTTATTAAGATCATTTTTATACAGTTCTTCTGTGTACAGTCATATATAACTTTTTAATATATATATAAAAGAGATGGTGGTGTTAAGAAAGAGTTTAGCAGATTGGCAGTCACAGGGCCAGGCCTACAAGCCAGGGCTCTGGATACTCTGCTTGCTCCTCACTCTCTCCCCTCATGATGCCTGCACCTGCAAGCCCTTCATTTCTGAACTCATTCTCATTTACCAGGGAACATAATTACGTTTATGAGCAGCAACTCTTCATTTTGAAGCCTTTCAATTTAAAACTATGGGGAGGAAGTAATTAAATTGAATCAAAGTCACAGCATTTAAAATGCTGATGTGCATCAGGGCCCTTTTTTCTTTTTCCAGTGTGTTTATGAACAAAATTAATCATGTACACTTTCACCTTAGCGACCCACTGAGCGGAGTTGGAATGAAACATTTTGTGCAGTAAGAAATCCACTCAAATATTCAAATTGAGACTGACAAACTAAAAATCTTTCATCTAAAGGCATGGGATATTTGCTTCATGAAGATCACAGGTTTTATTATTCTATAGGTTCTTGGGGCACACAGCCTGGTTTCCCAGACAGCATCTGAAGTAGAGTTTATGAAAATGAGACACTTCTACATTTGGAGGTAAAAATGTTTGTAAGAGAAGTATCCACTAGCCAAATGGAGCTTTTTGACCTTGTTTTCTATTTTCAAATGTCTGACCCTCTCCCTTCTGTTGACATAAGTATCTGCAGTTGCCTTGGAGGGCAAGCAACCTGCTTTTGGGTATCAGACCTACAGGAAGGATATTGGACTGAAGAGCTTATTTTGCTGGCCAGGATTGCTGCTGCTAAGTCACTGCAGTCATGTCCGACTCTGTGCGACCCCATAGACGGCAGCTCACCAGGCTCCCCCGTCTCCGGGATTCTCCAGGCAAGAACACTGGAGTGGGCTGCCATTTCCTTCTCCAATGCAAGAAAGGGAAAAGTGAAAGGGAAGTCGCTCAGTCGTGTCCGACTCCTAGCGACCCCATGGACTGCAGCCCACCAGGCTCCTCTGTCCATGGGATTTTCCAGGCAAGAGTACTGGAGTGGGGTGCCATTGCCTTCTCCAGCTGGCCAGGATTGATCCAGAGGAAACCTGCTCCTCAGATGCATTCTGTGATGCTGCCCCTCTGACTGACAATCACAGGATATCCAAAAAGCTTCAGAATCTACTTATAGACTGCAAATGGACACAGAAGGGTGGGGACAGGGCAAACGTAAATACAGTTTTTCATGCATCATGTTATTGAATTCTTCTAACTGTCCTGGGGAGTAGGAGATGTTGTCTCCATTTTACAAATGAGGAAACTGTGACTTGGAGATATTAAGTGGTTTGTAAGAGTTCAAAAAGCTAAATGAAGGTAGAAGAACTAGGTTCAAATCCCAAGCTCTTTCCACTATGTGAGACCAGCTAATTTATCTGTTTGAGAATACAATGATCTGTCCTTTTCTGGATGGTGACTGACCTATTCTGAGGAGCAGCTGAGAGATCAAGTGAAATGCAAGAGACCCAGTCGGCACACAACTGGACTCTGTCCCAGAGCCGAAAACTTCAGCCATACATGGCAACCACTATACCAAAGGCACAGGCACTGGAAGACTGGGCAAGGGCTGGCTCTCAGAAGTAGCCTTTGGAAATCTGCTCCCTGGATCTGAGAATCAACTCCAAGTCCCTACCCTCAGTGCTAATGATCAGATAATTTCCATTTTCCAAAAACGTTCTATGTGTTCCTTCTGCTGTGTCCAAACGCTCTTCACCTCCTGCTGAATGCCCCACCTCCTCCTTTTTGCAACTGTCATCTGCTCCTTTTCAAGTCTCAGTTCTAATGACCTCTTCTTTGGGAACATTTCCCTTACTGTCTTATCTCTCAGGGATGGCTCTCATCTCAGTACATTGCTAGAAGCCCTCCTGTACCTTCTTAACTTTCATACTCATCTTGACAGTCTAAACAAGACTAAAGAACAGATTCAGATCCTGACACGCTTTTACTTTCCACACTACAGATGCAACTCCTGCCATTTCTCCAGCCTCATCCCATACCAGGCTTGAAACACTCTTGCCTCTTCTCCCAGTCCCTTGAATACACCTAGCTCTCTCCTATGTTAGAGATCACATACTTCTATTCCCTCAGCCTAGATCCTTCCACTACATCCCCCCTGCCCCCCATCTTCCCATGCAGAATATTACTTGTCACTGACATCTCTGCTCAAATTCCCCTCCAGAAGGCCTCCCTGACCTCACTAAGTATTTCACCCTCCCAAATGCCCACTATCACTCTCTAACCCAGATGCTGGTTCTATGTGGTTCAGAGCACCTGTCGCCCCTTGACATTACCTTGCTCATTGATTCAGTTGTTTGGTTATCATCTGGAAGCCCACACTGGGTGTGAGTTACAGGCTCACAAGGATCATATATATTTGTTTCTCACTGGCTCCTTAGTGCCCAGGACAATCATTGACTGAATGATATGAAAGAAGGAAGGAGATAGGGAGAAAGAAAAGGAAAAGTAGAACCCTGTGACGTTGGCAGTGTGGTACCATGCTTTATAACCTTAGCTTTATATGTTTCATATATTTTATTTTGTTTAATTCTTATAACAGCACTAATAAATAGATAAGGTAAGCCCCACTTATAGACAGAAATTGCTAACACTTCAAATGCTCTGTTCTTAAAAGGAACTGATTGATAAATGAAGAGGCACAGAATCACATAAGTTGCAGAGGCAAGATTTGAACTTGAAGAGTCTGGCTCCAGACCTGTGCTTTCTGCAAAGATCACAGATACAGAGTTCAGTCCCTTACATCATAAAGGTCTCAGAGATTTGATCACTGAGGATTGGATCCCAGATATTTGCTGCCCTTGCTTTTCACCAAGTCCTAGTTTGGAGAACTAGTAGGAACTGGATTTCAGGGAAGAGAAGCAAGTTTGTAAAGAAGAAAGGGGCCAGGATAAAACTTCCCCTACTTTCTCCTGCAGTGGATGGCTTGCTGTTGTCCCTCCAAATCCACTCCCCACGCTTCTCTGTGTCCAGGAAGACAGATCAGCAAGGATCACACTAAAGAATACTCTTACCCTCTTGCTTCGTGCTGTGTTCAGCTATCGGAATGCACACTGGCAGGGTGGGAAGGGAAGTTATTTAACCCCTCAGTACCCTCTTGGGGAAGGCACAGGTCAAAGCTACTGCACGATAGCCCTCTCCTCCTCTCTTTGAGGTTCTTGACCCTTCAGTATAGGGGTATGTGATGTGACAGCGTCCCTCTGTGACTAGCCCCTGGCCAATGCAAGATCCACTGTCTCGGGTGGTTTTCTCATACTCTGAATGGCCTCTAAATATGTGTTCCTCAAGAGAAAAGTATATTCTGGACACAGAAAGCCCCAGTCATATTTATTTGTTTGAAAGGTGGAATATGTGGCTTCCCAGGTGGCGCGGTGGTTAAGAATTCCCCTGCCAATGCAGGAGACACAAGAGATGGTTTCAATCCCTGGCTAAGGAAGACCCCCTGGAGAAGGAAATGCTAACACTCTGGTGTTCTTGCCTAGAAAGATCCATGGACAAAGGAGCCTGGCAGTCTACAGGACATGGGGTCGCAAAGAGTCAGACACGATAGAACACCTCCCCACTCCACCCCCACACAAACACACATAAGGTAGAATATAGCTGTAGAGGTTCCTTTCTGACCCAGGTGATTTCTTTGCTAGGAGGCTAGCCTTTCATAAACTCACTTTTGAGGATGGGCCCTTCTGCTATGAACATCTGTCACCATTTACAGTTAGGAAAATATTATTAACTGTATTCCTTGTGCTTTAAATTATACCCCATGACCTATTTATTTTATAACTGAAAGTTAAAGGCTTTCCTTGTAAAAGCAAACACCCTCTTCCAACAACACAAGAGAAGACTCTACACATGGACATCACCACATGGTCGACACTGAAATCAAATTGATTATATTCTTTACAGCCAAAATGGAGAACCTCTATACAGTTAGCAAAAACAAGACCAGAAGCTGACTGTGGCTCAGATCATGAACTCCTTATTGCCAAATTCAGACTGAAATTGAAGAAAGTGGAGAAAACCACTAGACCATTCAGGCATGACCTAAATCAAATCCCTTATGATTATACGGTGGAAACAAGAAATAGATTTAAGGGACTAGATCTGATAGATAGAGTGGCTGATGAACTATGGACAGAGGTTCATGACATTGTATAGGAGATAGGAATCAAGATCATCCCCATGGGAAAGAAATGCAAAAAAGCAAAATGGCTGTCTGAGGTGGCCTTACAAATAGCTGTGAAAAGAAGGAAGTAAAAAGCAAAGGAGGAAAGGAAAGATATACCTATTTGAATGAAGAGTTCCAAAGAATAGTAAGGAGAGATAAGAAAGCCTTCCTCAGCAATCAATGCAAAGAAATAGAGGAAAACAATAGAACTGGAAACACTAGAGATCTCTTCAAGAAAATTAGAGATACCAAGGGAACATTTTATGTAAAGATAGGCTCAATAAAGGACAAAAATGGTAGGGACCTAAAAGAAGCAGAAGATATTAAGAAGAGGTGGCAAGAATACACAGAAAAACTGTACAAAAAAGATCTTCATGACCCAGATAATCATGATGGTGTGATCACTCATCTAGAGCCAGACATCCTGGAATGTGAAGTCAAGTGGGCCTTAGGAAGCATCACTATGAACAAAGCTAGTAGTAGTGATAGAATTCCAGTTGAGCTATTTCAAATCCTGGAAGATGATGCTGTTAAAGTACTGAACTCAATATGCCAGCAAATTTAGAAAACTCAACAGTGGCCACAGGACTGCAAAAGTTCAGTTTTCATTCCAAGCCCAAAGGAAGGCAATACCAAAGAATGCTCAAACAACCACACAATTGCACTCATCTCACACGCTAGTAAAGTGATGCTTAAAATTCTCCAAGCCAGGTTTCAGCAATATGTGAAACGTGAACTTCCAGATGCTCAAGCTGGTTTTAGAAAAGGCAGAGGAAGCAGAGATCAAATTGCCAACATCCGCTGGATCATGGAAAAAGCAAGAGAGTTCCAGAAAATCATCTATTTCTGCTTTATTGACTATGCCAAAGCCTTTGACTGTGTGGATCACAATAAACTGTGGAAAATTCTGAGAAAAATGGGAATACCAGACCACCTGACCTGCCTCTTGAGAAACCTGTATGCAGGTCAGGAAGCAACAGTTAGAACTGGACATGGAACAACAGACTGGTTCCAAATAGGAAAAGGAGTACGTCAAGGCTGTATATTGTCACCCTGCTTATTTAACTTATATGTGGAGTACATCATGAGAAATGCTGGGCTGGAGGAAGCACAGGCTGGAATCAAGATTGCCGGGAGAAATATCAATAACTTCAGATATGCAGATGACACCACAGCATATTTAAAAAGCAGAGACTACTTTGCCACCAAAGGTCCATCTAGTCAAGGCTGTGGTTTTTCCAGTGGTCGTGTATGGATGTGAGACTTGGACTATAAAGAAAGCTGAGTGCCAAAGAATTGATGCTTTTGAGCTATGGTGTTGGAGGAGACTCTTGTGAGTCCCTTGGACTTCAAGGAGATCCCACCAGTCCATCCTAAAGGAGATCAGTCCTGGGTGTTCATTGGAAGGACTGATGTTGAAGCTGAAACTCCAATACTTTGGCTACCTGATGCGAAGAGCTGACTCATTTGAAACGACCCTGATTCTGGGAATGATTGAGGGCAGGAAGAGAAGGGGACAACAGTGGATGAGATGGTTGGATGGCATCACCGACTCAATGGACATGGGTTTGGGTGGACTCTGGGAGTTGGTGATGGGACAGGGAGACCTGGCATGCTGCGGTTCATGTGGTCGCAAAGAGTTGGGCACGAATGAGTGACTGAACTGAACTTGTAAAAGAATCTGCCTGCAGTGCAGAAGTCCTGGGTTTGGTTGCTGGATCAGGGAGATTTTTGGAGAAATGAATGGCCACCCACTCCAGTATTCTTGCCAGGAGAATTCCATGGGCAGAAGAGTCTGGAGGGCTACAGTCCATGGGGTTGCAAAGAGTCGGGCATGACTGAGCTACTAACATTTCCATACCTTTTAATCCCTTTCACCTATTTTGCACACCTTCTCCTTCAGCAGCCACTAGGTTATTTTCTGTATCTATGAGTCTAGTTCTGTTCTATTTGTGCGTTTGTTTTGGTTTTTAGATTCTATATATAAGTGAAAGAAGGTAATTGTCTTTTTATGTCTGACATTTCATTTAGCCTAATACACACTAGGTCTACCCATGTTGTTGAGAAAAGCAAAATTTCATTCTCCAAAAGCTGAATAATATTCATATGTATGTGTGTAATATATTCATTATGCATTCATCTATTGATGGACCCTTAGGTTGCTTCCACATCTTAGCTATTGTAAGTAATGCTGCCATGAACATAGGAGTGCATACTCTTTTATAGTTAGCTTTTCATTTTCTTTAACTAAATACTGAGAAGTCGAGTTGCTGGATTATATGGTATTTCTATTTTTAATTTTTTGAGGAAACCTCTTACTGTTTTCTATGCATAACATCTATACTAATTTATATTCCCACCAACAGTGTTGGGGAACCAAAGGGTCCCCCTTTCTCCACATCCTCCCCAACACTTGGTATTTGTTGTCTTTCTGATAACTGCCATTCTGACAAGTATGTGGTGATATCTCATTATGGTTTTAATTTGCATTTTCCTAATTATTAGTGATATTGAGCAACTTTTCATGTGTTTGTTGACCAACTGTGAATCTTTTCTGGAAAAATGTCTATTCAGGTTCTTTGCCCATTTTTAAATTTATTCTGGTATGACTCTTTATATTGAATAATCTAAGTACACATTTTAGGTGTTAATCCTTTATCATATATATGATTTACAAATATCTTCTCTCATTTAATATGTTACCTTTTCATTTTTTTTTAGTCCTTTCCTTCACTGTACAAAAGTATTTTAGTTCAATGTAGTCCCATTTATTTTATTTTTGCTTTTGCTATCCTTGCCTGATGAGACAAAAAATTCAAAAAAGGAACACTTAGAGATGTCAGAGAGCTTACTACTTATGTATTCTTCTAGGTGGTTTATGGTTTCAGGTGTTACATTCAAGTCTTTAATTCATTTTGAATTTATTTTTGTGTATAGTGTAACATAGTGGTCCAGTGTCATTCTTTTGCATGTGTCTGTCCAGTTTTCCCAACACTGTTTATCAAAGAGTCTACCTTTCTTCAGTGTATATTCTTGCCTCCTTAGTCATAGTTTAATTGGCCATACATGCATAGGTTAATTTCCCGCCTGTCTATTTGTTGCATTTATCTATGTCTGATTTTTTGCCAGTGTTATACAGTTTTGATTACTATAGCTTTGTAGAATAGTTTGAAATTAGGGTATATGATATCTTTAACTTTGTTCTTTCTCAAGACTGTTTTGGCTACTATTGTTTTGTAGGATCTATTGTGGTTCCACACAAATTTTAGGATCATTTGTTGTAGTTCTGTGAAAAGTGCCATTGGTGTTTTGAGGGGGATTACATTGCATCTGTAGATTACTTTGGGTAATATGGACATTTTAACATTCTTCCAATTCATGAAAACAGAATATCTTTCCAATTATTTGTATCATCTTCAGTTTCTTTCAGCAATAGCTTATAGTTTTCAGAGTACAGGTCTTTAACCTTCTTGGTTAAATTTATTCCTGGTGTTTTATTCTTTTTGATGCAAGTGTGAACAGAATTGTTTTCTTAATTTCCCTTTATGATATATTTTACCAGTATATAGAAACACAACCAATGTCTGTGTATTAATTTTGTATCCTGAAACTGTATTGAATTCACTTATTAGTTTTAATTGCTTTTGGTAGTCTTCATGGACTTCTATATACAGTATCACAGTATCTACAAATAGTGACAATTTCACTTCTTCTTTTTCAATTTGAATGTTTTTTATTTCTATTTCTTGACACTTTATGCAGCTAGGACATCCAGTACTATTTTGAGTGAAAGTAATGAAACTGGCTATCCTCATCTTATTCCTTATCTTTGAAGAAAAACTTTCAGTTTTTCACCACTGAGTATGATGGTAGCTGTGGGTTTATCATGTATGATTAATATGTTTCTGCTGAAAACTCCACTGACAGTCATAAGGCTGGTTGCTTACATATTAGTTATTTCTTCTTTGCTGCTCTAAAACTTTGGGAGTTTTTATTATAAATGGATGTCAAATTGTATCAAATGCCTTTTCTGTATCTATTCAGATAATCATATGATTATTATCCTTTGTTTTATTAATGTGGAGTGTCATACTGATTTTGCAGACATAGAACCATTCTTACATCCATGAATAAACCCACCCCATCATGGTGTGAGACTCTTTTAATATACTGTTGAATTAGGTTTGCTAATAATTTGTTGAGGATAATTGCATATATGTTCATCAGGTATATTGGGCTGTGATTTTCTCTTTTTTTGTAGTCTCTTTGTCTGAGTTTGCTATCAGGATAATGCTGACCTGATTAAATGAGTTCAGAAGCATTTCTTTCTCCTCATAATTTTTTGAAATAATTTCAGAAGGGTAGGTATTACCTCTTCCTTAAGTGATTTTTAGAATTCAATTTTTTTTAAATATAAATTTATTTATTTTAATTGGAGGTTAATTACTTTACAATATTGTATTGGTTTTGCCATACATCAACATGAATCCACCACAGGTATACACGTGTTTCCTGTCCTGAACCCCCTCCACCTTCCCTCCCCATACCATCCCTCTGGGTCATCTCAGTGCACCAACCCCAAGCATCCAGTTTAGAATTCAGTTGTGATGCCATATGGTCCTCTATACTTCCCTGGTGGCTCAGACGGTAAAGCGTCTTGCTTACAATGCAGGAGACCTAGGTTCAATCTCTGGATCAGGAAGATACTCTGGAGAAGGAAATGGCAGCCCACTCCAGCACACTTGCCTGGAATTTATCAGGAGTTTTTATTATTATTGTTAATGTTTTAAGTTCATCAGCAGCAATGTATCTTTTCAGATTTTCTATTTCTTTACAAATCAGTCTTGGAAGGTTGTGTGTTTTTAGGAATTTATCCACTTCTATATTGTCTAGTTTATTGTAATGTAAACATTTTTGGTGATCTCTCATGATACTTTGCATTTCTGTGGTGTTGGTTGTAACTTGTGGTCTTTCATTTGCGTTTATTTATTTGAGCCCTCTCTTTTTCTTCAAGGGTCTAGCTAAAGGTTTATCAATTTTGTTTATCTGTTCAAAGAACCAGATCTTAGCTTCACTGATCTTTTCTAATTTTTTAGTTTTAATTTTATTTCTTATTTTTATTTTATTTTTCTGATATTTATTGTTTTCTTCTGTCAAATAACTTTGGAATTTGCTATTTATTTCCTTTTGGTGTAAAGTTAGATTGTTTATTTGAGATTTTTCTTGCTGCTTGAGGTAGGACTGTCTTACTAAGGACTTACCTCTTAGAACTGCTTTAGCTGGGTTCCATTCATTTTGGATTTGCCAGCATTCTCCAGTTTTGGGCTTTCCTGGTGGCCCAGTTGGTAAAGAATCTGCATGCAATGCAGGAGACCTGGGTTTTATCCCTTTGCTGGGAAAATCCCTTGGAGAAGGGAATGGCTATCCACCCCAGTATCCTGGCCTGGAGAATCCCACGGACTCTATAGTCAATGTGGTTGCAAAGAGTCGGACACAACTGAGCAACTTCCATGTTTTTATTTTGGATTATTGTGCTTTCATTTAATTTGTTTCAAGGTATTTTTTATTTCCTATTTCCTTTCTTTGTTGACCTGCTGACTGTTTAGTAGCAACTTGTTTAGTCTACAGATGTATGTGTTTTTTCCAGTTTTCTTCTTGTAATTAATTTCTAGTTTCAAAGAGATTCCCTGGCAGCTCAGAGGGTAAAGAGTCTGCCTGCAATGTGGGAGACCTGAGTTCGATCCCTAGGTCAGGCAGATCCCCTGGAGAAGAAAATGGCAACCCTCTACAGTTTTCTTGCCTAGAAAATGCCATGGATGGAGGAAGAGCCCAGCGGGCAACAATCAATAGAGTCACAAAGAGTCGGACACGACTAAGTGACTTCACCTTCATTTTCACTTTCTTCATGCACAGAAGAGTTGCTTGATATTATTCATGTCAATGTATGGCAAAACCAATATGGTATTGTAAAGTAAAATAAAGTAAAAATAAAATTTAAAAAATTAAAAAATAAAAACAAAACTAAATAAGTGGGACATAATTAAATTTGAAAGCTCTTACACAACAAAGGAAACTATCCTTGGAATGGGAGAAAATAATAGCAAATGAAACAACTGACAAAGAATTAATCTCCAAAACATTCAAGCAGCTCATGTATCTCATCAGAAAAACAAACAATCAAAAGTGGACAAAAGACCTAAACAGACATTTCTCCAAAGAGGACATACATATAGCTAATAAACATATGAAAAGATACTCAACATCATTCAGTATTAGAGAAATACAAATCAAAACTANATGTATCTCATCAGAAAAACAAACAATCAAAAGTGGACAAAAGACCTAAACAGACATTTCTCCAAAGAGGACATACATATAGCTAATAAACATATGAAAAGATACTCAACATCATTCAGTATTAGAGAAATACAAATCAAAACTAAAATAAGGTATCACCTCACACTGGTCAGAATGCCATCATCAAAAATTTTATAAGCAATAAATGCTGGATAATGTGTGGCAAAAAGGCAACACTATTGCATTGTTGGTGGAAATGTTAAGTGATATAGCCACTATGGAGAATAATATGGAGATTCCTTTAAAAACCAGAGAAAAACTAAACTATCATAAGACCCAACAATCCCACAGGGCATATACCGTCAGGAAACCATAACTGAAAAAGACTCATGTACTCCAATGTTCATTGTAGCTTTACAATAGCTAGAACATGGAAGCAACTTAGATGTCCATTGACAGATGGATGGATAAAGAATCTGTGCTACATATATGCAATGGAATATTACTGCACCATAGAAAGGAATGCATGTGAGTCAGTTCTAATAAGGTGGGTGAACCAAGAGCCTATTATACAGTGTGAAGTAAGTCAGAAAGAGAAAAAATATATATATTATACTGACACATATATATGGAATCTAGAAAAATGGTACTGACTTGCATATAGTTATGGGCTTCTCCAGGAGCTCAGAGGTAAAGAATCTGCCTGCAATGCAGGAGCCACAGATATAGATTTGATCCCTGGGTCAGGCAAATCCCTTGGAAGAGGGCATGGCAACTCACACCAATATTCTTGTCTACAGAATTACATGGACAGAAGAGCCTGGTGGGCTACAGTCCATAGCATCACAAAGAGTTGGACACAACTGAAGCAACTTAGCATGCATGCATGCAGGCAGAGAGTTTTGTGTGAACCTCATGGAAACCACAAATCAAAAACCTACAAAAGATACACAAGAAATGTATGGCAAAACCAATACAATATTGTAAAGTGATTAGCCTCCAATTAAAATAAATAAATTTAAATTAAAAAAAAAAGAAATCTAAACCAGGACTTCCTTGGTTGTTCAGTGGTTAACAATTGTGTGTCAATGCTGCAGACATTGATTCAAGCCCTGGTCTGGGAAGAGTCAGGATGCCATGGAGCAACTAAGCCCATGTGCCACAGCTTCTGAGGCCTGTGTGTCTAGGGCCCAAGTGCTGCAACTACTGAGTACATATGCTGCAACTACTGAAGCTCACATGCCTAGAGGCCATCCTCTGAAACAAGAGAAGCCACTGCAACAAGAAGCCCACACGCCACAAAGAAGAGTAGTCCCTGTTCACCAAAACTAGAGAAAGCCGATGTGTAGCAATGAGGAGCCAGTGCGGCCATAAATAAATAAAAGAAATCCAAACATAACTCTACAGAAAATCATCTAACCACTAGAGAAAAAGATAAGAAGAAAGGGACATATAAGAACTGCAAAACAATAAAATATAAACAAAATACATACAATATATACCTATTAATTACTTTAAATGTCAATGGACTAAGTGCTCCAATCAAAATACCCAAGGTTGCTGAATGAATAAAAGAAGAAGATCCATCTGCATGCTATTTACAGGAAACTCACTTCAAATCTAAAAACACATACAGATTAAAATTCAAGGGATGAAAAAAGATATTCCATGCAAATGGAAACCTAAAGAAAGTTGGGGCATCAATACTTGTATCAGATAAAATATCCTTTATGACAAAGACCATGACAAAAGACAAGAAGGACACTATATAATAATAAATAGATCAACCCAACAAGAAAATACAATATTTGTAAATATGAACCCAGCATTGACACACTTAAATACATACAGCAAATATTAACAAACATAAAAGGAGAAATTGACAGTACTGTAATAATAAGAGAGGACTTTAATATTCCACTACATCAATAGAAAGATCATCTAGAAAGAGGATCAGCACAAAACATTAGAATTAAATCAGAGGTCCCCAACCTTCAGGCCACAGGCCAATACTCCTGTCAGTTCAGCAGCAGGATTAGATTAGAAATGAAGTGCACAATAAATATAAATTATTTATCATCCCAATGCCACCCCTCTTCCAGCCCTTGGAAAAATTGTCTTTCATGAAAATGGTCCCTGGTGCCAAAAAGTTTGGAAACTGCTGTCTTAAATGACACATGAGAGAACTGGGTTTGATCCCTGGGTTGGAAAGATCCCCTGGAGAAGGGAAAGGATACTGTAAAGTCCATGGGGTTGCTAAGTGTCAGACTTTCACTTTAGACATTAGATATGTCTATCAGTTCAGTTCAGTTCAGTTCAGTCACTCAGTTGTGTCTGACTCTTTGCGACCCCATGAATTGCAGCANCTCAATGGACATGGGTTTGGGTGGACTCTGGGAGTTGGTGATGGGACAGGGAGACCTGGCATGCTGTGGTTCATGTGGTCGCAAAGAGTTGGGCACGAATGAGTGACTGAACTGAACTTGTAAAAGAATCTGCCTGCAGTGCAGAAGTCCTGGGTTTGGTTGCTGGATCAGGGAGATTTTTGGAGAAATGAATGGCCACCCACTCCAGTATTCTTGCCAGGAGAATTCCATGGGCAGAAGAGTCTGGAGGGCTACAGTCCATGGGGTTGCAAAGAGTCGGGCATGACTGAGCTACTAACATTTCCATACCTTTTAATCCCTTTCACCTATTTTGCACACCTTCTCCTTCAGCAGCCACTAGGTTATTTTCTGTATCTATGAGTCTAGTTCTGTTCTATTTGTGCGTTTGTTTTGGTTTTTAGATTCTATATATAAGTGAAAGAAGGTAATTGTCTTTTTATGTCTGACATTTCATTTAGCCTAATACACACTAGGTCTACCCATGTTGTTGAGAAAAGCAAAATTTCATTCTCCAAAAGCTGAATAATATTCATATGTATGTGTGTAATATATTCATTATGCATTCATCTATTGATGGACCCTTAGGTTGCTTCCACATCTCAGCTATTGTAAGTAATGCTGCCATGAACATAGGAGTGCATACTCTTTTATAGTTAGCTTTTCATTTTCTTTAACTAAATACTGAGAAGTCGAGTTGCTGGATTATATGGTATTTCTATTTTTAATTTTTTGAGGAAACCTCTTACTGTTTTCTATGCATAACATCTATACTAATTTATATTCCCACCAACAGTGTTGGGGAACCAAAGGGTCCCCCTTTCTCCACATCCTCCCCAACACTTGGTATTTGTTGTCTTTCTGATAACTGCCATTCTGACAAGTATGTGGTGATATCTCATTATGGTTTTAATTTGCATTTTCCTAATTATTAGTGATATTGAGCAACTTTTCATGTGTTTGTTGACCAACTGTGAATCTTTTCTGGAAAAATGTCTATTCAGGTTCTTTGCCCATTTTTAAATTTATTCTGGTATGACTCTTTATATTGAATAATCTAAGTACACATTTTAGGTGTTAATCCTTTATCATATATATGATTTACAAATATCTTCTCTCATTTAATATGTTACCTTTTCATTTTTTTTTAGTCCTTTCCTTCACTGTACAAAAGTATTTTAGTTCAATGTAGTCCCATTTATTTTATTTTTGCTTTTGCTATCCTTGCCTGATGAGACAAAAAATTCAAAAAAGGAACACTTAGAGATGTCAGAGAGCTTACTACTTATGTATTCTTCTAGGTGGTTTATGGTTTCAGGTGTTACATTCAAGTCTTTAATTCATTTTGAATTTATTTTTGTGTATAGTGTAACATAGTGGTCCAGTGTCATTCTTTTGCATGTGTCTGTCCAGTTTTCCCAACACTGTTTATCAAAGAGTCTACCTTTCTTCAGTGTATATTCTTGCCTCCTTAGTCATAGTTTAATTGGCCATACATGCATAGGTTAATTTCCCGCCTGTCTATTTGTTGCATTTATCTATGTCTGATTTTTTGCCAGTGTTATACAGTTTTGATTACTATAGCTTTGTAGAATAGTTTGAAATTAGGGTATATGATATCTTTAACTTTGTTCTTTCTCAAGACTGTTTTGGCTACTATTGTTTTGTAGGATCTATTGTGGTTCCACACAAATTTTAGGATCATTTGTTGTAGTTCTGTGAAAAGTGCCATTGGTGTTTTGAGGGGGATTACATTGCATCTGTAGATTACTTTGGGTAATATGGACATTTTAACATTCTTCCAATTCATGAAAACAGAATATCTTTCCAATTATTTGTATCATCTTCAGTTTCTTTCAGCAATAGCTTATAGTTTTCAGAGTACAGGTCTTTAACCTTCTTGGTTAAATTTATTCCTGGTGTTTTATTCTTTTTGATGCAAGTGTAAACAGAATTGTTTTCTTAATTTCCCTTTATGATATATTTTACCAGTATATAGAAACACAACCAATTTCTGTGTATTAATTTTGTATCCTGAAACTGTATTGAATTCACTTATTAGTTTTAATTGCTTTTGGTAGTCTTCATGGACTTCTATATACAGTATCACAGTATCTACAAATAGTGACAATTTCACTTCTTCTTTTTCAATTTGAATGTTTTTTATTTCTATTTCTTGACACTTTATGCAGCTAGGACATCCAGTACTATTTTGAGTGAAAGTAATGAAACTGGCTATCCTCATCTTATTCCTTATCTTTGAAGAAAAACTTTCAGTTTTTCACCACTGAGTATGATGGTAGCTGTGGGTTTATCATGTATGATTAATATGTTTCTGCTGAAAACTCCACTGACAGTCATAAGGCTGGTTGCTTACATATTAGTTATTTCTTCTTTGCTGCTCTAAAACTTTGGGAGTTTTTATTATAAATGGATGTCAAATTGTATCAAATGCCTTTTCTGTATCTATTCAGATAATCATATGATTATTATCCTTTGTTTTATTAATGTGGAGTGTCATACTGATTTTGCAGACATAGAACCATTCTTACATCCATGAATAAACCCACCCCATCATGGTGTGAGACTCTTTTAATATACTGTTGAATTAGGTTTGCTAATAATTTGTTGAGGATAATTGCATACATGTTCATCAGGTATATTGGGCTGTGATTTTCTCTTTTTTTGTAGTCTCTTTGTCTGAGTTTGCTATCAGGATAATGCTGACCTGATTAAATGAGTTCAGAAGCATTTCTTTCTCCTCATAATTTTTTGAAATAATTTCAGAAGGGTAGGTATTACCTCTTCCTTAAGTGATTTTTAGAATTCAATTTTTTTAAAATATAAATTTATTTATTTTAATTGGAGGTTAATTACTTTACAATATTGTATTGGTTTTGCCATACATCAACATGAATCCACCACAGGTATACACGTGTTTCCCGTCCTGAACCCCCTCCACCTTCCCTCCCCATACCATCCCTCTGGGTCATCTCAGTGCACCAACCCCAAGCATCCAGTTTAGAATTCAGTTGTGATGCCATATGGTCCTCTATACTTCCCTGGTGGCTCAGACGGTAAAGCGTCTTGCTTACAATGCAGGAGACCTAGGTTCAATCTCTGGATCAGGAAGATACTCTGGAGAAGGAAATGGCAGCCCACTCCAGCACACTTGCCTGGAATTTATCAGGAGTTTTTATTATTATTGTTAATGTTTTAAGTTCATCAGCAGCAATGTATCTTTTCA
This sequence comes from Cephalophus harveyi, assembly GCA_006410635.1. Lineage (NCBI taxonomy): Eukaryota > Metazoa > Chordata > Mammalia > Artiodactyla > Bovidae > Cephalophus > Cephalophus harveyi. Next base: position 145,497 of record SJYT01074858.1, read on the forward strand.
GATTTTCTATTTCTTTACAAATCAGTCTTGGAAGGTTGTGTGTTTTTAGGAATTTATCCACTTCTATATTGTCTAGTTTATTGTAATGTAAACATTTTTGGTGATCTCTCATGATACTTTGCATTTCTGTGGTGTTGGTTGTAACTTGTGGTCTTTCATTTGCATTTATTTATTTGAGCCCTCTCTTTTTCTTCAAGGGTCTAGCTAAAGGTTTATCAATTTTGTTTATCTGTTCAAAGAACCAGATCTTAGCTTCACTGATCTTTTCTAATTTTTTAGTTTTAATTTTATTTCTTATTTTTATTTTATTTTTCTGATATTTATTGTTTTCTTCTGTCAAATAACTTTGGAATTTGCTATTTATTTCCTTTTGGTGTAAAGTTAGATTGTTTATTTGAGATTTTTCTTGCTGCTTGAGGTAGGACTGTCTTACTAAGGACTTACCTCTTAGAACTGCTTTAGCTGGGTTCCATTCATTTTGGATTTGCCAGCATTCTCCAGTTTTGGGCTTTCCTGGTGGCCCAGTTGGTAAAGAATCTGTATGCAATGCAGGAGACCTGGGTTTTATCCCTTTGCTGGGAAAATCCCTTGGAGAAGGGAATGGCTATCCACCCCAGTATCCTGGCCTGGAGAATCCCACGGACTCTATAGTCAATGTGGTTGCAAAGAGTCGGACACAACTGAGCAACTTCCATGTTTTTATTTTGGATTATTGTGCTTTCATTTAATTTGTTTCAAGGTATTTTTTATTTCCTATTTCCTTTCTTTGTTGACCTGCTGACTGTTTAGTAGCAACTTGTTTAGTCTACAGATGTATGTGTTTTTTCCAGTTTTCTTCTTGTAATTAATTTCTAGTTTCAAAGAGATTCCCTGGCAGCTCAGAGGGTAAAGAGTCTGCCTGCAATGTGGGAGACCTGAGTTCGATCCCTAGGTCAGGCAGATCCCCTGGAGAAGAAAATGGCAACCCTCTACAGTTTTCTTGCCTAGAAAATGCCATGGATGGAGGAAGAGCCCAGCGGGCAACAATCAATAGGGTCACAAAGAGTCGGACACGACTAAGTGACTTCACCTTCACTTTCACTTTCTTCATGCACAGAAGAGTTGCTTGATATTATTTCAGGCTTCTTAAATTTGTTGAAACTTGTTTTGTGGTGAGACAAGTGATCTATTCTGGTGAATTATCCATATGCATTTGAAAAGAATTTTCTGATATTTGGGGATGAAATTTTCTATAGACATATGTTCCTGGTTTTAGAAAAGGCAGAGGAACCAGAGATCAAATTGCCAACATCCGCTGGATCATGAAAAAAGCAAGACAGTTCCATAAAAACATCTATTTTGCTTTATTGACTATGCCAAAGCCTTTGACTGTGTGGATCACAGTAAACTGTGGAAAATTCTGAGAGAGATGGGAATACCAGACCACCTGACCTGCCTCTTGAGAAATCTGTTTGCAGGTCAGGAAGCAGCAGTTAGAACTGGACATGGAACAACAGACTTGTTCCAAATAGGAAAAGGAGTATGTCAAGGCTGTATATTGTCACCCTGCTTATTTAACTTATATGCAGAGTATATAATGAGAAACTCTGGACTGGAATAAACACAAGGTGGAATCAAGATTGCCAGGAGAAATATCAATAACGTCAGATATGCAGATGACACCATCCTTATGGCAGAAAGTGAAGAGGAACTAAAAAGCCTCTTGATGAAAGTGAAAGTGGAGAGTGAAAAAGTTGGCTTAAAACTCAACATTCAGAAAACGAAGATCATGGCATCTGGTCCCATCACTTCATGGGAAATAGATGAGGAAACATTGGAAACAGTGTCAGACTTTATTTTTGGGGGGGCTCCAAAATCACTGCAGATGGTGACTGCAGCCATTAAATTAAAAGACGCTTACTCCTTGGAAGAAAAGTTATGACCAACCTAGATAGCATGTTCAAAAGCACAGACATTACTTTGCCGACTAAGATCCGTCTCGTCAAGGCTATGTTTTTTCTTGTGGTCATGTATGGATGTTAGAGTTGGACTGTGAAGAAGGCTGAGCGCCGAAGAATTGACGCTTTTGAACTGTGGTGTTGGAGAAGACTCTTGAGAGTCCCTTGGACTGCAAGCAGATCCAACCAGTCCATTCTGAAGGAGATCAGCCCTGGGATTTCTTTGGAAGGAATGATGCTAAAGCTGAAACTCCAGTACTTTGGCCAACTCATGCGAAGAGTTGACTCATTGGAAAAGACTCTGATGCTGGGAGGGATTGGGGGCAGGAGAAGAAGGGGACGACCGAGGATGAGATGGCTGGATGGCATCATGGACTTGATGGACATGAGTCTGAGTGAACTCCGGGAGATGGTGATGAACAAGGAGCCCTGGCGTGCTGCAATTCATGGGGTCGCAAAGAGTCAGACACAACTGAGTGACTGAACTGAACTGAACTGAACTGATAGACATATCTAATGTCTAAAGTGAAAGTCTGACACTTAGCAACCCCATGGACTTTACAGTATCCTTTCCCTTTTCCAGGGGATCTTTCCAACCCAGGGATCAAACCCAGTTCTCTAATGTGTCATTTAAGACAGCAGTTTCCAAACTTTTTGGCACCAGGGACCATTTTCATGAAAGACAATTTTTCCAAGGGCTGGAAGAGGGGTGGCATTGGGATGGTAAATAATTTATATTTATTGTGCACTTCATTTCTAATCTAATCCTGCTGCTGAACTGACAGGAGTATTGGCCTGTGGCCTGAAGGTTGGGGACCTCTGACTTAATTCTAATGTTTTGTGCTGATCCTCTTTCTAGATGATCTTTCTATTGATGTAGTGGAATATTAAAGTCCTCTCTTATTATTACAGTACTGTCAATTTCTCCTTTTATGTTTGTTAATATTTGCTGTATGTATTTAAGTGTGTCAATGCTGGGTTCATATTTACAAATACTGTATTTTCTTGTTGGGTTGATATATTTATTATTATACAGTGTCCTTCTTATCTTTTGTCATGGTCTTTGTCATAAAGTATATTTTATCTGATATAAGTATTGATGCCCCAACTTTCTTTAGGTTTCCATTTGCATGGAATATCTTTTTTCATCCCTTGAATTTTAATCTGTGTGTGTTTTTAGATTTGAAGTGAGTTTCCTGTAGATAGCATGCAGATGGATCTTCTTCTTTTATTCATTCAGCAACCCTGGGTATTTTGATTGGAGCACTTTGTCCATTGACATTTAAAGTAATTAATAGGTATATATTGTATGTATTTTGTTTATATTTTATTGTTTTGCAGTTCTTATATGTCCCTTTCTTCTTATCTTGTTCTCTTGTGGTTAGATGATTTTCTGTAGAGTTATGTTTGGATTTCTTTTATTTATTTATGGCCGCACTGGCTCCTCATTGCTACACATTGGCTTTCTCTAGTTTTGGTGAACAGGGACTACTCTTCTTTGTGGTGTGTGGGCTTCTTGTTGTTGTGGCTTCTCTTGTTTCAGAGGATGGCCTCTAGGCATGTGAGCTTCAGTAGTTGCAGCATACGTACTCAGTAGTTGCAACTAATGGGCCCTAGAGCACACAGGCCTCAGAAGCTGTGGCACATGGGCTTAGTTGCTCCAGGGCATGCTGACTCTTCCCAGACCAGGGCTTGAATCAATGTCTGCAGCACTTACACACAATTGTTAACCACTGAACAACCAACAAAGTCCTGGTTTAGATTTCTTTTTTTTTTTTAATTTAAATTTATTTATTTTAATTGGAGGCTAATTACTTTACAATATTGTATTGGTTTTGCCATACATTTCTTGTGTATCTATTGTAGGTTTTTGATTTGTGGTTTCCATGAGGTTCACACAAAACTCTCTGCCTGCATGCATGCATGCTAAGTTGCTTCAGTTGTGTCCAACTCTTTGTGATGCTATGGACTGTAGCCCACCAGGCTCTTCTGTCCATGTAATTCTCTAGGCAAGAATATTGGTGTGGATTGCCATGCCCTCCTCCAAGGGATTTGCCTGACCCAGGGATCAAACCTATATCTGTGGCTCCTGCATTGCAGGCAGATTCTTTACCTCTGAGCTCCTGGAGAAGCCCATAACTATATGCAAATAAGTACCATTTTTCTAGATTCCATATATATGTGTCAGTATAATATATATATTTTTTCTCTTTCTGACTTACTTCACTCTGTATAACAGGCTCTTGGTTCACCCACCTTATTAGAACTGACTCACATGCAGTCCTTTCTATGGTGAAGTAATATTCCATTGCATATATGTAGCACAGATTCTTTATCCATCCATCTGTCAATGGACATCTAAGTTGCTTCCATGTCCTAGCTATTGTAAAGCTGCAATGAACATTGGAGTACATAGTCTTTTTCAATTATGGTTTCCTGAGGGTATATGCCCTGTGGGATTGTTGGGTCTTATGATAGTTTAGTTTTTCTCTGGTTTTTAAAGGAATCTCCATATTATTCTCCATAGTGGCTATATCAATTAACATTTCCACCAACAATGCAATAGTGTTGCCTTTTCGCCACACATTATCCAGCATTTATTGCTTATAAAATTTTTGATGATGGCATTCTGACCAGTGTGAGGTGATACCTTATTTTAGTTTCGATTTGTATCTCTCTAATATTGAATGATGTTGAGTATCTTTTCATGTGTTTATTAGCTATATGTATGTCCTCTTTGGAGAAATGTCTGTTTAGGTCTTTTGTCCACTTTTGATTGTTTTTCTGATGAGATGCATGAGCTGCTTGAGTGTTTTGGAGATTAATTCTTTGTCAGTTGTTTCATTTGCTATTGTTTTCTCCCATTCCTTTGTTGTGTAATAGCTTTCAAATTTAATTAGGTCCCACTTATTTAGTTTTGTTTTTATTTCCATTATTATGGGAGGTGGGCACAGAGGATCTTGTTGTGATTTATGTCAAAGAGTGTTCTGCTTATGTTTTCCTCTAAGAGTCTTATTGTTTCCGGTCTTACGTTAAGTCTTTAATCCATTTTGAGTTTATCTTTGTGTATGGTGTTAGGAAGTATTCTAATTTCATTCTTGTCATGTAGCTGTTCAGTTTTCCCAGAACTAATTATTGAAGACACTATCTTTTCTTCATTGTATATTCTTGCTTCTTTTGCTAAGATAATGTGCCCATAGGTGTGTGGGTTTATCATTGGGCTTTCTGTCTTGTTCCACTGGTGTATGTTTCTGTTTTTGTGCCAGTACCATACTGTCTTGATGATTGTGGCTTATTAGTATAAAGTCAGGAAGGCTGATTTCTCAAGCTCCATTCTTCTTTCTCAAGATTGCTTTGGCTATTTGGGGTCTTTTATGTTTCCATATGAATTGTGAAAATTTTTTTTCTAATTCTGTGAAAAATAACATTGGTAACTGCACTGAGTCTGTAGATTTCTTTGGGTACCACAGTCATTTTCACTACATTGATTGCTCCAATCCAAGAACATGATATATCTCTCCATCTGTTTGTGTCACTTTTTATTTCTTTTATGACTGTCTTCTAGTTTTCTGCATACAGGTCTTTTGTCTCTTTAGGTAGATTTATTCCTAGGTATTTTATTCTTTTGTTGCAATAGTGAATAGGATTGTTTCTTCAATTCCCCTTTCTGATTTTTCATTATTAGTGTATAGGAATGCAAGGGATTTCTATGTATTAATTTTATATCTTGCTGACTTTTTTTCATTGATTAACTCGAGTAATTTTCTGATGACATCTTTAGGGTTTTCTATGTATAGTATCATGTCTTCTACAAACAGTGAGAGTTTTACTTCTTTTCCAATCTCTATTCCTTTTATGTCTTTTTCTTCTTTGATTATTGTGGCTAAGACTTCAAAAATTATTTTGGATGATAGTGGTGAGAGTAGACACATTTATCTTCTTCCTGATTTTCAAGGAAATGCTTTCAGTTTTTCACCATTGAGAATAATATTTGTTCTCAATGGAAAATAATGAGTTTCTTGTATGTGGCCTTTATTATGTTGAGATGTGTTCCTTCTATGCTCACTTTCTAGAGAGCTTTTATGATAAATGCATGTGGAATTTGTCAAAAGTTTTCTCTCCATTTATTGACATTATCATATGCTTTCTATCTTTCAATTTGTGAATATGGTATTTCACATTAATTGATTTGCATATATTAAAAATGTTTACATCCCTTGGATAAGGTCCACTTGATCATGATACATGATCTTTTTAATATGCTGTTGGATTCTTTTTTTTTTTTTTTCATGGTTCATTTCTTTTTTTGTTTAATTTTTATTGGAGTATAGTTGATTTACAACGTTGTATTAGTTTCAGGTGTACAGGAAAGTGAATCAATTATACATATACATATATCCACTCTTTTCTAGATTCTTTTCCCATATAGGTCATTACATAGTATTGAGTAGAGTTCCCTGTGCTATACAGTAGATCTTGATTAGTTATGTATTTCATATATAGTAGTGAGTGTATGTCAATCCCAATCTCCAAGTTTATTACTCAACCCACCTTCGCCCCTGGTAGCCATGAGCTTGTTTTCTGTATCTGTGACTCTATTTCTGTTTTGGAAATAAATTCATTTGTATCTTTTAGATTCCACATATAAGTAATATCATATGGCATTTGCCTATTTCTGTCTGGCTTACCTTGGAAAGGAAAGGAAAATGAAATCGCTCAGTCATGTCTGACTCTTTGCAACCCCATGGACTATAGCCTACCAGGCTCCTCCATCCAAGCGATTTTCCAGGCACGAATACTGGAGTGGGTTGCCATTTCCTTCTCAAGGAGATCTTCCTGACTGAATATATGCCCAGGAATGGAATTGCTAGGTCATATGGTAGTTCTATTTTTGTTTTTTTTTTAAAGGAACCTCTGTAATGGTTGTACCAATTTATAGTCCCACCTACAGCGTAGGCAGGTTCCCTTTTCTCTATACCCTCTCCAGCATTTCTTGTTTATAGACTTCTTGATGTGCATGGTTCATTTCCAATGGAAACTCCACTTTAAGGCATTGTGCTCTAGTACTTACATCTTTTTTTTTTTTTTTTTTTTTTTACTTTATTTTACTCTACAATACCGTATTGGTTTTGCCATACATTGACATGAATCCACCATGGGTGTATATTAGCTCCCAATCCTGAATCCCCCTCCCACCTCCCACCCCATATCATCTCTCTGGATCATCCCCGTGCACCAGAATTTTGTTAAAGATTTTTGTATCTATGTTCATCAGTGATATTGACCTGTAATTTTCTCTTTTTATAGTATATATATCTAGTTTTGGCATTAGGGTGATGGTGACCTAATAGAATTAGTATGGGAATTTTCCTTCCTCTGCAATTGTCTGGAAGAGTTTGAGCAGGATAGGTGTTAGCTCTTCTCTACATTTTTGGTAGAATTTGCTTATGAAGCCACCTATTCCTGAGCTTTTACTTTTTGGAAAGATTTTTAGTATCAGTTTCGATTTCTATGTTTATGATTGGTCTGTTCATAGTTTCTGTTTCTTCCTGGTTCAACTTTGGAAGGTTATACTTTTCTAAGAATTTGTCCATTTCTTCGAGGTTGTCCATTTTTTCGAGGTTGTCCATTTTATTGGCATATAGTTGCTCATAGTATCTGCTTATGATCCTTTGTATTTCTGTGTTGTCTGTTGTAAGTTCTCCTTATTCATTTCTAATTTTTATCATTTGAGTCTTCTCTTTTTCTTTTTTTGATGAGTCTGGCTAGTGGTTTGTCAATTCTGTTTATTTTCTCCATGAATCAGTTTTTAGTTTTATTTATCTGTGATATTGTCTCCTTCATTTCTTTTTCATTTATTTCTGTTCTATTCTTTATGATTTACTTCCTTCTTCTATCTTTGGTTTTTGTTGTTGTTGTGGTTACTTTTCTAGTTGCTTTAAGTGTAAGGTTAGGTTGTTTATTTGTTGTTTCTCTTGTTCCTTGAGGTAGGCTTCTATGCTATAAACTTCCCTCTTAGCACTGTTTTTAGTGCATCTAGGTTTTGAGTTGTGTTTTCATTGCCTCTAGGTATTTTTTACTCCCTCTTTGATTTCTTCAATGATCTCTTGGTTATTCAGAAGCATATTGTTTAGCTTCCATGTGTTTGTTTTTATAGGTTTTTTCCCTGTAGTTAATATATAATCTTATAGTATTGTGGCCAGAAAAGATGCTTGAACTGGTTTAAATTTTTAAAAAAGTTTACCACGGCTTGGTTTGTCACTTAAGTTGTGATTTATCCTGGACAATATTCCATGTGCACTTAGAATAAAGTGATATCTACTGATTTTGGATGAAATGCCCTGTAGATATCAGTTAGATCCAATCATTTAAGTTTTGTGTTTCCTTATTAATTTTCTGCTGGATGATCTGTCCGTTGGTGTGAATGGGATATTAAAATCCCCCACTATTACTGTGTTACTGTCAATTTTCCTTTAATAGTTGTTAGCATTTGTGTTATGCATTGAGGTGCTCCTATGTTGGTGCATATGTATTTTTAACTGATACATGTGCTTCTTAGAGTGATCCCTTGATCATTATGTAGTGTACTTAATTGACTCTTGTAATGGTCTTTATTTTCAATTATATTTCATCTGATATGAGTAATGCTACTCTCACTTTTTTAAAATTTCCATTTGTATGGAATATATTTTTCCAGCCACTCATTTTCAGTCTGTATGTGTCTCTAGGTCTGAGGTTTCTTATAGACAGCGTATATAAGGATCTTCTTTTTGTATCCATTCAGCCAATCTGTGATTTTTGATTGGAGCATTTAGTCCTTTTGCATTTAATGTAATTATTGATATGTATACTGCTGTTGCCATTTATTTGTTGTCTTGAGTTTACTTTAGCAGGCCTTTCCTACCTCTTATGTTTTCTGACTAAAGAAGTTCCTTTAGCATTTGTTGTAAAGCTAGTTTGGTGGTGCTGAATTTTCTTAACTTTTGCTTGTTTGTAAAGCTTTTGATTTCTTCTTTGAATCTGAAGAAGATTGCCTGATAGAGTAACTTACTTGTAGGATTATTTTCTTTCATCGCTCTAAGTGTATCCTGCCAATCCCTTCTGGCCTGCAGAGTTTCTGTTGAAAGATCAACTGTTAGCCTTATGGGGATTCCCTTGTATGCTATTTGTTGCTTTTCCCTCACTGTTTTTAATATCTGTTCTTTGTTTTTGGTTTTTGTTAGTTTGGATAATATGTATCTTGGCATGTTTCTCTTTGGGTTTATCATGTATGGGACTCTCTGGGCTTCCTGGAAATGGGTGGTTGTTTCCTTTCCTATGTTATGGAAGTTTTTGTCTATAATCTCTTCAAATATTTTCTCATACCCTTTCTTTCTCTCTGCTTCCTCTAGGACCCCTATAATTTGAATATTGGTGCACTTAATATTGTCCTAGATGTGTCTGAGACTCTCCTCATTTCTTTTTCTTTTTCCTTTATTCTGATCTGCTTCAGTTATATTAAACATTTTATCTTCCAGTTCACTTATCCATTTTTCTGCTTCAATTATTCTGCCATTGATGTTTCTTGTGTATTTTTAATCTCAGCTATTGTGTAGTTCATTGCTGACTGTCTATTCTCTAATTCTCTAGGCCCTTGTTTAACATTTTCTGTATCTTCTCAATCTGTGCCTCCATTTTATTTACAGTATTTTGAATCATCTTTACTATGATTACTCTGAATTCTTTTATTGGGTAGACTGTCTATTTCCCCTTGATTTGTTTGGTCTTGTGAGTTTTTATCATATTCCTTCATCTGCTGCATGTTTCTCTGCCTTTTCATTTTGTTTAATATACCGTGATTGTGATCTCCTTTCTGCAAGCTAAAAGGTCATAATTCCTCTTAACTGTATAGTCTGTCCCCCATGAGTGGGGTTGAACCAGATTCTTGTGAAGGTTTCCAAGTTACGGGAACTTGTGCTTGTGTTCTGGAGGATGGAAATGGATCTTATCTCTTTGAAGTGTTGTGCCATGTCCAGTAGTGTATTCAGGGTTGTCTCTGGACTTGAAATGGCTTTGGGCAACCTGCCTGCTAATGGGTAATTTTCTTATTTTTCTCAAAATTTTGGTGTGAGACATTCAGCACCTGAAGCTTGCTGGCCTTTGGGTGGGGCTTGGTCTTAGTGCTGACATAGAGGCCTTTGCAAGAACTCTCGCCAATTACTATTCCATGGGGTCAAGAGTTCTCTGGTTTCCAAAGTCCTGAACTTGGCTGTGGTTCAGAACTCAGGGGTTCAGACTCAACCCCATATTGTAACATCAAGACTTCACAGGCCACACAGCATGGAAGACAAAGCCCCAAGACTAATGGTGAAAGCAACATTCAACAACCAAGAACACTTAAAGAAACTCACACACTCATTCTGAGCAGACTGTCTTGCTTTTTTTGAAGTTGGGAGTCTTCTGCCATCATTCAGAAGTTGTTCTATAAGATCTGTTCCACGTGCAGATGAGTTTTTGACGTATATGTTTTGGGAAAGTTGATCTCCCAATCTTAGTCTTCCTCAACTTGAAAGTCCTCCCAACTTTTGATGTTTTAATTGTAAAGTGTCTCAATATGGATCTCTATGGAATTTTCCGTGCTTCCTATACCTGGATGTTGAATTGGCCAAAACCTTCATTCAGTTTATTCATAAGATCGCTCTAGTGGCACTTAATTGTCTTTTACTTCATTCAAAACAATTTTGTTAGATTGTATTGTGACAGCTGTCATATCAGTGTGCTTTTTTAAAAGAAATATCAAAATGTCTTTAATTTTGTATAGCCATTTTAATATTGAAGATGGAAAAGAGTAACATTTTCAGCATATTATACTTTATTATTTTAAGAATGGTAAACATGCAACTAATATGCCCAGAAAAATTTGTTCAGTGTATGGAGAAGGTGTTGTGACTTGTTGAACATGTCAAAAGTGGTTTGCCAAGTTTCCTGTGGGTGATTTGTCACTAGACAATGATAGCAACCAAATTGAGACATTAATTGAGAATGTTATACCATGTTATACCAGTGAATGTTATACCATGAAACAGATAGCTGACTTACCCAAAATATCCAAACAAAGCATTGAAAATCATTTGCATTGAGTTGGTTATGTTAATCATTTTGATGTTTGCATTCCACATAAACTGTTGAATAAAACTGTTCTGCATGCAATTCTCTATTGAGAAACATAACAAACATATTCCATTTTTAAAACAAACTGTGACAGGTGATGAAAAGTGGATAGTGTGCAATAATGTGGAATGGAAGATATCATAAGGCAACTGAAATGAACCACCACCAACCACAAAAAAGGCCAGTCTTCATCCAAAGAAGGTGATGTTGTGTATATGGTGGGATTAGAAGGGAGTCCACAGTTGTGAGCTCTTTCTGGAAAATCAAATGATTAATTCCAAAAAGTACTGCTTCCAATAAGACTAACTGAAAGCAGTATTCAACAAAAATGTCCAGAACTAGTCAACATAAAACACGTAATCTTCCATCAGGATAATGCAAGACTGCATGTTTTTCTGATGACCAGGTAAAACCTGTTACAACTTGACTGGGAAGATCTAATTAATCTGCCTTATTTGTCAGAATTTATTTATTTTAATTCTTTGTCAGATAGCTATCTTAGCTCTGTATCATTAAGGTCTTTTCTGAGATTGTGTTTTGTTCTTTCATTTTAAATATATTTCTCTATTTCCTCATCTTGCTTGGTTCTGTGTGTTTGCTTCTATGTATTAGGAAAAACTGCTATCTCTCTCAGTCTTGAAGGAGTGGCCTTGTGCAGGAGATGGTTTTTCTTATTCAGCCCTGCCTTATCTCTTTGCTGTCTCTCAAATCTAATTTGTTCTTTTGTGTGTGTGTGTGTCACACAGCATACGAGATCTTAGTTCCTCTATTAGGAATTGAACCTATGTCCCCTGCAGTGGACGTGCAAACTTCTAACCACTGGACAACCAGGAAATTCTCCTAATTTATTATTAGTATGCTCTGATAGTTGAGGTGGTGTCATGACCTGTTACTTGAGGCTAAAAAGATAGGAATCTCATTTAGCATCCATTTTCAGCCTGATTGGAAATTTGACACTCAGCTTTTAAAGTATGTAGATATATATGGTCTGGATCTGCAATTGTAATTTCAGCTGGGCTCCTGACCAGATGTGGAGGCAACTGTCCCTGGGTGACAGTTGCAGAAACTGGGGACTCTTATGGGTGTATAAGTTCCTTTCTGGGGATTCTTTCCAAGTTGTAGTGAGGCCAAAAGTGTGTGCAAGGATGGTGTCTCCCTGCTTTCATTCCCTGGAAGTGTCTCATTAACTTCCAGATATATGGGAAACCTAGAGCCTGTCCCTCAGAATGAAGCTTCAGGTTAAGTGAACAGGCCTTTCTCACAGGAAGGTCGGGGCTGTGTCTCAGCCTACTGTCTGTGCAGTGCCCTGGTGGTGGTGACCTGCCAAGCAGTGTCTTGATAATTGTTAAGAGTTCTGGGAAGCTCAGGAACACACAGTCTCTTGGCCACAGGGCCAGACAATCCAGGGGTGTCCCTGTGTGGATCACGTGTGCTCTCTGGATTTACTTAGATAACTGGAGAATGTAGGAGGCAGGGCCTGCTCTCTTGCTTCAGAAAGGCAGAAAGAAAATGACTTGACTGTCTATGCCTCAGCAGTAAAGCACTCGAGTGCCTCGTCTCTGTGCCTATTGACTTTAGGCCATAGACAGAAGTATGCTGTGACTGCTCCTGCTCACCAGCTCCAGGCAGGGGTCAGGGGAATGTGGAGTTGTCTTTAGACTGGAACAAGCATTATGCCATGACCACTAATACTTACCAGCCCCAGTCAGGTCATGAGGTATGTCATAATTCTCTTCCCATACTCACAGATTTGAGCTAGAGAGCAGAATGCTGTGAACTTTTGGGTATGCCCATCCCAGCCAGGGTGGAGGGACTGCTGAAACTGCCAGAGCTCCCAACCTTCAGCAGAATGGTGGGATAAGGCCACAATGGCTCATCCCCATGTCCAAGTTTGCCTACCTGTGCTGGCAGGACAGATGAAGAATGCAACAATGGCAGCTGCCAGCCCTTCTCTCCATCTCCAGGAGCATTTCCACTGTCCCCCATTCCTCTAGTTAACGCTTTTAGATTCTCAAATGACTCTCCATATGCCCATCCCAGCCAGGGTGGAGGGACTGCTGAAACTGCCAGAGCTCCCAACCTTCAGCAGAATGGTGGGATAAGGCCACGATGGCTCATCCCCATGTCCAAGTTTGCCTACCTGTGCTGGCAGGATGGATGAAGAATGCAACAATGGCAGCTGCCAGCCCTTCTCTCCATCTCCAAAGAGCATTTCCACTGTCCCCCATTCCTCTAGTTAACGCTTTTAGATTCTCAAATGACTCTCCAACACATATAGTCCTGGCACTTTTTAAACTGCTATCATTTCTCTGCATCTCAGGGCAAATGATATTACACGAGACCTTTAAGAGAAGAGTCTCGGTTTCTGATATCAATTTGGGGCCCTTCAACATCAGCCCCATTGGTTTTCTAAGTCTGACGTTTAGAGGTTCCTCTCTCCAGGGTAGATCCAAGGAGCTAGTGTGCCTGATGTGAGGCATCAGCCCCTTGTCCCTCTGGGAGAAGCGCCCATCTCATGAGGCCCCTTTCTATGTGTGCAACCAAGATAGGGGTGGAGTTTTGGGTAAGAGCATATCTCTGCCTCCCCCAACCATCTGATGTAGTCCTTTTTATTCTTCACTAGCAGCAGGTGTTCAGCTAGTTCTCAGATTCTTTTCAGAGGGAATTGATCTATGTATAGCTGTATGTTTGTGGGGCCATGGGAGGAGGAATTTCAGGCTCTTCCTCTTGAACTACCCCCTAAGCTAAGCTTCTGAATGAGGCAACACAGCTCATTGTTGGGAATGGCACCAACAGTCAAAAGAAGGACTGGAGCTCTGGGTCTTAGTTTGTCACTCTAGCATGTGCAGATTGCTGGGTGAGCTGCTGCTCAAGTACGTTTAAGAAGAAGGATTGAAAAAGTCCTAAACTCAGATGGTGGTGATTCAATTCTGTGAATATGCCAAAAGGCATTGAATGGTACACATCACATGGATGAATTTTATGGTCTGTGAATTATATTTCAAGAAAGATATTTTTTAAAGAAAGAACAAAAGAAACCAAATGAACCTGGATATTGAACTACTTTGCAGGGTGCATGCACACTGTCACTTCAGTCATGTCCAGGTCTTTGAGACCCTATGGACTGTAGCCCAGATTCCCTTGTGTCTCAGCAGTAAAAAATCCACCTGCAATGCAGGGGACAAGACACAGGACACTCAGGTTCGATTCCTGGGTCAGGGAGATCCCCTGGAGAGGGTATGGCCAACAATCCAGTAATCCTTGCCTGGAAAATCCCATGGAGAGAAGAGCCTGGTGGACTAGAGTACATAGGGTCAAAAGAGCCAGACACAACTGAAATGACCAACACATGTGCACACAGGACTGTAGCCTGCCAGGCTCCCCTGTCCATGGGATTCTTCAGGCAACAAACTGTAGTTGGTTGCCATGCCCTCCTCTAGGGGATCTCCTCGCCCTAGGAATCAAACCCCCCATCTCTTATGTCTCCTGCACTGGCAGGCAGGTTCTTTACCACCAGTACTACCTGGGAAGCCCACTTTGCAGGGTGGCACATCTATTATTCACAAGGGGAAGCAGTTTACTCTGAGACTATACATAAAAATCAGAAGAATGTAAGTAGATTAGTATCAAAAGGATAAGCATATGAAAGAAACTAAGCAAGAAGTACTCAGTGATTATAGTTCAAACCCCTAAGTTTTACAAATGCATCAAGCAACTTGCTCAACGTTACACAGCTAACTAGGAGAAATCTGGTTAACACTCTGGTTCCTTGCTTCCAGTGCATTGCCCTGCCTTCTACACTGGTAGTAATGGACAGTGCTGAAACAGAAAAAAAATTATTTCTGAACTTAAAAAGAGAATATAAATTCCAGAGACTATAGATTGTTATATATGACATCAGTTTGCATCTATTTCTAGAGTAGATTTTGAAATATGTGATATGTGAAACTTTAGGGGAAAAAAAGTGAGAATTTTTACATGAAGTCAGCATAGATTACTAAGAATGAGTTTCACAAAGCTATTCTATTTTCTTTATGAAAAATATTTTAATATACTAGGGGTGAGATAAGTGTAGTGAAGCATTTGATAAATTCCTTTACAATCTTTCAAACAAGATGCAAATGTGACCTAGATGTTAACAAGTTTTAGAATATGCATTACTTATTGAACAACTACATTCAAAGAAAATTTGGATGTACCTAATAGTGAGTGAAAGGGTGTTCTCATGGTTCTAACCTTTCTACTGTCAATAGGATTGTAGAAACAGGCATGGTAGTTGTTCATGTGAAAATTATGTGTTGATACTAATTGAAACATCAACATAATCTTGGAGTGCATTAATATCGGAGAAGGCTATGGCACCCCACTCCAGTACTCTTGCCTGAAAAATCCCATGGACGGAGGAGCCTGGTAGGCTGCAGTCCATGGGGTCGCGAAGAGTCGGACACGACTGAGCGACTTCACTTTCACTTTTCACTTTCATTCATTGGAGAAGGAAATGGCAACCCACTCCAGTGTTCTTGCCTGGAGAATCCCAGGGATGGGGGAGCCTGGTGGGCTGCCGTCCATGGGGTCGCACAGAGTCAGACACGACTGAAGTGACTTAGCAGCAGCAACAGCAGCATTAATATAGGATCATGGTATTATGTGCTGTCAAAACACTTCTAGGGATTTAAGATAGTGACACAATAAAATAGCTTTGCTAAAAGAGAGTGGTGGGAGTGGAGGTGGCCTGGATGATACTCCATGGATCATATAAAGAACAATTGAGAAAACTAGTGCCATTAACACAAGAAAAAGAGATGGGGGGATTACGATAACTGCCTACCGTGTGAAGATGGATTACACTTAGTCTTACAAGGCGCTGGAGAGAGAACTAGGTAGGGGCTGGTGTGATGGGGAGGAAACTGAAGTGGCATTAACTGGCATAGCTGAAATTACTCTATACCTCTGGGTCTAAGTCTAAGTACTCTAAAATTTATCCCTAAACCAGGAGAGGCAGTTAAAGGATTATTACTTGAATGACATAGTTTTGATCACTGCAGAAGTGCTTTCACAGATATTCACTTTCTATAGTATTTTCAGGTTACATGAAGGAGAATTCATCAAAAAAAAAACTATTTGATTGAAAAATATAGTTGAAGATATGTCCTGCGCATAAATTTTTGTTTCTTATCTGAAGAATACATAGAAGAATTTTCTTTTGACTGAACTTCCAGAGTAAATTTTGCTTCCCCTAAAGAACTTAAGGCCTTGTTACCTTTCTCCTGGAACTTGTCTCCTCATATCTCCTTTCTCAGTGAAAGGTGGCCACATCCACCACCCACGTGACGTGCACTCTACTAGACTGTCTCATTCCTAAGTCCTACCAGTTCTCCTGGTATAACACATGCACAGATTCTCCTAGGACTACCACCTTGGCAAAGCAAGGGATATCTTGCATAGGAAAGAGGTCATCTCATTCAAGTCTTCACTCAAATCTCTGTTACCTCCGAGGTGCCTTCTCAGTGGACACTATCTGAATACCATACCTAACCTGTCCCCCACCCCAACCTTCCTGACATAACTTACTCTGCTCTACTTTCTCTCTTCTCTTTTCCATATAACTTTTATCTTCCAGCACATTATGTAATCTATTTTTCTTATAAGCTTTATTGGAGTATAGTTGATTTGTAATGTCACATTAGTTTTTGATGTACAACAAAGTGAGTCAGTTATACATATACATGTGTGTATATGGACTCTTTGAGACCCCATGAACTGTAGCCCACCCACCAGGCTCCTCTGTCCATGGGATTCTCCAGGCAAGAATACTGGAATGGGTTGTCATTTCCTAGTCCAGAGGATCTTCCTGACCCAGGGATGGAACCCACATATCTGACATCTCCTACATTGGCAGCACCACTTGGGAAGCCCATACATGTAGATATGTCCATTCTTTTTTAGATTATTTTCTCATACAAGTCATTAGAGACTACTGAATTGAGTTCCATGTACTCTACAGTAGGGCTTATTAGTTTTCTATTTTCTATACAGTAATAAGCATATATTAGTCTCAATCTCCCAACAATTACCCCTCACTGGTAACCATAAGTTTGTTTTCTATATTTGTGACTCTATTTCTGTTTTACAAATGAGTTCATTCATAATGTTTTTTCAGATTCCACATATAAGCAGTATCATGTATTTGTCTTCTGCCTGACTTTCTTCACTCAGTATGACAATTTCTAGTCCATTATTCTATTATTTTTTAAGTCTCACTTAAAAGCCATTAAGCATTTTTGGTTTATAATGAATTATTTCAATCACCCAGAAAATGCAGAACATATTATATTAACCTGGTGGCTCAGTAGTAAAGAATCTGCCCGCTAATGCAGGAGACATGGGTTCTATCCCTGGTGTGGGAAGATCTCCTGGAGAAAGAAATGACAACCCACTCCAGTATTCTTGTCTGGGCTTCCCCCTGGACAGAGGAGCCTGGCAGGCTACAGTCGAAGAGGTCTCAAAAGAGTCAGGCACAACTTAGAGACTAAACAAAAACAAAGGTGTAACAACAATCCAATTTTATTAAATTTTTGCATTTTGCCACTTTTGCTTCACATATACATTTTTTTTAAGACTTAAAACATTAGGGAAGCAGCTGATGCTTCCTGTGTTGTCCTTCCTGGGCCTAATCTCTCCCTTCCTTCCAGAGGTTACCTCTTTCTGAATGTGGTAGTTCTTCCTCTGCATAATTTTAGTTTACTGGCTATGAGGTATCCATAAATAATACTAGGGTACCTGTATTTAAGCTTGAAAGTCGACATTAAAGTGAAAGTGTTAGTCACTCAGTCATGTCTGACTCTTTGCAACTACATGGAACCCACCAGTCTCCTCTGTCCATGGGATTCTCCAGGCAAGAATACTGGAATGGTTGCCATTCCATTCTCCAGGGGATCTTCCTGACCCAGGGATCAGACACAAGTCTCATTAGTTTACTAGCTATGATGTATCCGTAAATAATGCTAGGTTACATGTATTTAACCTTGTAAAATGGATATTGTACCATGAATATTATTTTGGAGCTTATTTTTTATACAATTGTGTTTTTGAGATGTCTTCATATTAAGCCGTGTAACTCTAGTTCATAATGTTTGTTTCCTTCTCTCTGCAGGTAAGATTCATGAGCTCAGAACATTTTTTCAAACATTTTTCATTGCTGTATCCCAAGCACCTAGAATAGTGCCTGCCACAAAGTACACACAGAAACAAGATTTGTGGAATGAATTAATAGACAGTACAAAATGCACATTAGGAATGCCANGTTTGTTTCCTTCTCTCTGCAGGTAAGATTCATGAGCTCAGAACATTTTTTCAAACATTTTTCATTGCTGTATCCCAAGCACCTAGAATAGTGCCTGCCACAAAGTACACACAGAAACAAGATTTGTGGAATGAATTAATAGACAGTACAAAATGCACATTAGGAATGCCAGTGAACAGTGTCACCTGCTAAAGATTTAAAATATGGTATAAAGTGCTACATGAGAGAACTCTTCTCCAGTTACAGATAAATTAGTTAAATATACAAACTCCAGAAAAAATTCAAAGAAACAACCATACTTGAAAAAAGAAAGGAACTCCCATGTGTCATAAGTAGAGGATCTCATATCTGAGAATCAAGAAGCTCTGAAGTGGTCCTAGCCCGGAATTATCAGTTGGGTACACTAGCTTGAGACTGAGTTTTAGGGAAAAAAGTTCCATCTAGTTAAGCTTTGGTTTTTCCAGTAGTCATGTAGGGTGTGAGAGCTAGACTATAAAGAAAGCTGAGCGCCAAAGAATTGATGCTTTTGAACTGCAGTATTGGAAAAGACTCTTGAGCATCCCTTGGACTTCAAGGAAATCAAACCTGTCAATCCTAAAGGCAATCAGTCCTGAATATTCACTGGAAGCACTGACGCTGAAGCTGAAATGCCTCCTGATGTAAAGAACTGACTCATTAGGAAAGACCCTGATGCTGGGAAAGATTGAAGGTAGGAGGACAAGGGGATGACAGAGGATGAAATGGTTGGATGGTAACACCAACTTGATGGACATGACTCTGAGCAAGCTCTGGGAGTTGGTGATGGACAGGGAAGACTGGCCTGCTGCAGTCCATGGGGTCACAAAGAGCTGGACACAACTGAGTGACTGAAACTGAACTGACTGATCCCATAAACACAGGAAAAAGCTAACATATAACTCTCCCAAAGGAAGCATCTACAAAGTAGCTCAGAACATAAGATTTGCATAGAGAAAAACCCTCCTGTTCAAGATGATGCTCGTAACACAAAAGTACAAACTAGAGACTAAAACAAGCTATTAAAGTGAAAGATCATAAATAGCATGTTGAAACAGATGAGTTTGGAAAAGAATCAGATAGAATTTTTCAAAATGAAAGAGTACAAGGTCATTTAAATTAGAATTTAAGAGAGGTGGAAGGAGATGGTAGTAGGTGAGTCATCTGAAACCAGATAATAACCCATTTTGTATAACACTTAAAGAAGTCTGTATTCTATTCAGTAGTTACTGAGAAGCCTGCAGACAGGTTTAAGCAAGGCAGTGATACTGTCATATTTATGGTTTATAAAGAAAACACTGGCAACCTTGTAGTAGAAGATAGGCTAGAAAATGAAAATCAGGAAGACTAAGTAAAAAACCATATTAGGTTTGCATTCAGTTATGAATGACAAGAATGACATTCAAACTAACTTTAGCCTGGCAGAGGTGGGGCGGACAGGGGGATAGTATCAGTTCATTAAATGAGAATTTGCGTGTACTTTATGGTTCATGAAGTGAAGTCTTGATCAACATGTTCAGCAAAGCAATCAGCAAAGTGTCTCCATCTCTCAGTTCTGCTTCCCTATGTTGGATTCATTCCCAGACAGGATTCATGGTGACCCATAGGGGCCTATATCTAGCAGAAAGTGAGTGGCCCTCATAGATCATTCCACAAAACACCCTGAGATCAACTGGGCCACCCAGGAGCCAGCAAGAAAAGCCCTGATTCTGTGTGAAATGGGGAGAGAGGTAATTGTGCAGGGAGCTTGGGCAGCCAGTGCCTGCTTTGTTGGTAGGAGTTAAACTACTCCTATTAGTTAGGAGTTAATAGTTAACTAATAGTTAATAGTTTAACTAATAGTTAAAACTATTATTAGTCAAACAGACTAATAATAGTCTCAATGTATTTCTCTATCTTTTGAGAAGTATCCTAATTTTCCATAAAGTGAAACTAGGAGCAATAATCCACAGTTTGCTCCCTGTCTGTTGTAGCATCTCGTTATATGCTGGATCTGTGACGGTCATCTTCTCTTTGTTGCTTCTAACCAGGCCTTCTGTAGGCACTCCGTCAGCAGCTGCACCTCTGTGCTATCACGTTTTCATCCTCTCTAAATACTCTCTCTGAACTTCTCCCATAGGATCTGTATATATATCAGGGTAAATAACCATGCTGTGTGATCACCTCCCTCGTCATGTCTGAACTGTGACTCTTCTGAACAAAGCATTCTTCACTGCTATTTTCCAGCCATGTGGACCCTCGCACCACGCCTTGTCGATATGTCTTGTGAGTTAGTGTCGCTCTGCTTCTATCTAGTTACAATTCAGATTAGTTTTGTTCAGGGCATGTATTGGGTTCATGTAGAATCACCTAATGTCACAAATGTTTTAGACCTTCCCTCTTGCTATTGTTCTTTTATGTGAATTTTTCAGTACTTTCTTTATTCTTCTGTTTAATTCATAATGCATTGTCCATTTTTACAATTGCCCTGGACTTTCTGGAATTCTCCTTTTCCTTGAGTTCAGTGACCTGGTCCAACCCTGGCTCATCCCCCATCTCTGCAATCCTTCCTTCTTCTCTTCAGTAGGGGGCTACTCCAAGTTTTACTTGACCCTCTTCCCTCCACAATCTGCTCTCAAAAGATGCTGGAATCCAGTAGTCATCTATCCACCATCATCTCTGTGCAGATAAACCCCAAATCTATATTTCTGATCCATTTCTAAACCCCAGACCTGCAGCTCTACAGAATGTCTGATCCATAGTTCAGACTCACCATGTCTCAAGCTTAACACAGATTTCTGTTTCATAAACCAACTCTCCTTCCTCTTACAAGTGTCTTCTGTGTCTGTCCTTTGTGTTCACTGATGGAAAGACCATTCCCCAGGCCATCTGGGATCCAAGTGTGGGCATCACCTCTGACTCCTCCCTCCCTGCGGTTCCGCAGTCACACAGTCACTCAGTCCTGGCCAGTTCTAGGATAGGATCTACCTTTGCCTGGCTTTCCTGCAGGAGTGACTTGGATTTCATGCAGGCTAGCCCCAGGGAGAAGAGAAACAGTTCAAAGAGAAAGAGCATTGAACCTGAGCAATGACTGCCAGGGAAAAACTAAATAGTCTCTGGGAACCAAAACAGTGATCAAGGGAACAATAGCCTAATATGACTGGCTAAGAATATTCGACCAGACTGAAAATATACAAATAGCACGATATAAATTCTTTGCTTTGGGGAAACCTGAAGGCTCAGAGTCAAGGAAAGTACTTGCAGTTAATAAAATGTTTATGCACTCTTGACTTGTGGATATGTATTCTATGTATGACCTGTGGAATTTTAAAGCAGACGCTGTGTCCTATAATAAGCGGCTGAGACAGAAGGCCAACTCTGAATGGCTTGTGGGTTTCCAGGCGGAGGGGTAAATCTCAGAGCTCAGAAGGCATGTCTCAGTGACAGACGTGAGAGTAGAAGGTCTTTCCAAATCTGCCATCCCTCTGAGCAGGGCAATAAATCCTCACAGAGCTGGGAAGTCATATGTAACAGCTACCAGCTTGTTGCTTTTTTGATTATCAAACTTATTAATGCAACTCCGTAATAAAAATCCCCATCCTCTGTAATAAAATTCCAGATCCTCCTAGAAGTGATAGGAGACCAAACAGAGTAATGTGTTCTCACCTCTTTCTCCATCATTCCCTCCTAGGATTCTTACATGACAGGATATGTTCATGGCTTTCCTCCTCTACAAAAGTGTCAGTTCCACAACAGACCTGTTTCCTTGTCTATGATGCCTCAGTTTTCAGTAAATACAGGTTCACAGGATAGAAGCATCCTTACTTTCTTCATTTCACGTGTTCTTGTTTTCAGAATTCACCCACCATGCTAGTTGAAAGACTCTCTCCATTTATTAGTCCACTTGAGCATGGGAAATATGATAAAAGCTAAAACACAGTTGACACTTTATTCCCGTGGCCAGGCCCTCTACTGCTTGGGGCTCACAGTGACAGGACCAGCTGAAGAAACATATGCTAACTCAGAAACCCCAGCCCTGGAACGCCAGGCCCTGCCCTCTAGGTTAAAACCTCTCTGAGAATAGAAAAGAAAAGCAACCTAAGTTTTGCTGACTTGTGCACATTCTAAAGCATCCAAGAGATAGAAAAAGAGAGAAGTAACAATTGTCAATTTAAAAATAGCTGTCGTTGGAGAAAACAGAATCATCTCTTCTGAATGTCCCAGAAAATGTTTCAAATTTACTGAATACATGTTGAACAAATCACTGAATAGTGAAAATCTTTTTTTCTGCTTACTCAAGACATGATAACTAAAACCAAAATACTTAGAGATATGTTTAATCTGCATTATGAATGTAGCACTGTCCAGGATAATTGGAAGATACTCATTAAGTATTTGTTGGAAGGACACTAACCCTGTCGTGGGGACTCTGCCACGACATCTAAACCTAATTACCTTCCAAAGGCCACATCTCCAGATACCATCACTTTGAGGGATAGGGCTTGGAATTTGGGGGGAACACAAACACGCAGTCCATAACACTGTCATTTTCCCTTTCTGTATCCTCGGCTGAAGTCATCTTATACCTCAAGAGTATTAGAATATCAAACTCTTAGAGTGGGAAGAAACTCCACTGTCGGGGTACAGGATATACTGAATGTTTTGGAATAAAATCAGGATAATTTAGGACTAGGAGCTCAAGCGTACACAACGAATCCAGCTGTCAACCAGTTGTCCCGTGTGTGTGTGTGTGTTAGTCATTCAGTCATGTCCAACTCTTTGTGACTCCATGGACTGTAGCCTACAAGGCTCCTGTGTCCATGGAATTCTCCAGGCAAGAACACTGGAGTGGGTAGCCTTTCCCTTCTCCAAGGGAACTTCCTGACTCAGGGATTGAACACATGTTTCCTGCATTGCAGGCAGATTCTTTACCATCTGAGCCACTAGGGGTGGATCTTTCCTGTAAGATCCCTGAAAGAAATAGGCTCAGTGCTGGCCCTGTCAGGCTGGGTTGGTAGACACCAACCTAGGACCTGTCTTGCAGAACTACTGCTGCTGCTGCTGCTGCTGCTAAGTCACTTCAGTCATGTCCAACTCTGTGCGACCCCATAGATGGCAGCCCACCAGGCTTCCCTGCTCCTGGGATTCTCCAGGCAAGAACACTGGAGTGGGTAGCCATTTCCTTCTCCATTGCATGAAAGTAAAAAGTGAAAGTGAAGTCTCTCAATCGTGTCCGACTTTTAGCGACCCTATGTACTGCAGCCTACCAGACTCCTCTGTCCGTGGATTTTCCAGGCAAGAGTACTGGAGTGGGGTGCCATCGCCTTCTCCGGTCTTGCAGGACTAGAGGAAGCCAAAGTGAGAAAAGAATGATGGGAGCGTCTCTAAGGAAGACCTGTCCCAGAAATCTCTCCATTTGGCTTCACAAAAGAGACAGGACACACCACACCACATCTAACCTCAAACACTCACCAGCAATGTCTAGTAGATGTCCCTGGCTTTGAATACCATTTCTCCTCCGTGATGGAATGCTATGACCCAACCCTGAAAAGGACAGAGAAAGAGACCATAGTTTAGTAATCGTCTAGGTATGTCTGAGCCCAATATGGTGAAAATCAAAGGATTTGGAGAGACTGGATCCTTCCTGATGCCTCCACTTACTAATTGTATGCCCTTGTAAAAATCACTTCACTTCTCTAATACTGAGGTTCTCCATCTAAAAATAGATGATTCCTACCACACGCAGTTGTTATGAAAATTAAATGGATAATGTTTATAAAAATCCCTTGGCAGAGTGTCTGGCTCCGTGTATGTGCTAAATAAATGATAGCTATTATCTTTTTATAAAATGCAGGAGTCACTTACTCAGCATTCCTGACAAATTATCTAATTTCTGTTTGAATATCTCTAGGTACCTGTGCTCATTATCTCACAAGGGAACCTATACTAGCACTGGGTAGCTAGAGAAAATTATTTTTTTCTTTGTTTGAGATAGACATCTCATGCTCCTGCCTTATGCCCTGGAGTGATATAAAATAAACACACGCTTTCTCACATGTGACAGTTCCTTACATATTTAAAAGCAGCTGTCATGTTCCCCTGAGTCTTCTCTCCTCCAGCATCAGAATCTTTTGTATTCTTAGTCATTTTATATGAATTTGTTTCTGAATTTGTTTTGATATGAATTTGATTCACCACTCTGATCATTGTCCATTATACCAGAGAGATGATACAGAACTCTCTACTCAATGTTGTCATCCAAAATTCACCCATTGAAACCAATCCTTCATGTGATGGTATTTGGAGATGGGGCCTTGGGACATGATTAGGTCAGGAGGCAGGGGCCTCATGAATGGGATTAGTGCCCTTAGAGCAGAAACCCTAGAGAGCTCCTTCACCCCTTCCCCCATAAGAGGCCACAGCAAGAAGAAGGCCATCTTTAAACTGGACACCAAAATCTGCCAGCACCATGCTCTTGAACTTCCCAGTCTCCAGAACTGTGAGAAACAAGTGTGTGTTGTTTAAGCCATGCCATTTATCATATTTTGTTATAGCAGCACCAACAACTTAAGACACATACCATGCTGCCGTAGTCATATTTTTAAAGCACAAATCATAGTATGTCATTTCCCAGATTAAAAAGCCTCAGAACCTTAGATTTTCAAGGCATATTATTAAGGGAAACAAGCAAGGTGCAAATGAAATCTACAGTAACAGATCACGGTGCAACAGAAATCAAAGCAATGTATTTTCTAAGGAGATGATGATGATGATAGATACATACATATGTAGATAGAGAGATGATCAATAGATAAAGGGAGGAAAAGAGAGAGCTAATCTTCAAAAAACCCATTTTTTTAGTAAAATTGCTTTAGAATGTTGGGTTAGTCTCTGCTATACAACAGAGCAAATCAGTTGTAAGTATGCATATATCCCCTCTTTCTTGAGCCTCCCTCCCACCCATTCCCCCTCCCACCCCACCCCTCTAGGTCATCACGGAGCCCAGAGCTGAGATTCCTGTGCTATACAGCAGCTTCCTACTAGCTATTTGTTTTACACATGGTAGTGTATATATGTCGATGTTATTCTCCCAATTTGTCCCACTCTCCCCCTCCCTCACTGTGTCCACAAGTCTGCTCTGAACCTGTTTTCAGGGCAGGAATAGAGATGCAGACTTAGAGAACCAATGTCTTTTTAATGCACTTAGGAAACTCAAGCATTTTACCCTTGCCTATGAAGACTCAAACATTTCTCCTCACTCTCCAACCATTCTTTGTACTATTCTCCTCCCAGCTACAAGGACTTGCTGATTCATGAGGTAAAAGTGAAAGTGTTAGTCACTTAGTCATGTCCAACTCTTTGTAACCACATGGACTGTAGCCCACCAGTCTCCTCTGACCATGAAATTCTCCAGGCAAGAATACTAGAATGGGTTGCCATTCTCTTCTCCAGGGGATATTCCCAAACCAGTGTCTGAACCCAGGTCTTCTGATTTGCAGGCAGATTTTTTACCCTCTGAGCCACCACAGAAGCCCTTGCTTTTTCATGGAACATGCCAAAATCATTTCCAGCAAAGGGCCTTCATTTAGCTGTACTTCTATGTGGATTCTCCTCTCCCTTATCTACACAGGACTTAACTTTTCTTGGCATTGAGGTCTCTGCACAAATGTCCCTTCCTCCAGGAAGTCTTCCATATCACACAAACTAAAGTAGCCACCAAGTTACTATTATGTCACCTGATTTTAAATTACCTGTTTAGCACTTTTCTAAATTACTCTCAAATATCCACTGTGGATAAGCTTATTTTTAGTCTTCCACATCAGAATGTTTACTCTAGGCATACAGAATCTTTGTTGTTCTTGTTTACCATCATCAGGACATTGCCTGGCACATAACTGATATTCAGTAAATCACTGTCAAGTAATTTAGTGAACTGCTGGTGGTCTAATACCTAGCAGAAAGTCTAACACCTAGCAGCAAGTCACTGGGCTTCCCTGGTGGCTCAGATGGTAAAGAATCTGCCTGTAATGTGGGAGACCCAGGTTCGACCCCTGAGTTGGGAAGATCTCCTGGAGAAGGGAATGGCTACCCATTCCAGTATTCTTGCCTGGAGAAGTCCATGGACAGAGGAGCCTGGCGGGCTATAGTCCATGGAGAATGGTGACATGGGACAGAAGAGAGAGCGGCAAAAGTTTACCCAGTTCAGAAAGGCAGAGAGAGACCATGAAAGCACACTTCCCAGGCAGTATGATTTTGTTGTGTGTTGCCCCTGACTGTCACTTAACTGTCAACCAATCCATTCTTATCCTCGTGAAACTGAATTTATTATGGAACTGAAAGTCTCTTAATGTGCCCTGCTGTCATGGACATACTGTTTTTGTTGCTGTTCAGTCACTAAGTCTTGTCTGACTACTTGTACCTCCATGAGCTGCAGCACGCTAGGCTTCCTTGTCCTTCACTATCTTGCAGAGATTGCTCAAACTAATGTGCATTGAGTCAGTGATACTATTCAACCATTTCATCCTCTGCTACCCCCTTTTCCTTTTGCCTTCAGTCTTTCTCAGCAGCAGGGTCTTTTCCTGATGGAAAAGACATCAGGTGGCCAAAGTATTGAAGCTTCAAGTTCAGCAACAGTCTTTCCAATGAATATTAAGGGTTGGTTTCCTTTAAGATTGACTGGTTTGATCTTGCAGTCCAAGTGACTCTCAAGAGACTTCTCAAGTGCCACAATACAAAAGGACCAATTCTTCAGTGCTCATCCTTCTTTATGGACCAACTCTCACATCTGTACATGACTACTAGAAAGACCACAGCTTTGACTAGACAGATCTTTGTCAGCTAAGTGATATCTCTGTTTTTTAATACATTGTTTACATTTGCCACAACTTTCCTTCAAAGGAGCTAGTGTCTTTTAATTTCTTGGCTGCAGTCACCGTCTGCAGTGATTTTAGAGCCCAAGAAAATAATGTACGTCTCTGCTTCCACTTTCCCCTTTCTGTTTGCCATGAACTGATGGGATCAGAAGCCATAATCTTAGGTTTTTTAAAGTTGAGTTTCAAGTCAGTCTTCTAACTCTCCTCTGTCACCCTCATCAAGAGGCTGTTTTGTTCCTCTTGACTTTTTGCTATCAGAGTGGTATCATATGCATATCGGAGGTTGTCGATATTTCTCCCAGCAGTCTTGATACCAGCTCGTGATTCATCCAACCTGGCATTTTGCTTGATGTACTCTGCATATAAGTTAAATAAGCAGGATGACAATACACAGCCATGTTGTACTCCTTCCCCAATTTTGAACCATTCTGTTATCCCATACAATTGCATGGTAGTTTGAACATTCTTTGACATTGCCTTTCTTTGGGATTGAAATGAAAACTGACCTTTTCCAGTCCTCTGGCCACTGCTGAGTGTTTGAAATCTGCTGGCATATTGAGAGCAGCAATTTTCCTCCAACTTTCTTGAGGAGATCTCTAGTGTTTCCCATTCTACAGTTTTCCTCTACTTCTTTAAATTGCTCATTCAAGAAGGCCTTCTTATCTTTCCTTGCTCAGTTGGATATATCTTTCCCTTTCTCCCTTGACTTTTGCTTCTCATCTTTCCTAAGCTATTTGTAAAGCCTTCTCAGACACCCACTTTGCCTTCTTGCATTTCTTTTACTTTTGGATGATTTTGATCACTGCCTCCTGCACAATGTTATGAACTCCCTTCCATGGTTTTCCAGGTACTCTGTCTATCAGATCTAATCCCTTGAATCTATTTGTCACTTCCACTGTATAATCATAAGGGATTTGATTAGGTGATGCCTGAAAAACCTAGTGGTTTCCCCTACTTTATTCAATTCAAGCTTGAATTTTTCAGTATGGGCTCATGATCTGAGTCACAGTCACCTTCAGGTCTTGTTTTTTTTCTGATTGTATAGAACTTCTCCAGTTTTTCCAAGTGGCACTAGTGGTTAAGAACACAGCTGCCAATGCAGGAGATGTAACAGACTCAGGTTCGATCCCTAGGTTGGAAAGAGCCCCTGGAGGAAGGCATGGTAGCCCACTCCAGTATTCTTGCCTGGTGAATCCCATGGACACAGGAGCCTGTGGGCTATGGTCCATAGGCCTGCAAAGAATTGGACATGACTGAAGTGACTTAGTATGCAGGCATAGAGCTTCTTCATCTTTGGCTCCAAAAATACAGTCAATCTGATTTCAGTATTGACCATTTGGTGATATTTATGTGTAGAGTAATCTCTTTTATTTTTGGAAAAGGGTGTTTGCTATGACCAGTGTGTTCTCTTGACAAAACTCTTAGTCTTTGCCCTGCTTCAGGTTATATTCCAAGGCAAATTTGCCTTTTACTCTAGGTATCTCTTGATTTCCCACTTTTGCATTCTAATTCCCTGTGGTGGAAATGACATCTTTTTGGTGTTAGATCTAGAAGGTCTTTAGGTTTTCATAGAACCAGTCAACTTCAGCTTCTTTAATATCAACAGTTGGGGCATAGGCTTGGATTACTGTGATGTTGAAAGTTTTATCTCGAAACTGAGATCATTCTGTCATTTTTTAAATGGCACCCAAGTGCTGGATTTTGGACTTGTTTTGTTGACTATGAGGGCTACTCCATTTCTTCTAAGGGATTCTTTCCCACAGTAGTAGATACAACAGTCATCTGAGTTTAATTCTCCCATTCCTATTCATTTTAGTTCACTGATTCCTAAGATGTTGATGTTCAATCTTCCCATCTGCTGCTTGACCGTGTCCAATTTACCTTGATTCATGGACCTAACATTCCAGGTTCTTATGCAATATTTTTCTTTACAACATCAGACTTAACTTTCATCATCAAACACATCCACAACTCAGAGTCACTTCCTCTTTGGCCCAGTCACTTCAGTCTTTTTGGAACTATTAGTAATTTCACTCCAGTCTTCCCCAGTAGTATATGGGACACCTTCCAGCCTGGGGAGCTCATATTCTGGTTTCATATATTTTTTTGCCTCTTTTATATTGACCATGGGATTTACCCAGGCAAGAATACTGTAGTGAGTTGCTGTTTCCTACTCCAGGATCTCTTCCCAAGTCAGGGATGAAGTCCATGTCTCCTGCATTGTAGACAGACTCTTACCACTGAGCCACCAGAGAAGGTCAAGTAGAATAACAGGTCTTAAAAATAAAAAGGCAACCTCTGGGACAACATTAAATGCACCAACATTCACATTATAAGGGTCCCAGGAGGAGAAGAGAGAGAGAAATGACCTGAGAAAATATTTGAAGAGATGACAGCTTCCCCAGCAGCTATTAGAAAACTTCCCTAACCTGGGAAAGGAAATAGTCAACCAAGTCCAGGAAGCACAGAGAGTCCCAGGCAGGACAAACCCAAGGAGGATTACATCAAGACATGTAGTAATCAAACTGACAAAAATTAAAGACAAAGATAAAATAGTAAAAGAAACAAGGGGAAAATGACAACATACAAAGGAACTTCCATAGTGTATCAGCTGATTTCTCAATAGAAACTCTACAAGCCAGAAGGGAATGGCATGATATATTTAAAGTGATGAAAGGGAAGAACCTACAAATAAGAATACTCTACCCAGCAAGACTCTCATTCAGATTCGATGGAGAACTCAAAAGCTTTCCAGACAAGCAAAATTAACAGAATTCAGCACCACCAAACCAGCTTTACAACAAATGCTAAAGGAATTTATCTAGACAGGAAACACAAGAGAAGGAAAAGACCTATAGAAAATAAACCCAAAACAATTAAGAAAATGGTAATAAGAAATGGCAACCCACTCCAGTATTCTGGCCTGGAGAATTCCACAGACAGAGGAGCCTACAGTCCATGGGGTCACAAAGAGTCAGACAGGACTGAGTGACTAACACTTTCAGTTTCACTTTCAATAGGATCAAACATATTGATAATTACCTTAAATGTAAATGGATTAAATGCACCAACCTAAAGACATAGACTGTCTGGGCAGATGAAAACATGTGCATGTATGCACTTCTACTTACCACATCACTCTTTTGACCCCCCAAATTGTATGTAGTTATTTTATATTGTTAAGTTAATAATGTCCCCATTATGGCTTGCAATTGTAATTATCTTTTGTCTGGCTATTGATTGTGAAAACTAATAAATAGTGAAAATAAAAATAAAAAAGGCAGCATCTTCAACAAAATGAGATGACAAGGAATTCTGCCGGACCCAGGAGTGTATTAGAGAAGGAAAAGACCTATAGAAAATAAACCCAAAACAATTAAGAAAATGGTAATAAGAAATGGCAACCCACTCCAGTATTCTGGCCTGGAGAATTCCACAGACAGAGGAGCCTACAGTCCATGGGGTCACAAAGAGTCAGACAGGACTGAGTGACTAACACTTTCAGTTTCACTTTCAATAGGATCAAACATATTGATAATTACCTTAAATGTAAATGGATTAAATGCACCAACCTAAAGACATAGACTGTCTGGGCAGATGAAAACATGTGCATGTATGCACTTCTACTTACCACATCACTCTTTTGACCCCCCAAATTGTATGTAGTTATTTTATATTGTTAAGTTAATCATGTCCCCATTATGGCTTGCAATTGTAATTATCTTTTATCTTTTGTCTGGCTATTGATTGTGAAAACTAATAAACATCTTTCACTATTATGAAAAAATAAAAATAAAAAAGGCAGCATCTTCAACAAAATGAGATGACAAGGAATTCTGCCGGACCCAAGAGTGTATTACTCTTTTGACCCCCCAAATTGTATGTAGTTATTTTATATTGTTAAGTTAATAATGTCCCCATTATGGCTTGCAATTGTAATTATCTTTTGTCTGGCTATTGATTGTGAAAACTAATAAATAGTGAAAATAAAAATAAAAAAGGCAGCATCTTCAACAAAATGAGATGACAAGGAATTCTGCCGGACCCAGGAGTGTATTACCCACTCCAGTGTTCTTGACTGGAGAATCCCAGGGACAGGGGAGCCTGGTGGGCTGCCGTCTATGGGGTCACACAGAGTCGGACACGACTGAAGTGACTTAGCAGCAGCAGCAGCAGGAGTGTATTTGGTTAACACCAAACCACCATCAACAGCAAAATGTGCTCAGGACACTTGTGGGGTTACAGCTTGTGAAAGCAGTGGAAAGGAGAGAAAAGAGACATCCAATGGTCTTCATAGACCTGAAGGATTGAAATTTCACCAAATTCTCTCTCCTGATTAGAGAGGGCCACACTCTGAATGGAATCCTCAGCAAGAAAATATGAGGAAAAGATTAACTGATAAAACTGGAGGAAAGCTACCCAGACTCCAGTGAGCAGATGAGTTATAAAAAAAAAAAAATGATGCACTAAACTTCCCTGAGAGTACCACTAGGTCCAAAGCAGCCTACACCCTCAAGAGCCTGAAATGTGCAACAAGTCTATTCGCAATATCTGTTTCTTCATTGTTGCCCTGTAAGTAAATTTTTCAGTACCATTTTTCTAGATTCTGTATATATATATATATATATGTTAGAATACAGTATTTATCTTTCTCTTTCTGAGTCATTTCATTGTATATAATAGGTTCTAGGTTCATCCATGTCATTAGAATTGACTCAAATTCATTCCTTTTTATGTCTGACTAATATTCCATTGTGTATATATACCACAACTTCTTTATCCATCCATCTGTCGATGGACATCTAGGTTGCTTCCATGTTATAGTTATCAAAAATAGTGCTGTAATGAACAATGGGATACATGTTTTTCTTTCAATTTTGGTTTCCTTGGGGTATACACCTAGGAGTGGGATTGCCAAGAAGCTCAAACAGGGGCTCTGTATCAACCTAGAGGGGTGGGATGGGGAGGGAGATGGGAGAGAGATTCAAAAGGGAGGGGATATGTATACCTATGGCTGATTCATGTTGAGGTTTGACAGAAAACAGCAAAATTCTGTAAAGGAATTATCATTCAATTAAATAATAAATTAATTTAAAATAAATAAGTAAATATCTCCAATTAAAAGAAATGCAAAGACAGCCTTCAGAATGGGAGAAAATAATAGTAAATGAAGCAACTGACAAACAACTAATCTCAAAAATATACAAGCAACTCCTACAGCTCAATTCCAGAAAGATAAATGACCCAATCAAAAAATGGGCCAAAGAACTAAACAGACATTTCTCCAAAGAAGACATACAGATGGCTAACAAACACGTGAAAAGATGTGCAACAAGAGAAAAGCAAATCAAAACCACAATGAGGTAACATTTCACGCCAGTCAGAATGGTTGCAATCCAAGCAATAAATGCTGGAGAGAGTGTGGAGAAAAGGGAACCCTCTTACACTGTTGGTGGGAATGCAAACTAGTACAGCCACTATGGAGAACAGTGTGGAGATTCCTTAAAAGACTGGAAATAGAAATGCCTTATGACCCAGCAATCCCACTGCTGGGCATACACACTGAGGAAACCAGAACTGAAAGAGACACGTGTATCCCAATGTTCATCGCAGCACTATTTATAATAGCCAGGACATGGAAGCAACCTAGATGTCCATCAGCAGACAAATGGATAAGAAAGCTGTGGTACATATACACAATGGAGTATTATTCAGCCATTAAAAAGAATACATTTGAATCAGTTCTAATGAGGTTGATGAAACTGGAGTCTATTATACAGAGTTAAGTAAGCCAGAAAAAAAAAAAAAAAAAAAAAGAGGGTGGGGTCTCAAATTAATAAGAGAAAATAAAAAGGATTTCAATTAAACCCCATAAAAGGACATTGTATTAAAAAAAGAGAAAAAATCATTATTGAAGACACCCCTGCCAAAATAAGACCACAAAGGTGATGAAAACTACAGTTAAACATTTAAAAAATAGTTGAGATAAAAATAAGAACAGGAACTATGAAAAAGTAGCATAACCTAGAAGTAAAATCTCAGACGTTTGATGAGAAAAAGCTAGAAGTATATGAAAAATTTCTGTCAGGGTTCGGGCATGCAGGGGTAGCGGGGGATTGTTAAAATAAAGGAAAACAACCCACTTCATTTTTTAAAAACTTCATTTTAATTTTGAAAACACTGTAAACATGACTAAGTATGATCACAAAATAGGAAAAACATTTTTAACATCTAACAACCCACTTTAGAATGAAGACTAAACCTAAAAAAAAGCATGAGAGGCCAGACAAGAGAAATAGAGGACAGAAGGAAGAAAATAAAGAAGTCAAAGAAAAATAAGACTACAGGAAAGAAAACAATAGATAGAATATGAACAAAGTAAATCAATATGTATGATCAGAATCCCCAAAGGAAAATAAAAAGCAACTACAAAGAACATCATGAGAAATGCTGGGCTGGATGAAGCACAAGCTGGAATCAAGATTGCTGGGAGAAATATCAATAATCTCAGATATGCAGATGACACCACCATTATGGCAGAAAGCAAAGAAGAACTAAAAAGCCTCTTGATGAAAGTGAAAGAGGAGAGTGAAAAGTTTAGCTTAAAGCTCAACATTCAGAAAATTAAGATCATGGCACCTGGTCCCATCACTTCATGGCAAATAGATGGGGAAACAGTGGCAGACTTTATTTTGGGGGGCTCCAAATTCACTGCAGATGGTGACTGCAGCCATGAAAGTAAAAGATGCTTACTCCTTAGAAGAAAAGTTATAACCAACCTAGACAGTATATTAAAAAGCAGAGACATTACTTTGCCAACAAAAGTCCATCTAGTCAAGGCTATAGTTTTTCCAGTAGTCATGTATGGATGTAAGAGTTGGACTATAAAGAAAGCTGAGTGCCGAAGAATTGATGCTTTTGAACTGTGGTGTTGGAGAAGACTCTTGAGAGTCCCTTGCACTGCAAGGAGATCCAACCAGTCCATAGAAAGTAAAAGATGCTTACTCCTTAGAAGAAAAGTTATAACCAACCTAGACAGTATATTAAAAAGCAGAGACATTACTTTGCCAACAAAAGTCCATCTAGTCAAGGCTATAGTTTTTCCAGTAGTCATGTATGGATGTAAGAGTTGGACTATAAAGAAAGCTGAGTGCCGAAGAATTGATGCTTTTGAACTGTGGTGTTGGAGAAGACTCTTGAGAGTCCCTTGCACTGCAAGGAGATCCAACCAGTCCATCTTAAAGGAAATCAGTCCTGAATTTTCACTGGAAGGACTGATGTTGAAGCTGAAACTCCAGTACTTTGGCCACCTGATGCGAAGAGCTGACTCATTTGAAAAAACCCTGATGCTGGGAAAGATTGATGGTATAAGGAGAAGGTGACATTGGAGCGTGAGATGGTTGGATGCCCTCACCAACTCAATGAGCATGAGTTTGAGTAAACTCCGGGAGCTGGTGATGGACAGGGAGGCCTGGCGTGCTGCACTCCATGGGGTCGCAAAGAGTAGGACATGACTGAGTGACTGAAATGAACTGAACTGAACAGAGAACAATTCCTACAAACTATCAAATTAGATAGCTTTCCTAAAATAAAAGAAAGGTTTCTCAGGTGGCACAGTGATAAAGAACACGCCTGCCAATGCAGGAGATGCAAGAGACGTGGATTAAATCCCTGGATCGGGAAGATGCCCTGGAGGAGGAAATGGCAACCTACTCCAGTATTCTTGCCTGGAAAATTCCATGGGCTGGTGGGCTACAGTCCATGGGGTCACAAAGAGTTGACACAACTGAGCAACTGAGCACACAAAAAAAACAAAAGAAACCCGCATATTGAAAGACAACCCCATGTATTTGGAAAATTGACTCAGACATTGACACCAAAGCATACTTTAGTGAAACTAAAGGACTTTTGGCAACATTCTTTTGGTGCCCATTAAAATTAGATTAAGCTAATTCTAAGTAGGATGATCCAGAGAAGGCAATGGCAACTCACTCCAGTACTCTTGCCTGGAGAATCCCATGGACAGAGGAGTCTGGTGGGCTGCAGTCCATGGGATCGCAAAGAGTTGGACATGACTGAGAGACTTCACTTTCACTTTTCACTTCCATGCATTGGAGAAGAAAATGGCAACCCACTCCAGTGTTCTTGCCTGGAGAATCCCAGGGAAGGCAGAACCCGGTGGGCTGCCGTCTATGGAGTCACAGAGTCGGAAATGGGTGAAGTGACTTAGCAGCAGCGGCAGCAAGTAGAATAATCATATAACTTATTCAAACTGGGATGCTTTGAACAGACACCATTAATAATTGTGCTGAGTGAATAGACATAAACTTAGACTGTGCCTGGACAACTGAGATATAAGTTCACCCAGTATTTTAAAAAATAAGCAATAGACACCTGATTTTTAAGGGAAATAAAGCCTAGATACAGTGACAACACTAGGGTGAGCATCCCTAACACCCAAATTTTGATCTTCAAATATTTCCTCCTAAAGGAAACAAGAGCTGCTGGGGGAAACTGCTGATTTCAGAGGCTGAACAGGAAATGCGTAAGATAAGCCTGAGATGTATCGCTGTAGTAGGAAGAAAGAACGCCACCAAGAGGACACAGGAGCCCACACTGCAGTCACTATGGTGATCTCGTGTTTCATGTCAGTCGCTCAGTCGTGTCCAACTCTTTGCGACCCCATGGACTGTAACCTACTAGGCTTCTACGTCCATGGGATTCTCCAGGCAAGAATACTGGAGTGGATTGCCATTTCCTTCTCCAGGGGATCTTCCCGACCCAGGGATCGAACCCGGGTCTCCCACATTGGAGGCAGACGCTTTAACCTCTGAGCCACCATACTGAGGGATAAAGTATGGGTTTTGGCAATGTAAAATGCTTCTCTCTTTGAAGGCTTCTAATATGATCAAGAATTGTCTTTCTTGGAATTGGTGATTCTTTGAAATAGAGGCATAATAATTTCAAACAAAAAATTTAACGTTTTCTCATTTTCCAAAAGTTACAGAGAACATGCATCTGGTGCTTCTGTGTCTTCCAACTCTTCTGTGCTCTTATAGAATGGATAAGCCATTCTACTATTATATAAATGTGGTGGGACACCATTTGAATAGGAAATTTACAATAGACAGTGGAAATGAATCCTTGAAGATAAGCCAATTCAAGTTCCTTCTATGGAATGGAAGTGAAGCAATTACTTTTTATGTCTGACTCTGTTACCTTTTTTCATTCCCTGATGAATACAAATATAGTACCAAGGAGTGGTAGGAAACCAAATAATTGTACTAGTAAACTAACATTTTTTCTTAGGTTTTGGTTATTTATCACTATTGATTTGATCATTTTAAATTTCTCAGGTCACTAGTAAACTTTTACTATGTGTTATGTTTATATAAAGCAAAATGTCAGTTAGTGCTCCTATATTTGCAATATTATAATTGGTAATACATTAAAGAACAGTCCACAAAACACTGTATTTTTTTTCTGTTAGTTGAACAATCATCACAAAATAAATCATAAAAAGATATCTGAAGTGGGTTGAATGGTAGCCTCAGAAGTATATGTCCATATCCTAATCCCCAGAACCTGTGAATGGAATATTATTTGGAAAAACTGGTCTTTGCAGATGTAACTAAGTTAAAGATCCCATGATGGTCTGGGTGGTCCCCAGATCCAAGGGCAGGAGTTCATATGACAAGACACACACAGAGAATAGACACAAAGATGCAAACAGCTTGTAAAGGTAGCAATCAGAGTGACACATCCACAAACCCTAACGATCAAGTCACCAGGAGCTCAAAAAGGCAGAGAACACCCCTCCAAATGATTCGAGGAATATCGCCTGGAGCCTCTGGAGAGAG
This sequence comes from Cephalophus harveyi, assembly GCA_006410635.1. Taxonomy (NCBI): domain Eukaryota; kingdom Metazoa; phylum Chordata; class Mammalia; order Artiodactyla; family Bovidae; genus Cephalophus; species Cephalophus harveyi. Next base: position 182,614 of record SJYT01074858.1, read on the forward strand.
TGCAGCAGTGCCTACATGTTGACTTTTGGCCTTAGAAACTGTGAGAGAATAAATTTTCTATTGCTTTAAGCCACACATACACACAAAGACACAGAAGCTAACATTAAAAAGTGTCCATTTGCCTAAAATGGAATAGTGTAAGGAACACAATGATGATGTTTGCAATGATTTTATACACTAACTATGTGTATGTTTTTATTTTAAATTTAAGGATTTGTCTGTATATTTTAAATAAATATAAACAGTATTTTTAAATTTCAAAATACTGTTTTTTTTAAAGCTTAGTGATCACTACTAAAATAAGAGACATAAGGAACACAATGATGATGTTTGCAATGATTTTATACACTAAATATGTGTATGTTTTTATTTTAAATTTAAGGATTTGTCTGTATATTTTAAATAAATATAAACAGTATTTTTAAATTTCAAAATACTGTTTTTTTTAAAGCTTAGTGATCACTACTAAAGATTGCTGGAACACTGTTAAAACTGATAAAGGAAAATAATCAAGTATTTATCCTGCATTTCTAATAGGTTCTATATTTTAAGGTAACCAAATTCATAAAGAATGAAAATCTTTGCAGAATAATTCTAATAAATGCAGAAGGACTTATGGAATTAAAAATACCATTTAATATGAATTTTATAAATCTCATGAAATAATGGATATAGGAAATAATCATTAATGGATGCTATAAAATAGCAGGCATATGTTGAATAGACAATTTCATAATGGAGACATGGCTGATAGCACCTGAACTCATTGATAATCTTAGTATAAAGAGAAGTGGGATAGTCAGAAACATATTCCTGATGATGTGACATAATTGGAAGTGCATAGTACCAGCTTCGAATTATTATTTCCTGAAAGTTTGAATCTGAATCAAATCAAGCCCCAAATTTAACAGTTTGTAGGAAATATAGACCATAAAGAAAGACATTGAAAGATACCACAAGAAAACAATTGTGTCTTTTGTCTACAGGACAAAATGTGCTGTTTCCTAAAAAAATCAGTGATATTTATCAAGAATAGAGGGGAGAGTTTATAAAATAAAGAGACATAGCTACTAAATGCAATGTGTGGATCTTGTTAGGATCCTCATTTGAATAAGCCATCTTACCAACCTAGAAAGTATATTCAAAAGCAGAGACAACACTTGCCGACTAAGGTCCGTCTAGTCAAGGCTATGGTTTGAATAGACAGAAGCCTACCAGGCTCCTCTGTCCCTGGGATTCTCCAGGCAAGAACACTGGAATGGGTTGCCATTTCCTTCTCCAATGCATGAGAGTGAAAAGTGAAAGTGAAGTCGCTCAGTTGTGTCTGACTCTAGCGACCCCATGGACTGTAGCTTATGAGGATCCTCCATTCATGGGATTTCCCAGGCAAGAGTACTGGAGTGGGGTGCCATTGCCTTAGAACCACTCTATACCCTACTTGACTCTGTGTTCTTGGAAACTGATCTTTGGAAACTAGAAAGGTCAGCAGGCTATGGCCTGAGGGCCGAATCTAGCCAGCGGCCTGTTAATGTACCACCTGTGAGTAAAATCTAAGCTTTGCATTTTTAAAAGTTTATACATTTCATTTCCCTTCTGGTCCTTGTTACTTATTTCTTTCTACTAATTTTTAGTTTGTTATTCTTTCTTCTAGTTCACTGAGATGTAAAGTTAGATTGTTTCCTTGAGATCTTTTTTTTTTTTCTTCCTCAAGGTAGGCCTTTAGTGCTATAAATTTCCCTCTTAAAAATGGCTTTGCTGAATCCCATAAGTTTAGTATGTAGTATTTCCATTTTAATTTCTCTTGGGATAGTTTTGATTTCTCTTTTGATTTCAAAAATCAATGAAAATTAGAGCTGTTTATTTTAAATAAACAAGATTATGAATCTTTAGCTAGGTGTACCAACAAAAATGAGAGAAAACTTTAATAAATACAAATTATAAATGAAAGTGTAGACATTATAATTGATACTACACAAATACAAATGATCAAAAGAGACTACTATGAACAATTTTACATGAACAAATTGGAAAACCCTGAAAAATATGGATAAATTCTTAGAAACATCATAAAGAGGAAGAAAAATCCAATCAGCTACTAGTAAGAAGGTTGAATCAGCAGTCAAAAACCTCTCAACAAACAAAAGATGGCTTCCCCAGTGTATTCTATCAAGCACTTAAATAATTAATACCAATCCTTCCCAAACTCTTAAAACTCTAAGAGAGGCAGGAACACTTCCACCTGCATCTTACAGAACCAACATTACCCTGATACCAAAACTGTAAGAAAGAAAATCAAAGAACAGTATCCCTAATGGGCATAGATGTAAAAATTCTCTACAAAATACTAGCAAAATGAATTCAACAGTACTAGTATTCAAAATACTAGCAAAATGAAATCAACAGATTATAAGGATCATATATCAGGATCAAGTGGGATATATTCCAGTGATGTAAGAATATTTTAACTTCTGCAAATCAATACATGTAATACAAAACATTAACATACCACATTATCAAAATGAAGGATAAAAATGATATATCTTAATGCATGCAGAAAAAGCATTTGGCAAAATATAACATCCCTTCATGATAAAATAAAAATGTTCACTAGTTGGGGTATAAAGGAAACATACCTGAGCATAATAGCCATACATGATAAGCCCACAGTTCATACCATACTTGGTGGTTAAAAACTGAAAGTGTTTCCTCTAAGATCAGGATCAAAACAAGGGGGCCACCTTCACTTTTATTCAACATGGTACTGGAAGTCCTAACCATAGTAATAAGGCAAGAAAAAGAAATAAAGTATATCTAAACTGAAAAGAAGTAAAATTGTCTCTGCAACTTATATAAAACACTGAAGAACTCCATACACACAAAAAACTGTTAAATCTAAAAAATGAATTCAGTACATTTGCAGAATACAAAATCAACATATAAAAGTCATTGCATTTCTATACACTAACAACAAACTATAAGAAAGAGAAATTGAGAAAATAATCCTATTTACAATAGCATCAAAAATAATAAAAAAAAATTACTTATGAATAAATTTAACCAAAAGCTAAAAAATAGCAAAGAAGAAACAAATAAATGGAAAGATATTCTGGGTTCATGGTTTGGAAAAATGACTATTGTAAAAATGCATATACTACCAAAGCTATCTACAAATTCAATGCAATTCTTATCAGATATCCCATGATAGTCTCACAGAATAGAAGGCAATCCTAAAATTTCCGTGAAACTGCAAAATACCTCAAGCAAAAACAATCTCAAGAAAGAATGAAATTGGAGGCATTATGCTTCTTGATTTCAAACTGTATTACAAAGCTATAGTAATAAGAACAGTATGACATTGGCATAGATCAATAAAAAAGAATAGAGAACCCAGAAGTAAACTCATGCACATATGTTCAATTAATTTATGACAAGTGAGCCAAGAACATACAGTGGGGAAAATACAATATCTATAATAAATAGTTTTGAGAAAATTGGACAATAACACACAAAAAATAAAACTGGGCCCTGACATTACATCTTAGATAAAAATTAAATTAAAACGGATTAAAACAAATTTAAGATCTGAAATCATAAAATTCCTAGGAAAAAAACATAGACAGCTCCTTGACATTGGCCTTGGTGATGTCTTTTTTGGATTTGACACCAAAAGCATAAAAGAACAAGTGGAGCTACATCAAAGTAAAAAGCTTTTGCAAAGAAAAGAAAAGCATCAACAAAATGGAAAGGCAACCCATGAAATGGGAGAAAATGTTTGCAAACCACCTATCTGATAAGAGGTTAATGTTCAAAATATATAAGAAACTCATACAACTCAACAGCAATAGGTAAAGCAATCAGTCAATAAAACAAACCAATTAAAAAGTGGACAAAGTACCTGAGTAGACATTTCTCCAATAAAGACTTAACAAATGTCTAATAGGTATATGACAACATCACTGTCCATAATAGGGACATGTCATTGACATATATACACTACTATGTGTAAAATAGCTAGTGGGTATTTGCTATATAACCCAGGGAGCTCAGACCAGTGCTCTGTGATGACCTAGACAGGTGAGATGGGAGAAGGTGGGAGGAGGCTCAAGAGAGAGGGGATATATATATATATATACTTATGGCTGATTCACACTGTTGTACAGCAGAAAACAACACAACATTATAAGGCAATTATCTTCCAATTAAAATGAATAATAAAAAATATGGAAATGCAAGTCAAATGTACAATGAGATATCCCCTCACACCTGTTAAAATGGTCAAGAGATAACAAATGTTGGTGAGCATGTGGAGAGAAGGGAACCCTTGTACATTATTGAAAATATAAAAGTATACAAGTGTACAAAATATAATGTTGTTAAGAATGTAAATTGATACATACACCATGAAAAAGAATATAAAGTTTCCTCCAAAAATCAAAAATAGAACTACCATGTGTTCAAGAAATCCTCCTTCTAGATATCTATTAAAAATAAACAAAACTATTGTCTCCAAGAGACATGTTTACTGCAGCATTATTCACAATAGCCAAGGAATGGAATTAACCTAGGTGTCCATTGAAGGATGAATGGATAAATAAAACGTGGTATATATACAATAGTGCACTATTCACCCTTAACAAAAAGAAGGAAATACTGTCCTTTCTGACAATATGGTTGAACCTGGAAGGCTAAGCGAAATAAACAAAGCAAAGAAAAACAAATACTGTATGGTATCACTTATACATGGAATCTTAAACAAACAAACAAATACAAGGTTGAACTCATAGAAATAGAGAGTAGAAGACTGGTTGCCAGAAGGTAGGAGTTGGAAAGTTATGACCAACCTAGATAACATATTCAAAAGCAGAGACATTACTTTGTCAACAAAGGTCCATCTAGTCAAGGATATGGTTTTCCAGTAGTCATGTATGGATGTGAGAGTTGGACTATAAAGAAAGCTGAGTGCCGAAGAACTGATGCTTTTGAACTGTGGTGTTGGAGAAGACTCTTGAGAGTCCCTTGGACTGCAAGGAGATCCAACCAGTCCATTCTAAAGGAGATCAGACCTGGGTGTTCATTGGAAGGACTGATGCTAAAGCTGAAACTCCAATACTTTGGCTACCTCATGTGAAGAGTTGACTCACTGGAAAAGACTCTGAGGCTAGGAGGGATTGGGGGCAGGAGGAGAAGGGGACGACAGAGGATGAGATGGCTGGATGGCATCACCAACTTGATGGACATGAGTCTGAGTTAAACTCCAGGAGCTGGTGATGGACAGGGAGGCCTGGCGTTCTGAGATCCATAGGATTGCAAAGAGTCAGATACAACTGAGCGACTGAACTGAACTAAACTGAATTTTGTCAGTTATATCTCCATTAACCTGCAGGAATAATGGTTATACAGGGAAAGCAATCAACAATAAGGGACAAAGACTGTATGTGGCCCACACAGTCAAAAATATTAACTTTCTCACCCTTTACAGAAAGAGATCTGCCAACCCTGTATTAATTGTTTCGGATCACTTTTCCTCTGAATTCTGATTGGGTCTGGCCAATTAAAGGCACCAAGAGAAGCTGAGGGTGATAGGAAAGTCAATAAAATGTTTATTCCCCATCTTTCTCCCTTCTATCCAGCTTTCTTTCCAAGTTCTAGGATGCTTCTTCCCCTTGTTGCTTCAGGCTTACCCATGATAACAGTTTTCCATTAATGCTAGCCTGCAGGGATGGCATCTTTAAGTCTGGTCACATCTTTGTAAACAGTCCCTTATTAAACTCTCTTTAATTACCTCTTTTGAATAAGCTATCTGTTCCTTACAAGCACCCCAATTTATACAGACTCCATGTTAGATGGTAACCTTGTTTGATAAAACAATGGCATGGTGTCTATGTTAGAAAACACCCCCAGACAGAGATACATTCTGATATATTCATGGGTGATGTGATGGCTTGAATTTGCCCTTAAACACTCCTAAGAAATAAACTGACAGTCATATGTATATGGGTGTTTATTGGAATCCCTTATACTAGTCCCTCTAGTTTTGTGTATATTTTTAAATGATCATAATGTAAAGCAATAATAGTTACACTTTAACCTGACATTAGTTTAATTAACTAAAGAAAAGCACAATTATATTCAACGAGTTTTGTTTAAAGGGCCAACAAAAATTAGAATAAGCCCTGTGGTTAAGAACATGAACTTTGGTGATGAAGGAGTGAGTTTAAATCTAACTTCAGACACTTATGAAGTAAGAGCAAAAGCTTTCAAATCACTTCTCGATCTCATTTGCTCATCTGTAATATGTGGATAATATCCATATCATTGGACTATTGATAAAATAACTAAATAAAGTATCACATGTAATCTGCCTGGTACCTAGTAGATGCTTAATAAATTATTATTGGCACTACTGTTACTGTTGGTTATAGTAGTTTATCATTTGCTCATCTGTAATATGTGGATAATATCCATATCATTGGACTATTGATAAAATAACTAAATAAAGTATCACATGTAATCTGCCTGGTACCTAGTAGATGCTTAATAAATTATTATTGGCACTACTGTTACTGTTGGTTATAGTAGTTTATATTCAGAGAATAGACAGAATTGAGTTTGGGAGCATAAGCAGAAAAAAGGGGAAAATAGGATCTCCCAAGAATATTTTAATAGGTATGTGTGTCCTCTGTTAGAGATGGGATTTATTGTGAGATTTGTCACTAGAGACCTAAAATTTTTTACAGGCTAATTGAACTGTATTATTTGAGATAAGAAGTGAAGTCAAAGCTATTTAAATAGCATGTCATAATTAGGAAACTAGTTTAATAGAGAAAATCCCAAAGGGAATCATTTTTCCCCCTATTTGATGGAATAAATGTTTTAACACCTTAGTAGGAGCACCACAGTGGTTCAAACCTTTTAATTGGGATGATTCCATTCTAATTGCATGGAAAGTTAAAAGCACATTATAATAAGATGATGAAGAAGCACAGATGTTTTGTAATTTGACTTTATGCCTGTTCATGTGAATGGTTCCAAAGAGAGACATAGTGATGTGTTACGGGGCACATTTGTTTTCATATTTGGCTAGAGGTTCTTGATAAATTATTAACTGATCAACATGATATCGTGTGAAAGGGCTATAAAGCAAAATTATGTCTCCACCGAGATAAGTGAGTGGCAAAGATATACTCATTAGTGGTGTCTCCACATGAAAGGGGAATGACAAATTGAAACCATTCTGCTGGTTACCTCAAGTCCAAAACCACTCTAACCTGATGTATTCACTTGATTGAGGAAGAATTGCTTGAGGCTTTAAATTTTTAACGTAATTGCTCCTATTTTCTCCCTCACATTAGTTTAGCTGTGTCTGCAAGCACAGATGGCCTGCCTTTGTTTTACTGCAGAGATTTAGCTGTTTAAGTTGGCCATTTAGCAGGCAAAATGAGCTCCCTGGGGGTCCCCTGAGTCTCTGTCTAGAGCCACCTTTTAGGTGGCTCCAGTGGGCCTGTCCCCAGTACTCAAACGCCTTCACCATTCTACACACTCCTGCAAATCATCAATCATGTGTTCAGTTTCACACTAAGATTGCCAAAGACCAATACACTTTTACGTTTTCCAGGAGGTCAGAATTTCAATCTTGAGTGTAAAGAGGATGAAGTTCTAATAGCTACAGTTTGAGGCTCAGTATATGTCAGGGGGATCATCAGGGGGAGTTGAGGCTTAGGAAATTCAGAAAGCAGTAGAGGAAGTTACAGAAGGCAGCGTCTAGCCATCTGCATCTACCCCTGACACACAGGCTATAAGGGAACAAGGCCTCTTCACTCTGTCACTGAAATGGGGCTTCACTGCCATATAAAAGAAAAAAAAAAACCTGTATCCAGTCTAAAGACAGAAATTCTAATAGAATATTTTCATTCAGTAAATGTTTCCATTTACCGTACTACTTGGATTTCTGATGGATTCTGAGATATTTGCTCTCTTAGCTTCTGAGATTTTTATTATAAGCGGGGTGGGGGGGGTGAGGATTAACGAGAAAGTAAGGACAGCCATTATGTGTCATTTGAGACAAGAAGCTCTGATTTCACATATCTCAGCCTCCTTAGAGATGAGTTGTCTGGGACGCTATTCCTTCACGATCTTCCCTCTGGCAACTCAACAAGTCCTCTTAGGAGTCAATCTCCAGGTAATATCCTCCTGGAGGCAAAAATCTTACTAGACTTACTCTCCCATGTTATACATTTATATTCAACAGACATCTTTTGGAGACAATATTTTAATCCAGAGCTGTGTCCTTCAGAATAATGTTCCCAGATAAGCCTGCAAAAGGCTTTCATGATTCAAGAAGTTTAGTGAATTCTGAAATCTTAGCGATTGAAAAATGCTTGTCAGTGATTAAGGTTCTGAGAAGGCCTGCAGTAACAAAAACAATTTGATTTTGTATTGCCCAGCATTTTTCCAAACTTTTTTTTTCTTTGCACACTTATTTTAATCTCTGGGAAACAATGTTCCAGAAAACACAAGCTTATGAAATGCTGATTCATTCAATGGCTCCCTTCAATGGGCCATGCAGCCCATGAGTGGAGGAGTAGAGAGTAAGGATGTAGACGGAGAGGTCCATGAATCCACATGTTTACAAAGTATTGTCTCTAAATTTAATAAATAATATAACTATCGTAGATATAAGGGTGACTGTTTCTCAAATATTTTAAACTGCTAGTGTAATTTACTAACCATGAAACCATGTAAAAGCATCACTGAGATTTTAGCAGTTCTTGTTTTGTGTCTTTATTCCAGATTTTAGAAGCTTTTGTTTTGTCTTTTTTCTGTCATCAACAACTAAAAATATAATGATTATGTGGGAAATGTGTAAAATGTTTTGATGTTAAAAAGAGTTCTTTGTGCTAAAGGGGGAAAAATGATAGGGAACCACAGCCTTAAGCCAAAGGAGTGACTCTAGTGGTTGGAAATTCAGGCAAAGTGCCAGTAGATGGGCAGATTCTGAGAGCTGATCCCTCCCAAACATGACACCCAGTGTCACCTGGTCCACCATGAGCAGACTGGGTGTGTAGAACCCAGTGCTGCGGATGGAGCCCTTCACACATCCTTGAGGCCAGGGATCAGTAGGGTGCTTGGCACAGCATGCGTGGTGAAACTGATGTTTCTGTATCCCAGCTGTGTAAATGAACTGCAATGGCCAGATGTGACCATCCTGACCCTGTTTGTGTGCAGCTTGTACATGCAGCCTCGGTGACCTTCAGGGACCTTGCTGGCTCTGGAATTCTGTGACAGCAGACTTCTGTAAGTTGTGCATCCAAAAATAAGACAAACTTCCATCTGAGGGAAAATTGTATTCACAAATGCTGCTCTCTCCAAAGAGAGGGCAAATGCAGATCTATCCAGCAAAAGCAAACTCGACAATGCCCTTAATCACAAGGATGATCATTCTGATCAACCCAAAGAGTATAGCTAGCATGGCACAACCTCATCGTTACTCTGCAATCATTACAACTCTGATGGTGACACGATGATTATTATAGCATGTAGCTATGCAAATAGCACATTATGTGACTTGAATCACTTTTCTTTCCATAGGCCAGCTGATAGACAATATTTAATTGTGTTTTTGGTATAAGAAAACCATCATTGTTCTTCAGCGTTTGGCCTTTTGCAAAAGCTCTGGATTAGCTGAACTTTAAGAAATGTCCACATTTAAATTACAACCCTTCCTTCACTCTAAGGTCGAAAAAGCAGGCTGACCAGGAACACAAGCAGATGTGGCCCCACCCCGAGGAGGTGGCTGAGTTAGTGCTATTGGCCAGGGCGGCACACTGACTCCATCTGGGGAACAGAGGCCGGTCACAGGCAATCAGCATCTCTTCTCCTTAATGTCTCAGTAGTTGTTGACCTAGAAAAAGCCCAGTCTCCCAGAGGAGCAGCTTTTTATTTAATTCCTTATTTTATACTTCGCTAAAAGGTTTTGACATTTTTGTCTGTGTTTCTGGATCCAAATTCATTAATATCTTACTTTGCTAGGTCATTTTTGCCCTGGATGCTTTTAAAATGCTCTTGTGACCTACAGTTTACAATTTTCATCAATTTTTCTATGCTGCATACTTCACACAGTGGTTCTAGAGTCTTCACTTTTGAATCTTATTATAGGTTGTCTTGAAAAAGAAACACGATGACTTAGATGGATAACAGTGAAAAGACCAAGAAGACGAAAACAGTAATTGGCAATTTTAGTTTCAAAGTTCTTTCAGGAAGACCATGGCTATTCCCTCTTGATTTTGCCTAGTTTCTATTCTACTTATTTGCTAATAATAGCTAAAGGTCCCTGGCATGGAGTCAATTAACAATAATAAAGTTGTCTACATAATATAAAACACCAGATCAGTACAATATGAACTGGAGGAGTTGTAGAACAGAAAAGAATAAATTAATCAATGATTCAAAATTCCTCACTGTATCTATGCAATGCTAAGGATTTGAAAGAAAACTGAACATTCTAATTAGAATTTGAGGATTTTTCAAATACTTAGGCTTATTGTAAGCAAGGTTTTCTCAGTTTTAGGCGCTAGGATTTAGTAGACTATAGTCTTTCATGAAAGTTTATATTTACGCTCTTGGGAATTACTGATTCTCCGCTTATTGAGCCCTTTATCCAGGAGTGATGTCATTTTAGATTTAGACCATGTGTGCATGATAGTAAAATAATATCAAATGCTCTCTGTAGGAACTGATCAATTCATTTGACTTTGTCACCACGTGGGGTCCCATGAAAACGTTTGCTCAAGCAGAGAGTTCTGCTCAATTGAGTTGAGACTTTTAGATGGAAATATGAATGCTTGACTCTCGGGAGATCTGAATAAATCATTTGAACTTTGATCAATCCATGCCTTATTTGTTATTTGTTTTGAAATTTGCAGAAGGGCAGGACTTCCCATTTAGGAAGTCAGAATAAAGTACTCCCACGAGACAGAGAAAATGGCAACCCACTCCCATATTCTTGCCTGGAGAATTCCATGGGAAAAGGAGCCCAGTGGGCTACGATCCATAGGGTTGCAAAGAGCTGGACTTGACTGAGATACTAACAAGAGGCAGGAACTCTGTGAGAACAAATAAGGAATAGCTATGGGGAGACAGAAATATATCTTCTTCAAGAGGCACTTCAGAGACAACTGGAAACCAATGAAGAGGAAAGGAGAGCTGGCCCATGGGGCACTTGGAGTTGCTTGGCAGAGTGCAGCGTGTCCCTCACCTGTGTTCCACAGGCTGTGAGCCTCTGATTCTTAATAGCTGTGCTGAGGGGAAAGTGCACCAGGTTCAGGTAAGTTTGGAAATGGCTGAGTTGCCCAGAACTAAGCAGTTTTCTCTACTGCAGCACTTCTCAGAGCCTCTAGTAGGTTTGTATGCTGTGAATATCCAGAAGAATAAACTGTCAAGTTTCCAAAGGTAACAATCACAGAACAACCTTTTGAGACATGCCTATTAAGATCTCCTTATGTGATGTTTTTAGACAGTTTTGATACAGTGGAAAAGAGTTCTAGCCTCAGAAACAAACACATCAAAGGGTACAATTCAGCTCCATTGCCTACTAACTGTGATCTTAGGCAGATCACTTCCTAGTCTAAGTCAGGTTTGTCAGCAGTAAAATGTAGATTTTTATCTGTACAGAATTTTCATAATAGTAATAAATTAAAACTATAAGCAATGAATTACAAACAAATGTTAGTCCGTATTATTAGAAATACAGATGATAAATTATAAAAAAAAATCTTCAGATATTTATATTAACAAATTTTTAGTTTAGAAGTTTTAGTCCTGGTTTTAAGGGCATTGCCAAAAATGCTGATATTTAACTGAAAAGAAGCATTCATCACCCGAAACTAATACAGTTTGAATTAACTATACTTCAATTTTTTTAATGTTTTTTTTAAAAAGATGCACTCATACTTGATCACATTCTACAAAGCCATTCATTTTTGAGAATCCCAAAACAGTTAGCAAAGAATCCCCAAAGGAGTATCCTACTTTTTATTAAAAAATACTTGGGAAAAATCTGCCCAGTTTTACCCACAAAAATGCTGCAACCAACTCCCTGAATGTTTGGAAAGGACACAGCTAGTTTAGGATTTATTTCTGGTCCTTAAAGTCTGGAATAAGCTGAATTGTGTAAACATTTTGGCACAGTATGCAGGGAGTTAAACACATTACTCTTGGCATTATTAACAGGTGGTATGGGAATAAGTTGCTATGGAAAGTTCATGCTGCAGTGTCAGCAGAAGAAAATGTATTTCATCGTTTACAGGGAGAGAGAGAGAGGGCAACAGAGGTTCCATAGGATCTGATGCATGCAGATGACTGAAAATCCTTTCCAGCTGTCACAACTGCACATGGGGTTGGACGATTTCTTGTAGTATTATGAATGTAAACGCTATTCAATTAACTGTTTCAAAAGCAAAAGGCTATTTCTAAAAGAGCAATTTCTAGGCACCTGAAAAGCTTGAATAACCCCTATTATTTTCCAAGTTGCTCAGTCTCTTGAGAGAGATCACCTCTCTTCCAACAAAGGCTTCCTAGTGCTCTGAGGATATAAAAATAGACATACAAGGAATATATTCTCTTTAATAAGCAGAGCAGCTGTCAACTTCTACAAAGCTGAGCTCAAATCAGGACTCAGTATATCCACAAAGCACCTCCATCTCCTCCAGCCACCCCTTCCTCTATGTAGCCAGTTTCCAAATCATAATTCCAGAAGAATTGGTGGGGCGGGGGGGGAGCTTAAATTGTAGAAAAACAAACTTACACTGAAACTCAGGAAGAATTTCTGTTGACCTGAACAAAGAACCCAGAGAAAATGATTGAAATTCTTTTGCTTGAGAGTAAAGCAAAAGAATCCCATCTAGAAGGACTAAAGCGTTCCTGCAAGATCTCTTCTTATATTTTGGAAATGAGCAAAAGGAAACAATTCATTACCAGAAAGGAAGAAGCAACTATTCTCTATTGTTGTCTAGGTAGGAATAGAATTCAACACTGTGCTTGAAAAGCAGGTGTTAAGAAGAAAAATGCATTGGGTCCTAAGTATGAATGGGCCTCTACAGAGAGCAAGCCTGTGCTGGACACAGATTCTGATGGTGGTGTGAACTTTGCTGAACTCCAAATCATCTAAGGTTTCATCTGGATAACTCTGGAGGGACTTTTGCCAAACAAGTGATGAGTTTTCATAATCCATATTATTTCATTATCCCTGTGTGAAGGATGAAAGGGAATTTTTTTATTAAGCAAAACCTATGACTACAGCCTTATCACTTAGGAAGCCCCATGACCCCATTCCAAATATCTGCCTACAAGCACTTCAAAATTCTCAAAGACCCTAACATTACTGGCAACCTCAGTTTCCCAACACTCTACACTCGCTCGGTTAGGACAATATTGTTCAAGGTTAAGAATGTTGGCTTTGGAATCTAAGAAACCTAGGTTGAGGTTCAAGTCTCATTCTGCCAGTGAACTTAGCCATGTCATGCTAAGCAAAGTACTTAATGTCTCTTCACTTTTGGTTCCTCATCTGCAACATGGTGATAGCCAGTCTCTCCTTCCAGGGCTGTTTTAGGATTATATGAGATAATCCATGTAAATCACAGTGACTGAGAGTGGGAGTATTTGGTCCCTGCAAGGAGAGGATTGCTTGCCTACTGGTCTTGGTTTTGCAAAGACATGCAGGCCCCATCCTATGGTAGAAGCAAGTTATCCAACATCTCTTTTCTCATCTCTTCAGGAATTAGAAGGAGAAAGATATGAAGAATTGACAACACTTTGGCCCCAGCTTCCCAATTTTACTCCCATAACTCTCCTCTCACCTACATCCAAAAAAAAAAAAAGTAATCCAAAGCCTGAGCCAGGCACTCTGTCTCATAAGCATTTACAACAGCTGAGCTGGGTGAGAACTTGTACTTTTATCTGGCAATTTAAATAACTATATTTGAGTTTCTAACAGTGTGTTTGGGATAGCACAGGACCTGCCAACATGCATCTGTGTTTTTCAAATGAGAATCATTCAGTTGGCAGGAAAACCATCCAAGCCCTTGTAAACCAGGAAATATGATTACAGCATTCAAAATTGTCATTAATTTGTTTTAGTATTCGGTCTGTCCTACATGCAGAAATTCTACACCCAAGCAATGAGTAAATGAGGTCAATTTGTATTTATTGCAATTGTAGTGACTGGATAATTTATCTACTGTGGCTCCTCCGGGCATTGAGAGAGGCCACGAAAAGCCTAAACACAAGGGTTTTAACCACAAATGGATTTGAGGGCTCCCACAGGCCCCTGCTCATGGCCACATGGTGAGCTTCTCTTCTGGTACCCAGATCTTTGCCTGCCAGGTGTTATACAAATCCTGGTAACTGGGCTTCTGCCAGAACAAGGGTGACTAAAATTGGTTCTGTGTAATGTCAAAGCCACACATCCAATTTAACAAAGACACTAAATTGTTATTTTTTTTACAAGATGTTAAACAATTAAATGTTTGCTTCTTCTTAAGTGGACAGATTTAGTGGTTATTAGACTGAAATCAAAACCTAACTCTCTTAATTCCTTATTGTACCAACTAAAAAATGTGCGGCATAGTACTCTAATGGCCCCTTCATTCCTCCCACTTAAAATTATCATTGTTGTTTTTTTTTTTTTAGTCACTAAATCATGTCCAACTCCGTGACTCCACGGACTGTAACCCACCAGGCTCCTCTGTCTGTGGGACTTCCCAGGTAAGAATACTGGAGTGGGTTGCCATTACCTTCTTCAGGGGGTATTCCTGACCCAGAGATCAAACTCTTGTCTCCTGCATTGGTAGATTCTTTACTACTGAGCCCAGTGCAGCCCCAAATTATTATTAAAACCACTCAAATATGGCACTGTGGTCAAACAGGTGTTTGACGCAATTCCTCCTGTTTAAAACTGCCTGCTGACTATTCCATCTGACATTCCACTGTGCTATTAAACTAACAAAACTACCTGGCCTTACTCCTAACCTGGCCCACCAATCCCTTCCCAACATAAACCCATGACTTTCATGGTCCATGACATCAGGACAGCAGGCTAGGTTTAGAAAGAAACTACTCTTCTGGAACCAGGTGATAGATATGGAATTGGGGAAGCAGGAAACCAGATTTACTATTAGAGACAAGCACTTCCTATGTGTCCTCTTACTGTCTTTACAATAACTCATCACATCATTATTAGACTTCTGAAAAAAGAAAAACATGGTAAAAGAAGTTGAACAGTTTTTCTAGAGTCATACAGTAAATGGTAGAACTGGAACTTGGACCCAGGGTGGTCAGATTCTAAAGTCCAATCATTTTTCACCATGGGAGAGACAAATCAATCACTCTTCTAGTCCCCCAGGCTGAAGCCTTAGAGCCATCTTAAACTTTTCATCTTTCTTACTACATCACGATGGCTTCAGCTTCCAGTCACAGAAAATCCTAACTCCAGTTAGCTTTAGCATTTAGGAAATGTATTATCTCACATAACAAGAATTACACAGATAGGTGATTCTGTCCTCACTTATCTGAATCCTCTTGGCTTTGCCATCTTTCACGCTTTGTCTAGAAACAAGACCACTACCCACAGATTCAGACACCACATCCAAACAGCACAATATCCAAAGAAAGAAAGGGAACATGTCTAATAGTATTTCCTTCTTAGGAGTATATGAAACATTTTTTAATCCCCAGGACAGCTTACTTCACAACACTCTGGCTAGAATTGAAGACATATCCGCTTCTAAACTAATCCCTGCCAAAGGGAGTGGAATGAATAGGATTGGGTTGCAGGGTAACCAGGATCCACCCACTGGTGCTTGGGATAGAATCAGTTTCTTTCCCATTTTACCCCAGAACAAATAGTGGAGAGATACATTCCTAAAGAAAATTGGGAATTCCCTGGGAAGAAATAAAGATGAAAGCAAAAGCCAGGTTGGCTACACTCATTTCACAAGTTCGGCCTGTTGTGTTTCTTCATGCTGCCCATGTGTATTCTTTTCTTCCCATTGCTCTCAGTCAGTTCAGTTGCTCATTTGTGTCCAACTCTTGGCAACCCCATGGACCTCAGCAAGCCAGGCCTCTGTGTCCATCACCAAATCCCAGAGCTTACTCAAACTCACGTCCATCAAGTTGGTGATACCTTCCAGTCATCTCATCCTCTGACATCCCCTATTCCTCCTACCTTCAATCTTTCCCAGCATCAGAGTCTTTTCCAATGAGTCAGTCCATAGCATCAGGTGGCCACAGTATTAGAGCTTCAGTTTCAACATCAGTCCTTCCAATGAATATTCAGGACTGATTTCCTTTAGGATTGAGTGGTTTGATCTCCTTGTAGTCCAAGGGACTCTCAAGGGTTTCTCCAACACCACAGTTCAAAAGCATCAATTCTTCAGTAGTCAGTTTTCTTTATAGGCCAACTCTCATATCCATACATGACTGCTGGAAAAACCACAGGTTTGACAGGATGGACCTTTGTCTGCAAAGTAATGTCTCTGCTTTTTATATGATATCTAGGTTGTTCATAGCTTTTCTTCCAAGGAGCAAGTGTCTTTTAATTTCATGGCTACAATCACTGTCTGCAGTGATTTTTGAGAACAAGAAAATAAAGTCTGTCACTGTTTCCACTGTTTTCCCATGTATGTGCCATGAAGTGATGGGAGCCGATGTCATGATCCTAGCTTTTTGGAATGTTGAGTTTTAAGCCAGCTTTCTCAGTCTCCTCTTTCACTTTCATCAAGAGGCTCTTCAGTTTCTCTTCGCTTTCTGCCATAAGGATGGTGTTATGTATGTATCTGAGGCTAATAATATTTCTCCCTGCAATCTTGATTCCAGCTTGGGCTTCATCCAACCAGCATTTTGCATGATGTACTCTGCATATAAGTTAAATAAGCAGGNATCAAGAGGCTCTTCAGTTTCTCTTTGCTTTCTGCCATAAGGATGGTGTTATGTATGTATCTGAGGCTAATAATATTTCTCCCTGCAATCTTGATTCCAGCTTGGGCTTCATCCAACCAGTATTTTGCATGATGTACTCTGCATATAAGTTAAATAAGCAGGGTGACAATATACAGCCTTGATGTACTCCTTTCCCAGTTTGGAACCAGTCCATTGTTCCATGTCCGGTATTGTTGCCTCTTGACCTGCATACAGGTTTCTCAAGAAGCAGGTAAGGTGGTCTTGTATTCCCATCTCTTTTCCACAGTTTATTGTGATCCACACAGTCAAAGGCTTTGACATACAATAAAGCAAAAGTAGATGTATTTTTGGAATTCTCTTGCTTTTTCTACGATCCAGTGGGTGTTGGCAATTTGATCTCTGGTTCCTTTGCCTTTTCTAAATCCAGTTTGAACATCTGGAAGTTCATGGTTCACATATTGTTGAAGCCTGACTTGGAGAATTTTTAGCATTACTTTGCTGACAGGTGAGATGAATGCAATTATGCAGTAGCTTGAACATCCTTTGGCATTGCCTTTCTTTGGGATTGAAATGAAAACTGACCTTTTCCAGTCCTGTGGCCACTGCTGAGCTTCCCAAATTTGCTGGCATATTGAGTGCAGCACTTTCACAGTATCATCTTTTAGGATTTGAAATAGATAAACTGGAATTCTGTCACCTCCACTAGCTTTGTTCGTAGTGATGATTCCTAAGGCCCACTTGACTTCACATTCCAGGATGTCTGGCTCTAGGTGAGTAATCACACCATCATGGTTATCTGGGTCATTAAGATCTTTTTTGTATAGTTCTTCTCTGTATTCTTGCTACCTCTTCTTAATATTCTCTATTTCTGTTAGGTCCATACCATTTCTGTTCTTTATTGTGCCCATCTTTGCATGAAATATTCCCTTGGTATCTCTAATTTTCTTGAGAAAAGAAAAGATCTTCAGATCTTCTTCTCTAGTCTTTCCCACTGTATTGTTTTCCTCTATTTCTTTGCGTTGATCACTGAGGAAGACTTTCTTATCTCTCCTTGTTATTCTTTGGAACTCTGCATTCAGATGAGTATATCTTGCTCATTGCTCTAGTTTCAGCCATTTTTATCTTTTCCCTAGTTATTATAATAGCATCTTTTCTGGCATCTCTATCTCCAATTTTCTTTGGGGTCTATGCCAAATTAAACCTCCTAAGTTTCACTATGGGCAATTGTCCTTTCTCCCAAATCTGCAATGAATTTTGAATAGTCCATTGAAGGCCTCCTAAGATTCAGACCCAATTTAGCTCTCAAGCTTTATCTCATGCAAATTTTGACTCACTAATCAAAAGGGATGTACAACCTAACTATTTTGAACAGATAAGAGGGTTCCAAAGGGTAAAATTAGGACCAAGGGAGCTCAGAAAAGCATTACTGCTAATGCTACCTATGTCCCATGTTAAGACACAGGTCCAGAATGGAAGGATGAGGAAGATGATGCTATTCCCAGGCTGCTTTATATGATGAGCATGCCTATCTGACTTGGCTTGAGAATAGACCATCTTCAAGGACAACTTTCTTTTTTTGCCAAGAGAACACACTGGTCATAGCAAACACCCTCTTCCAACAACACAAGAGAAGACTCTATACATGGACATGACCAGATGTCACCAGATGGTCAGACATCACCAGATGGTCAATACTGAAGTCAGACTGATTATATTATTTGCAGCCAAAGATGGAGAACCTCTATACAGACAGCAAAAACAAGACTGGGAGCTGACTGTGGCTCAGATCATGAACTGCTTATTCCCAAATTCAGACTTAAATTGAAGAAAGTAGCAAAATCCACTAGACCATTCAGTTATGACCTAAATCAAATCCCTTACAATTATACAGTAGAAGTGATAAATAGATTCAAGCGATTAGATCTCATAGAAAGAGTGCCTGAAGAACTATGGATGCAGGTTCATGACATTGTACAGGAGGCAGTGATCAAGACCATCCCCAAGAAAAAGAAATGCAAAAAGGCAAAATTGTTCTCTGAGGATGACTTACAAAGAACCATGAAAAGAAAAGCAAAAGTCAAAGGATAAAAGGAAAGACACACCCATTTGAATGCAGAGTTTCAAAGAAGAGCAAGGAGAGATAAGAAAGCCTTCCTAAGTGATCAATACAAAGAAATAGAGGAAAGCAATAGAATGGGGAAGACTAGAGATATCTTCAAGAAAATTAGAGATACCAAGGGAACATTTCATGCAAAGATGGGCACAATAAAGAACAGAAATTGTATGGACCTAACAGAAGAAGATACTAAGAAGTGGCAAGAATACACAGAAGAACTATACAAAAAAATCTTCATGACCCGGATAACCACGATGGTGTAATCACACACCTAGAGCCAGACATCCTGAAATGCAAAGTCAACCGGACCTTAGGAAGCATCACTACAAACAAAGCTTTAAAAGTACATGAACTGTGAACTTTCAGAT
>SJYT01074860.1:0-48211 GCA_006410635.1 Cephalophus harveyi
CTTATACACATCTCCCCAACCCAAACCCCAACCCCAACCTGAACCCCAACCCGAACCCGAACCCGATTCCCGAACCCCAACCCGAAACCAAACCCAAACCTGAATCCCAAACCCCAACCCAAACCCCGAACCCTAAATCCAACCAGAACCAGAACCAGAACCCCTAACCCTCCCCTGTCCTAAGTCTTTCTTGAAAGATTGAGCTCGCAAATGCCGGTAAGTTTCCTGGCTCCAATTCTAAAATTTGCCGTGAGCCACAACTACTGTCCTCTAGAGCCCGCGTGCTGCAATCACGGAAACCCGGGAGCCTGGGGCCTGCACTCTGCAGGAACAGAAGCCAACTCACCAAGAAACCTGCGCACAGAACTGAAGAGTGGCCCCTGCTCACTGCAACTAGAGAAAGCCCATGTACAGCAACAAAGACACAGCACAGCCAGAAAAACAAATGAATAAATACAATTTTTGCAAAGCCTCAATTTTTATGTAAGTTACTTTTATTCATCTCCTACTGACTGTATGCTGCTGCTATTGCTGAGTCGCTTCAGTCATGTCCAACTCTGTGCGACCCCATAGGCGGCAGCCCACCAGGCTCCCCTGTCCCTGGGATTCTCCAGGCAAGAACACTGGAGTGGGTGCTCACTCTATGAGGGTGGCCATTCAAACATTCTTACTTTACTTCCAGATAAGCAGAAAAGCGATGGAATCTGATAATATTCTTTTGTCCCACATGATTTCCAAAACCAAGAGGTAGGTGAGGACATATCTTAGTCCCTGTTTCTGGACGAGAGAGTGGTTTGTGGGAATTGTGGAGGAAGGGGGAATCGCTCCTTGTTCGGGACTATTTCTTCCAGGGCATTGGAAGCCATGGGACTTCAGGACATCTAACCTCAGCAGATAAGGGCGGGGTGACCTGAGTCTGAATCCCCCCACTGGAAGCCCAGGCTCCAGGCGCTCCCTGGACAGAGAAGGCGGCATCTCTGCTGCCTGAGGGCCCAGCGGAGGCTTTCATGGCACTGTCTCAAGGGAAGCACCAAGTCTGCGTGCCCTCCAAGGTCCACGCACCCCGCCAAGCTCCTCTGTGACCCAGAGGCAGTGACAAGACAGGTGGGACCGTAAACAATGACGGAAGACCGTCCCTGTTGCCTCATTTTCTGAAAATTGTACCTTTAAGAAACATTTTTGGAAATGATGCAGGGAAGGACATGATTTCCTGAAAATGCTGCAGTGTAATTCAGATTGAAGATGTGAGAGACACATCCAACCACAGGGAGAAGAGAAATAAAAAGGAAATCAGTACAAAAACTCAGGCAGGCAAGTGTGCACACAGGACGTTAGAAGTCGGGATAGGTTGGCTTCCAGGGCCTCCACTGCTGACTGTTTATTGGACACCTGATAGATCCTGTAAATGTACAAAGTCACCTTATCAAACCTAGCGATTCACTGCAGACAGATTTGACCACAAAGTCCTTGATTTAGGAATGTTCAGAGCATCCTCCTTGAACGCCAGCTGAATCTGTTTTCATCAGTGATGTTGTTGTTCAGTCACTAAGTCATGTCTGACTCTGCGACCCCATGGACTACAGTATGCCATACTTTCCTGTCCTTCACCATCTCCCGGAGCTTGCTCAAACTCATGTCCATTGAGTCAGTGATGCCATCCAACTATTTGATCCTCTGTTGCCCCCTTCTCCTCCTGCCCTCAATCTTTCCCAGCAGGGTCTTTTCCAATGAGTCAGGTTAGAGTCAGGTGGCCAAAGTATTGGAGCTTCAGCAATAGTCTTTCCAATGAATAGTCAGGATTGATTTCCTTTAGGGTTAACTGCTTTGATCTCCTTGAAGTTCGAGGGACTCTCAAGAGTCTTCTCTAACACCACAGTTTGAAAGAATCAATTCTTCAGCATTCAGCCTTCTTTATGGTCCCACTCTCACATCCGTACATGACTACTGGAAAAACCATAGCCTTTGCTATATGAGCTGTTGTCAGCAAAGTGATGTCTCTGCTTTTTGCTACATTGTCTAGGTTTGTCATAGCTTTTCTTCCAAGGAGCAAGTGTCTGTTAATAGCTGCAGTCACCGCCAGTGTTCCCTGCCCCCAGACAGCCCCTTTCTGAACCTGACACTTGGTGGGCACCTTTCAGGCGTCCACGGAGGAGAAAACCACTGGCCCCAGAGGACTGATGGGGGAGCCGCGTCCCAGCACAGCCAGACCCACCCCAGCTCCACGTGGAGCCAATGGTGAAAGAAACAGGACAGAAAGGGAGCTCCGGGAGGTTTGTGATCACAAACTGGTGTGCCCTGGGGCTTGGGCAGGAATAGGTGGACCATGGGGCGGGGTGGGAGAGGAGCTGAACCCAGAAGAGGGTCTAGGACAAGGGTCCGGGGGCAAGCTTGCTGACTGTGGGCAGCCGAGCAGGGCTGGGAGCCCCGATCTTGCCTCCAGGCCTGGCTGAAGACGGGAAGGGCCTGTAGGGCTCCCTCTCTGCTCAGGCCCCATCTCCCACGTCCACACTACCTGTAGGCTCCCACGCCCCACAGACAGGTCTATTTTCAGGCCAAGTGTCCAAAGGCAAGGGGACCAGAGCCCCAAGCTGGAGCAGGAGCTCATGGCAGAAGACAAGCCAGGGAACCCGGGGCCACCCGCCCCGCTTGCCAGGCTCCCCAGCTCCCCCACAGCCACATCCTTCCTCCCTACCCGGGCTGTCAGCGGGGGCGGGGCTTCACTGAGGGGGTGAAGAGGCATCTAGGATTTGAGGGGAACAGAGATCAGAGGCGTGTGGCCGGACACTCCTTCCACCCAGGCCCGCCCTCCGGACCCCTGAGTCACTTGGCGGGGCTTGTCTGGGGTCAGCCTTTGCCTCTGCAGGTCCTGAAGCCTGGCAGAAGGGTGAGAGGCCAGAAAACAAGCAGAACCCTCTCTGAACGGCCCCCCAGGAGCCCAACTAGGGGATAGGAGGGGCTCAGGGCAGGGAGCAAGGCGGAGGAATACCGCCCAGTGAGCCTGGGGCCTCTGGCCATTCCACTAGGAAGCCTAGGGCACGCTGGCTCCAAAGTGCCCAGGACGCAATAAACTTGAGAGTTCATCAAGGCTTCTAAAACCATGTACTTGAGAGGTTCACTTGAGATAAATTATTTGATGACCAAAAAAAAAAAAAAAATTCCAGGGATTGATATAAAATGGAAGCATGCAGGCCAGTGTCACTTCCATGTGAAAACTGAAGAGGGTTACCCCCCACGCCAACAGTCTGGAGGTCTCAGAACTTCCAAAGCGCCCCCTCCACCACACGCCATCTAGGGCCTCTCTCCTCTCTGAGAAGCTGGCCATAGCGGCTGACCTCGTTCAGGGCGAGGCAGACGCTGGGGCTGCGCTCCGGCTGGGGGTCATTGTCCCTGATGCCCCGCAGGCCAGAGTCCACGTGTGTTCGGGCCTTGGCCAGGTGCCCAGCGAGCTGTCCTCGCCCTCCCCCGGCTGCAGCTCCAGCTCCAGCCCCGCCAGCTCCTCGCTGGACGGCTCTGCGCCCCCGGCCCTCGCCGGCGGGGGAGGGGAAGACCCTCTGCAGAGAGCAGGCCTTGAACGTGGCGAGCAGGCCGTGGGTGGCTGGCTGGCTGGCTGAGGGCTGGGACATCCGTGGGCAGGTCCTCCACGCGCACGTCGTCGGAGAGGTCGTCCAGGTTCCCAGGGCGGCGGGGAGCGCGGTCCAGGACGAGCAGTGCTTTGAATGGGGGCGCGTGCGGGCCGCAGTACCTCTCCACCGTGGGACGGGAGAAGTCCCCGAGCCGCTCTTGGAAGAAGCTCCTGGTGACCCGGGCCCCCTGTGCGAGCGCCACAGCGCGGGCAGGGGGCTTGGAAAAGCGCCCTGAGAGCACGTGGGTTCTCCGCGAGGAACACCAGCAGCGGCTTCAGCTTGAAGCCGTCGGCGGGTTGCTGCTGAGCAGCAGGGTCAGGAGATCGCGGGCGCCTGTGAGCCCAGGGTCCGGCGTCTCCGCCGCGAAAGGGCCCGTCCTGCTGGGCAGCCGCCTCCAGAACAACCAGGTCTCCTCCCCACGTAACACCTGCCGGGCCGCGTCGCTGCCGTCCGGGCTCTCCCACTGCAGCGGCGCCGGGCACCTGCGCGCCGCCCTTGCAGCGCCTTTAAGCGCGCGAACCAGCCGCAGCTGGTCTCGACGGTCTCAGGCCCAGCCCCGCGCCTTGAGCCCGCTTGAGCTCCGCAAGTAGGCTGCGGCTGCGGGCCTTCTCCTGGCCCAGCACCGCGCTGCCGGGCGCCGCGCCTCCTCGGGTCCTTGATCCGCACGCTCAGCAGCCGCTCCATGTTCTCCATCACCAGGCTGCGGCCGTGCGTCAGCCTGTCGGTAGCGCGTGGCATGGATGCTTGCGAACTCGCTCGGATCTTGTCCTTGTCGCGGATGGTAGCCACGGGGGTGGCGGACAGCCCTAGGGTCCTCCCAATCCCGCTGAGCTCTCCGGCTCCAAGAGCCGCAACACCTCGCACGCACGCGGCGGCCTCTCCAGGACGGGCTTCGGGCCCACACCGCTCTCTCCAGCACATTTCTGCTCCCGCCATGTGGGCGCCGATTTCAGGACCGCTGCCGCCCCTGCCCCAACCTGCTGCAAAACAGGTGGCGGCATTTACAGGTGCTAAGTGCCCACAGGCCCGGGGAAAACCATCAGAGGTCACCGGCTCGTGTCTCGCCCTAGGTAGGGGATTCCGGGGCATATCTGGCCAGAGCTCGCTGCTCACTGGATGGATTATTGCCCCACGGACCACAGAAACTTCACCAAAAACCCACTGCCACCTACCCAGGCTCCCAGTACACCAGCCCACCTCACCTATTCGCAGGCCTCAGCAAAGCCTCCAGAGTGGCAGGACACACTGAAAACTGATGTCAGACCAAGCACAGAAATTAGCAGACATCAGAGCTGGGCCCCAGGGACAGCGCACGCTCGACCCCAGCTCCCTGCTTGGCAGCGGCCAGGCAAAGGAGAGGAGCCAGCTGGCCAGCGGGGCTGCCACGCCAGGGCCCCGACTTGCCGGACAGGAGCCGTGCCGCTCAGGGTGTCAGGACTCGGGGCTTTAGCTTCTGACTGTGTTGTAGGTTTTTTTAAATTGACTTATTTGGGGGCCATGCCACGGGGCATGTGGGATCTTAGTTTACCCAACCGAGGTGGAACCTGAGCTCCGTGCTGTGGAAGAGCGGAGTCCTAGGCCCTGTACCACGAGGGACATCCTGCATTTGACTGTTTCTATGGAGGAAATGCTTGTGCAGGGGAAAACCACCCAGACGGCATACTGCAGGCCCCGGCCCCGCGTCCCTCCACAGCGCAGTGGGCGGCCCAGCGCTCAGAGGCAGCCCCGCCGCAGTCGGGATGGGTGATGGGAGCCTGACCCAGGAGCACCCCGGTGTCTCAGAGTTGCCGGAAGGACGCCAACTGAACCCGACTCGGGCAGGTCTGGCAAGGCCGCTGCAGATGCTCCCAGGCCCAGCGGTGTCTCAGGAACACCCAGGAATGGCAGTCAGCAGCGGGGAGGGCCGGGACGGGGTCCCCTCTCCCCCATCACCAGGCCACACTCCTGGGCTGGTCTGCTCTCCTTCCTGTGTGTGAGCAGGTTCCTCTCGTCATGGGGCAGCCCCTGGGTTACCCACCAGGATCACAAACATGCAGGAGCCCCTGACACAGAGAGATGTTCTGGTTCCATCCAGGGGACAGGCAGGCCCGGAGGGCAGAAGAGCCCAAGAGGGCAGAGCCAAGAAAATGGTGTGGGTCCCAGAATGAGAGGCGAACAGTGGCCCACATGCCCCATCGGCCTGGGTAGACAGCTTCAACAGAGCCACTAAAGGCTGGGGTGGCCCGCGCCACTGGAGGGGAGCCCGGCACGAAGGAAGGGACAGCAGTGGGCTGCAGGGTGTGGATGCGGCTTTCTTTAGAAACATCTGTGTGGCCCACGTTCACACACACATCCATGTGTGCACTGCCTGTGTGTACATGAGGGACGAAGGACACAGGGGGCGACAGTGACCATCTCCAGGGAGGCAGACTGGGTGTGAGGCGCACCCTTTATACACTTCTGCTGAGGTCTGAATTACTATAGAATGCACCTGCATTTTACATTTTTCTTTAAAATCGGAAGACATAAATAATGACCACTGTATTTCTATCTTTGCTCAATAGGAACTGCTAAACTATAATAAGTCCCCTACATAAGAACAAGTTCTATTCCAAGAGCACATCTGTAGGTCCAACAAAGTTAGCCTAGGGACCTAACACAACTGGCTACACAGTACTGCAACAGTACTGTATTTAGTACAGCTACGTAGTACTATAATAGCACTGTATATAGTACTGGCTACATAGTACTATAATAGTGCTGTATATAGTACTGGCTACACAGTACTGCAATAGTACTGTATATAGTACTAGCTACATAGTACTATAATAGTACTGTATATAGTACTGGCTACACAGTACTGTGATAGTACTGTATATAATACTGGCTACACAGTACTGCATAGCACTGTATACAGTACTGGTTACATAATACTATAATAGTACTGTATGTAGTATTGGCTACAGAGTACTCTAATAGGTTTATAATACTTTTCACATAAATAATACATAAGAAATAAACACACAAAATAAAGAAAGCATCTTTACTCTTATAGTATAATACCTTAGAAAGTATAGGAGTATAGCACACCACCTGATTAGAGGGACTGGCATGGAGTGAACAGGCAAGAAGCTACTGGTGGAGCTGGGAGAAGAGGGGGAGCTGGCAGAGAGAAGGACCGTCAGCAACAGGAGACGGCAGGCGGGCGGTGACGTCACTAGGCCTGACGTCGAGGCACAGGTTCTCGCTCCTTGCTGGATTCAATTCCATCTCCCTCTTTAAAAGCTGATCCAGGGATGTCTGAGCAGCGGCTCTTTTCTTCTCATCGTAGATGACACGGTAGCACTGGATTGCGTTCTGAACGGCTGTCTCCACCTTCGTGTACCGTTCGACATTCGGGTCCTGGGCCTCGAAAACAAACAGGGCCTCCTCAAACAGAGAGAACCCCCTGGCCAGGTCCTGCATCGTGAATCTCTTCAGCTCCTCACTTCGTTCTTCCTCCTCCTGTCTCTCTTCGTCCTTTCTCTGGGCCTCAAGCTCCATCAGGTCTTCGTTTGTGAGCTCCTCGTGTTGCACGGCAAGGAGTTCGGTGAAGTCATCCTCCTGGAGATCCAGCTCCAGCTTCTCACTGAGGGTCACCAAGTTGCTGAAGACCTCTCTGGACTCCTCATCCACCTTCTCAAATTCACGAAAATCATGAACAAACTGCGGGCAAAGGTTCTTCCATACACCATTCATGGTGCCGGCTGTAACCTCACGCCAAGCAAAATCAATGTTTTTTATAGCCTTGTAGATGTTATAGTCCTTCCAAAATTGTCGCAAGGTTGTTCCTGACTCATCACTCGCCTTTACTGCCTGACGAAAAGTGTGACGTAAATAATATTTCTTGAAAGTTGATATAACTCCCTGGTCCATGGGTTGGATAAGGGGCGTAGTATCCAGTGGGAGACGCACTACTTTGACATTGGGATGAAAATCGTCCATGAACGGGGGGTGGCCTGGAGCACTGTCAAGCAACAGAAGAATGTTGAACGGGATGTCCTTCTCCAAGCAGTATATCTCTACCTCCGGGATAAAGTGGTGGAAAAACCAGTCCTGGAAAATGGCCTGTGTAACCCAGGCTTTGGGGTTACTCTTCCACACAACAGGAAGAGAGCCCTTGGCTATATTTCTAAGGGCTTTTGGGCTCTCTGAATGGTAAACCAAGAGAGGCTTCAGCTTCATATCGCCAGAAGCATTGCCACCAAACAGCAGAGTGAGCCTGTCCTTTGCCGCTTTATAACCTGGCATCAACTTTTCCTCCTTACTGATGTAACTTCGGTCTGGCATCCTCTTCCAGTACAGTCCTGTCTCATCCACATTAAAAACCTGCTCCGGTAAATATGCCCCTTCATCAATAATTTCTCGAAGGATGTCAGGAAATTCCCGGGCAGCAGCCATATCTGCACTCGTTGTCTCATCACTTACTTTTACGTTGTGAAGATTGGTTCTGGCCTTGAACCGATAAAACCAGCCACAGCTGGCATTAAAAGACGGACCATCTGATTCTTCACCGTATTTCTTCTTCAGGTCTTCATACAGGCTTTTAGCTTTCTCTTGAATCAGCATTATGTTGAGAGGGGCTTGACGCTGATGCTGGTCCTGCAACCACACGCTGAGAAGTTTCTCCATCTCCTCCATCGCTTTCCCACGCCGCTTGGATATGATCGTTGACATCATCGACACAGCAGACTTCACGTGTTCCAGGATCTTGTCCTTGTTCTTGATGATCGTGCCAATGGTTGAACGGTTCAAGTTAAATGAACGAGCGACATCTGTCATCTTTTCACCTCGCTCCACTCTCTCGATTATCTTTACTTTTGTTTCCATCGTTATCGCGTGGCGCTTCTTAGCAGTGCCAGCTACATCACCGCTGCTCTTACGCTTGCTTCCAGACATCCTGGGCTTGAAATAAAGATACTGTACTACTGTACTGTGAAGTT
Organism: Cephalophus harveyi; assembly: GCA_006410635.1. Lineage (NCBI taxonomy): Eukaryota > Metazoa > Chordata > Mammalia > Artiodactyla > Bovidae > Cephalophus > Cephalophus harveyi. The sequence goes on from SJYT01074860.1 coordinate 8,585, forward strand.
CACACACACACAACCCCATGTAGAGACTGCACACATGTGACAATGTACCTCAGACACGTGAACTAACTTACGTGACCGGACATGCAATCACACGTTCACATCTTTAACAGTTTGCAACCGGCAAATTCATATACAAGGGACTTACTGAACTGTAAGGATCGTGTCCTTGTCCTTGATGATCGTGTACTGTATATGATGGTGTGAGCCTGGACCAGGGTGCCAGACAAGGCCCAGCCCAAGGGTGAGGGACCGGGGGCGGGGGGGTGAGGGGGTGCTGGGCACAGCTGCTTACGGTGACCTTTCCAGGGCTGGGGTGAAGAAGGGTCGGGGGCAGAGTTCAGCAGGATATGGCATCTCTGACTGTGGAGGACTCACAGCTCACCTGAGCTCCATCCGAGAAGGGCTTGGCTGGCTCTGCGAGGTCTCCAGGCTGTTGGTCCTCAGGAGGGGCCTGGATCAGGGCTGAGGGGGAAGCGGAGCGTTAGTGTCTGCAGCCCCACCCCGCGGGCACAGCGGTCAGACACCCAGAGGTCAACATGTGGCTGGACACTGGCTGGGGACTCAGAGTTGGATGAGACCTCACTGCCCTCAGACTCACAGAGGGTGGCAGCCCCTTCTGACCCACACACGTGCTACCTCAAGAGCTCACCCAAGGCCTGGGAAACCCAAGTCACTGAAACGCCCAGGAAACAGTCACCAGATGCTCCCTTCGGCTGCAGTTGGGTAGTCGGTAAAGAGCTGTGTCAGCAGGCCTGAGCTGCCCAAGCCCTGCACTCCCAGCAAAAGTCTGGCCCTTGATCTGCTCCCAGTAGGGGAGCTCAAAGCCCTGGGAAGATTCTGCCTGGTAACATCAGGCCAGCCCCCCGGGGGACAGCACCCCAGGCATGCCGCTGCACATCACTGCCAGGGGAACTGAGCATGACCCACACAGCTCCCACAGGACAGGGCTCCGGAATGCCACGCCTGGCGTCCCAAAGACTGGGCGCCTGTTCCCACTGCTGACCTTAATCTGCGTCCTTTCACTGTAATAAACGACAACCAAGACTCTAACAGTCTAGTCGATTCCTGCAGCTCCTAGCAAATCACTAAGCCTACGGGGTGGTCTTGGGGACCCTGAATGAAGACATCTGTCTGCACAAACGAAGTATACATAAGCCCATATGAGCATTAATCATAACAGCCAAAAGGTGCCAACAACCCAAACATCCATTAACAGTTAAAGCAAGTAAACAGAATGTGCTATAACCATACAACTGGATATGACAAGGCATAAAAACGAGTGAGATACTGACACGAAAAACCATGAACACTGAAAACATTACACTCAATGAAAGAAGCCCATCCTCTAAGCCACATACTGTATGACTCCATTTACTAAGACATCCGGAGTAAGAAAGTACCCAGAGACACCCAGCAGGTTAGCAGCTGCCAAGGCACCGGCAGAGGGCGGAAAGGGGAGCAACCACTGCTGGGCACAGGGCTCACTTCAAGGCGATTACACTATGGTGTTAGACTCAGGTGGTGACTGTACAACCTCGTGAATATACTAAAACCCACGAAGTGGATGATTTTTTGACGCGTGTTACAGCTTCCTAAAGACGGGTTTTTGCTTGTTTGTGGAAGTGCTACGGTTTCCACCCCTTGATACAAGGGGCCGAGCAGGCAAAGGAGCTGCACAGACTCCGTGAGTGAACGAGCACACCAAGGCCACGGGGGCTGGCGGCTGCCACCAGCCATCCCGCCCGCCTGCTGCGCGGCTGCCACCTCCTCAGGTGTGTAGGCGCACACCCAGACCGAGGCGAAGATGTCACCCAGCACGAACCACAAAGCCGCCCTTGGCCGGGCTTTCTCCACTCCCCCAGAGAAAGGAGGACACCCTACTTGTGACTGGAGGGTCTCATCATCCAACTCTCAATCCAGACTGGGCTCCACCAGGCCAAGGACCCTGCTCTTTCCCTTCCCCCCTGGACTCACAGGGCTGGCACATGCCTTGCTACTCAGTGACTCTCCAGGAAGAAAAAGAGAAAGAAGGCCCAGAGTACCCTCAGAGGGGGAAATGCCACGCCACCTGCAGGCTCGCACCTCTGGGAGGCTCGCAGGCTAGGCAAGTCTTCACACAGGTCATGGCTTCTGAGTCTTCTTCCCAGCAATGAGGACACAGAGGGCCGGGGCACACTGAGCAGGCACTCAGGACCCACGGTCATTGGCTGGCTCCCCCTGCACATTCCCCTGCCCTAAGCCCGGTCCCTGGGGCTCACCAGTCTCCTGAAACATCTGAGCGAGGTCCTCCACAAGCGCCACAGCCTCCTCACCGCTCTCGGGGCACTGGGACTCCACCCAGACCCGGGTGTCGGGGGGCAGCACCCCCAGGAACTGCTCCAGCACCAGCAGCTCCAGCATCTGCTCCTTGGAGTGCACCTCGGGCCGCAGCCACTGGCGGCAGAGCACCCGGAGCTGGGCCAGCGCCTCGCGGGGCCCCGTGGCCTCCTCGTAGCGGAAGCTGCGGAAGCAGAGCCGGGGGTCCCAACCGAGAGCAGGCAGCGGGGTGTGGGGCTGAGGCTTGGAGAACGGTTCCGGATCCCATGGGATGTCCTCGTCCTCCTCCACCTTGATGATCACGAGCTCCTCCTGACCGAAGGGTGCCGGGTCAGCTGCCATGGTGAGGTGTGGGGAAGCTGGCCTCCCCGTCTTCACTCAGCCACACGCACTGTCTTCCTGGGACACACACACCCCCCCAATCAGGGCTGTGGACCACCCACACCCCTCCACCCACTTACACCCTTCCAAGGCCACTTGCCGTGAGGGAGAGCATCCCCAAACCCGGCCACCTGGGCAGCTGGTGGAGGACACCTTGCACTGGGAACCTGGTTGGGACAGTGAGGGAGAGGGTCCTGGAGGGAAGCCTTCAGGAGTTCGAGCCAGAATGGGCCAAGGAAGAGGGCTGCTCCTTGGGGGCTGTCTCTTATACACATCTAGATGTGTATAAGAGACAGGCCCAAGCCAGGGGGGGGGGGGCGGAGCGTGGACATGTCCAGTGTCTCAGTGACAGAAAACCCAGGCAGCAGCCAGGCAGACGTGTCAGTGGGAACTAGCGGAGGCCCCGTGACCAGGGAGGGTCCCAGCCCAGGGACCAAGTGCGCAAGTGCAAGGTGCAGTCTGCGGGGCACTGGCAGGAGTGCAGAAGGGAGAAGGCCTCGGCGGCAGCGGGGACAGAGAGAGCAGCCGCACAGGCAGAGCAGGAGCGGGCGCCTCCCTGAGGGCCTGCCTGCCTTCACCTTAGGCTCCTCCGGGGCCCGGTCCTGTTTAATGGTAAAATTTCCAAACAGCAAACAGGAGCTACTGCTCTAAGTGTTCACCAAAAGATCCTGAAAGCCAGCAACTCCTCAGCTGGCAACTCTGGGGAAAGGAATTGGAGGAAGACATCTGCTTTTCCTTTTGTAACGTCTGCAAAGCATCTGAGTTTCTTTCTTTCCACCGGTCATTTGCTACCACTGTAACTTAAGAACATAGATCATTTTCCGTGCCAATGCATGGCTTTAACAGGGTTTGTCAGGGTTCCCCTGAACCAGGCCGCTCAGTCCAACAGCGCCCAAACACCGGGTTCTGACCCCCGAGTACCCTGCCCCGACCCGCCTGCACTATCACCTCGGGGGGGCACGCGCGCAGGTGCAGCGGGAGCAGGGAGGTGACCTGAGCTGCAGAAATCCAGGAAGACTTCTCAGGAGAGGCGCGTTTAGGGGGAGCTGGGCGGAAGAGCTGGGCGGAAAAGCTGACCGAGTGTGTCCACAGAATTGGGAGCCGCCGGCCGGAGGCAAAGAAACTCCGCCAAGGAAGCGACCACCGCAGATGCACAAGAACTGACCGTGAGGCACGGCGAGAGCCCAGCTCCTCGCGGATCACTTCCGGGCCGCGACTCGCTTCCGGCACAGGCCCAGCCCCACCGGACTCCATTTCCCAGCAGCCCCCGCGCCGCCGACCCGCGGAACTCGCCGAGGACCTCGGGAGCGGCAGACGCTCCTCCGCCCTCTTGTCCCGCGGCCTCTGGCCAGCGGCACGCCCTGCCCCGGGCTCTGCCCCACGCGCCTGCTGTCTCCCGCGGACTCACTGCCCTCGGGAGCGACGCCGCCGTGCAGAAACGACGACCAAACACCCTGGGGTCCCAGGGCCAGGCGTTTCCTGGCTGCCCCAGGGACTGTTTCTGGAGCCTCGCCCCCAGTCCCGAGCCCCCCGCCACCTCCCCACGACCCCGCGCGCCAGCCAGCGGAGGTCAGCGGGGGCGACCCGACGCGCCTGCAGCTCTGTGGCAAGCTCCCGCGCCGGGCGGCGGAACTGGCGCGAGCCCCGCTCCGGCCTGAGGCCCGCTGGGGACTGAGCCCTCGGCTTGTCACAGGCCCCTCCCAGCGCCGCTGCGGACACTGCATTTCCCAGGGGGCAGCTGAGGAACGGCGTCCCTCAGGGCCCTGAGGCCGGCGCTCCACTGCGCCTCGGCTGAGCTCCGGTCCTGTCCCTCGCTCTGAGGAAAGGAGCCGATGGGTGCACCAGCGCGCGGCCTCTCCACCACGGGCTGCCTCACGGCCTCCTCACCTGCGTCTCCACCCCTCCCTCCGTTAGGGTGTGGCATCTCCTCCCTCTGGGTCACCTGTCTCTTCCAGCCACTGGGCCACACTCCGGCTCCACCGGGGCTGCTCCTGCCTCCCCGTCCACAGGCGCTTACCAGCCACACCACGCTGGGCCGCCTCAACAGGTCCCTGTCTGATGCCTGGCATTTTGAAATGACCAGCTTCCAAAAGCTGGGCACCACCTCCCGGGAAGCCTTCCTCAGTCCTCTCCTCTGGCCCCCCGCTGGATTTGGGTCCCTCACGGGTCGCCCATCATAGCCCTTGTCACACAGAACGTAACCGCCTCTGGACTGTCAGCTCTGAAACCAATCTCTCCCACCCTGGTCTCCCCACACCCAACATGTTACAAATGCCCATAATTTCTGTAATTTATTAATATAGTCAGTCGCCAGGCTCCTCAGCAAAGCACCTTCTCTTCTTGCCATCCCTTTTGCGGCTCTTGCCAGGAAAGCAGGCCAGGGGCCACATGTGACCTTTCTCCCTGCAGGTCTGGCCCCCTGCGCTGGCTCAGGCTGCTTCTGTGTTGACAGCCTGCCCACCACTGCAAGTGCTAGCTGAGTGACAGGAATGCTGTCTCCCAACTTCCCTCTTGGTGTGTCAGCGTGTGCATGTGGGCATGCACGTGCACCCACGCAGCCACATGCAGCTACCTGTGTTGAAAGGAGGCCAGACAGCCCTGTCTCACCACCTGGGGCTCATCTAGCTGAGGTACAAGAACGCCTTCCTTGCAGACTATGTGTTGACAAGCCACATGGTATATCTGCAGACTCAGGCGGATACCCCAGTGTGCGTCAGACATCACTTTGCTGATGAAGGTCCGTATGTCCATCTAGTCAAAGCTGCCATCTTTTCAGTAGTAGTTGTGTAGAGATGTGAGAGTTGGACCATAAAGAAGGCTGAGCGCCCAAGAATTGATGCTTTCAAATTGTGGTGCTGGAGCAGACTCTTGAGAGTCCCTGGGACTGCAAGGAAATCAAACCAGTCAATCCTAAAGGAAATCAACCCTGAACATTCATTGGAAGGACTGATGCTGAAGCCGAAGTTCCAATACTTTGGCCATCTGATGCAGAGAGCCAACTCTCACTTGAAAAAGACTGATGCTGGGAAAGACTGAAGGCAGAAGGAGAAAGGGGGGTGACAGAGGATGAGATGGTTGGATGGCATCACCGACTCAACCGACATGACTTTGAGCAGACTCCGGGAGATAAAGGCATGGCAACCCACTCCAGTATTCTTGCCTGGAGAATCCCATGGACAGAGGAGGCCAGTGGGCTATAATCCATAGGGTGGCAAAGAGTCAGACATGACTGAAGTGACTCAGCACGCACAGCACCAGATGACGGACAGAGAAGCCTGGCATGCTGCAGCCCATGGGGTTGCAAAGAGTCAGACACAGCAGAGACTGAACCACCACAACAAGGGGACAGAAGAACAAGCTGAATGTTGAGGGCACTGAACCCTCAGGAATGACTGAGATTTTTCAAAGAGCTCTGGATCTGGGAGACCATCAGAGTGACAAAAGTTTCAGCCTCAGAGGCTAGAGGGAAGCCAAGACGACCACGGCACAGAAACCCAGGGAAGACGCCGTCTCCAAAGCAAGGAATGGTGCCTGGTATCAAAAGCCACACATGCCCATAGGCTCTGGCACAGTGGAGGCTCAGACAACACAAGTCATGGAAGCCCAAAGGGGTGAGGATGGCATGGAAGGTAAGCCAGGAGAGTAGGAAACCCCCATCCAGAACTGGTGGGAAGTCACAATGGGGCACGGACAGTCAGGGCTGGCAACCAGGAGAGGCTCGTCTCAACCACGGCCCCTCACCACAAGGATGCTTGCTCTGGTGGGCTGTGCTTGGCAACTGCTGTCCTATAGGGTGTGTCTCTGACATGGATGGGCATTCCTGGGTGCTGCAGCTGATCAGAAAACACTGCCCTCAAGCCTGGCGCTCTGTGTGCCACTATACAAAGTTGGCCATGCATGAGGTATGAAAACCATGAGTGAGACGTGGCAGGGTCTACCCTCCAGAAACAAAACGCATCATCAGACAAAGCGCATCTGCAATCAGGCCCAAGCCTCAAATCACACTGGTCATTTACAGAGGTCTGTCCTTCAGAGTCTGTGCCGTGGCCACTCGCCCACCCTCTGTGGGCCCCACCTGGGCTGAGTCAGGCTTCCTGACGTCGTTTTTGTTGCCACCGTCATGGGGCCTCCGGAGGCCGCGCTGCAGCCAGAGCCTGTCGCCTCCTTTCCCGGAGCAGCTCCCAGAGGCGGGCAAGGGCACAGTGGACAGCCCGGGCCACCCGCAGGCTGCGCTCCCGCTTGGGATCATTCTCTGAGAGGACTTGCCCAGGGATCGAACCCAGGTTTCCCGCATTGTAGACAGACGCTTTACCATCTGAGTCCAAAGTATATACATTACCATATCTAAAATGGATAGCCAGTGGGAGTCTGATGTAGATACAGGGAACCCAAAGCCGGTGCTTGGTGACCACCTAGAGGGATGTGATGGGGAGGGCCCTCGAGAAGGAGGGAACGTCTGTATCCTATGGCCAATTCATGTTGCTGTTTAGCAAAAGCCATCACAATATTGTATTTATCCTGTAATTAAAGAATAAAAGAAGAGGCTGAACACATCAAAAAAATCTGTCAGGAGACTGCTCTTCCACCAGCAAAACTCTTGAAACCATAAGGGAATGCGAAGAGAGTCTAGAAATCCTGAACCACCGCCCAGACACTGATGAGCAGGAGCATCTCCATGCTTCTCACTTGGTGTGAGAGACTGAATAATGCCTCCTAAACACATCCACATTCTAATCCCAGGAAACAATGAGTAAATGACCTTTCAAGGCATAAGGGACAGGTGTGATGAAGATAATAATCTTGAGAGGCAGAGATTATCCTGAGTCATCCAAGTGGGCCCTACACGTAATCAGGGATCCGTGTAAGAGGACACAAAAAATTTCACTCACTCAGAAGACAGTGTGAGAAAGAAAAGAAAAGGCAATGTGACCACTGAAACCTAGAGCTTCAGAAGGAACCAGCCCTGCCAATACCCTGATGTTAGCCCAGGAGACCCACTGCAGACTTCAGAGCTCCAAAGTCTTAAGATAATAACCTTGTGTTGTTTGAAACCAGTAAGTCTGTAATCACATGGCACAGCCATGACAGGAAACTAACACAGAAGGGAACTTCCTTAAATCACGCCACCACTGTGGAGCACCTGGGGACAGAGAAGCTGGTTCTCCACACAGCAGCCAACTTCTCCACACAAGTCAGGGGGGACTTCCCTGGCGGGCAGAGGTTAAGACTCCACACTTCCGCTTCAGGGGCACAGGTTGGATCCCTGGCTAGAGAATTAGGGTCCCCACAAGGTGCGAAGTGCAGCCCTCCCACCAAAAAGCCACTGGCCCCTCTGCACAGGGTGCTCCCAGGCCTCCCACCCGGAGTCAAAGCCACAGTCATCACCAGCTTTGTCAAGGGCCTCTAAGCCTCCTCCTCTCCTTTGCTTACGCCTGAGCACATGCTTAGGGCAGGCTAAGGGCACCCCCAGCCCAGGGCCTTTGCTACTGTGGCTCCTTGGTGCACAGCAGGGCACCCTTCCTCTAACAGGCACGGCTTATTCTCTCTTCTGCAGGTCTCTGCTCAAACGTAACCTGATCAGAGAAGCCCTCCCCATCTTTATCGTGCATCCACCACACACTGCCTCGGGCAGGGGCTGTACCTACAGAGTACTCCGCTGAGTACCCAACGGAAGAGCCGGGCACTCGAGGCATTCTATGGTCATGTGCTAACTTACCAAATGAAGCACCGTGAAGGGAGGCCGACTTCTCACTTTGTCCCTTTTGCATTTCAAACCATGTGAAAGTAGCACCTGGTCAAAACAGTAAAAGTTTTTTGAAGGAAAACGTGTGAAAAACAAGGACAGGTGCCTGACAGGTCTTTGTGTTTTGGGGAGTGTCTATGGCACCCACGAAGAGTACCTCCAGGGACCCATGGGCTGCACCTGGGGTACAGAAGCGTAGGCATGGGGAAGGCTTCCAGAAAAAGGCCCCGAATTCCGAACAAGTCACGAGCCCGTCCCTCTCTCTCCACATGGATGCCTTCGCCTGCTCACCCACAATTTTAAACTCCCCCGTATAGTCACACATTCTCTCCCTCGCCCTTCATCTTTAGCGGCGGAGGCGGAGGTTGCCGGGCGACGACCAGGATTGGAGGGGGCCGCGTGGTTCCCGCCCGCACGGCGCGCCGGCTGCTGCGCCCGGTCTCCCAGGGCCTGCCGGGAAATGTAGTTCTATGAGGAGCCCGCCCAGCGCTGAGTCCGAGCGGGGGAGCTCAAAGCCATGTCTGTCCAAGGGTGACTTTCTTGCCTATTAATTTCCTTCTCCTGTCTTTTCTGCCGTCTGCTTTCCGTCACTTTCTTTTTTTTTTTAATTCCTCTTTCACGAAATTTTTAATAAGCTCTAATTTTCTTATATGTATGCTAGTGACCTGTGAAATGCCAGGCTGGATGAATCACAAGTTGGAATCAAGATTGCCTGGAGAAATATCAATAACCTCAGATATGCCACTGATACTACTGTAATAGCAGAAAGCAAAGAAGAACTAAAGAGCCTCTTGATGAAAGTGAAAGAGGAGAGTGAAAGGCCTGTTTAAAATTTGACAAAGATCCATGTAGTCAAAGCTATGGTTTTTCCAGTATTCATGTATGGATGGGAGAAGGCAATGGCACCCCACTCCAGTACTCTTGCCTGGAAAATCCCAGGGACGGAGGAGCCTGGAAGGCTGCAGTCCATGGGGTCGCTGAGAGTTGGACACGACTCAGTGACTTCACTTTCACTTTTCACTTTCATGCATTGGAGAAGGAAATGGCAACCCACTCCAGTGTTCTTGCCTGGAGAATCCCAGGGACGGCGGAGCTTGGTGGGCTGCCGTCTATGGTGTCGCGAAGAGTCGGACACGACTGAAGCGATTTAGCAGCAGCAGCAGCAGCATGTATGGATGTGAAAGTAGGACTATAAAGAAGGCTGAGCGCCGAAGAATTGATACTTCGGAATCCTGGTGTGGGAGAAGACTTGAAACGAAGCAGGATTATATGGTCCTTGCCCCACCACCACCACCAAGTCCTGTGCCTGCCTTTTTTTCTGTGGAAAACTTTAGTCTAAGAATAAGTTTATGCAGAGAAGAGAGAAATGCTGAAACAAAACAAAGGAGATTAAATAATAATAATGTCATTAAGCATAGTCAAGGACCTTTAGTTCTTTCTCAAGGGCTATAGATAGTATTTTGAGCCATATCCTGTGAGCTGCCTTATATATACCCAAACACCAGGTGGGAGGACTACATGATGACCCGACTACACCCATGACATGAGCTGCCACAGTTCCGAGAACTGGCTGCAAAGAAATGGGAACAGATGGACCCCAGAACTGAAGATGAACTATACCTAAAACCACCAAGATCATGTTGGTCAGACCACTGATGACCAACTTGAAGATGACTGTTAGAGATGACTGTGCGATTTCTGCATGTAGCCACCCCCCTTCTCTGTCTATAAAAGCTCTTGCCCCCTGCTTGTTGTGGGTGAGGGTGGGGGTGGGAGTCCACCTTTGGACAGATGTCTGACACCCTCCACCCCCAGTTGCCAGCATCTGATATGAAGCAAACATTCTCTTCTACCAAGCTGGCCTGTTTATTGGCTTTTGAGCGGCAAGGAGATGAACCCACCACACATTCTTTCAGTAATAGATTTTTGAGAGTCCCTAGGACTGCAAGGAGATCAAACCAGTCAGTTCTCAAGGAAATCAACCCTGAAGGATTCATGCAGAAGCCAAAGCTCCAATACTTTGACCACTGGATGCAAAAAGCTGACTCACTGGAAAAGACCCTGAGGCTGGGTAAGATTGAGAGGAGAAAGGGGCAACAGAGGATGAGATGGTTGGATGGCATCACTGATTCAGTGGACATGAGTTTGCACAAACTTCAGGACACCACTTTGGGTTCCCCACCAACATCAACTTCCAAAGTTGATACATATCATTTTCAGTGCTTTGAAGTTCCAAATCTACCTCCTCGTGGGACTCAACATCTTCATTTCTTCCCATCCTCCGTATGGGTTTGATTTTTTTTATTATTGTATTTATTTGGGCTGTGCTGGGTCTTCATTGCTGCACAGGCTTTTCTCTAGTTGCAGAGAGCGGAGCCTACTTCATAGTTGCAGTTCATGGGCTTCTCATTGAGGTGACTTCTGTTGTGGAGCGTGGACTCCAGGGCTGCGGGCTTCAGTAGAGTTCCTGGGCTCTAGAGCACAGGCTCGATAGTTGCGGTGCACTGGCTTAGCTGCTCTGAGGCATACGGGATCTTCCCAGACCAGGAATCGAACCCAGGCTTCTGCACTGGCAGGCAGATTATTTACCACTGATCCATTGATATATATATATATTTTTTTCTAATGAGTTTTGGATTTTTCTCCATGTGAGCCTGATGAACTCTTCCTTTAGGTATTTTTTTTCTTTCTGTTTGTTTCAGTACCTTTATCACTATTTTTCCTTAAACTTTATTTTTAGCTTTTACATTGCTGTGGAGACCTTTCCTTCCCCGCTCCCTTTTTTGCTTCCTGTTCCACCATCAGTAACTATGTGAATCTGATCTTTTGGACTCTTCTAGGGTAGCAAGTAACTTTTAATTGACTTTACTAGATAAGAGATCACTAGAGTGTGGAATGAAATCATCAGGATTTTCCCATCTGGATTCCCCTGATGGTTATAAAAATATGTATAACCATCTTCATTTAATCCTTCTACCCAGTCTTCACTGCTTCTTTTTTAAGTTTCCTTGAAATCCTTCAGGTTTTGCCCACTGAGGTCCTCCTGTGATAAGATCATAATAGAAATGGTAACCCTCAGAAGTAACTCATTCTGCCCATCTGCCCTTTGAAGGGTCTTTTTTTTTTGTCTTCCTGCTGATTTTGATGCAGAGATGAATGGAACAGCACTGGTCACTAACGATATGCTTGGCTCTGAAATATCTGACTCTGACCCAAACCTTTTCAAATCCTGTTAGTATCCTTTCAGGGCAGCTACCTCCACTGCAGCAAACTCCTTTGATGCTTTTTCTTCTTCCTTTCCCTTCTCCAGGCTTTCCTGTTTAATCTCACATATCCTCTTTGACACATTTTCTTTATGATTCTTTCCTCTTTCAAGAAAGTAAACACTAGGCCTATTGTCCACTATCCAACACCTGCAATACTCACAGAATTGCTTTGGTTGTGACTCCCAGTAGTCTTCCATGGACTGGACCAGCCGCACTGCGGGTCATCCCCAGGCCTGGGTGAGGCTCACATTCCCTGTGCAGGATGAGTTGGGTCCCAGCTCACCAAGAGGCCCACTGGAGCCTCTGAGCCGGGACCCAGTCTCTTTCTTTCCATCATCCTTTGTACCACTTTCCTTCCCTGGGTCTCTTTCACTCTTTTCTCTTTCTTCCTATCTTTTCCACATTCGGGGAGAAATGGTCACTTTCAGACTGTCGAAATTTTAATTTTTGAAACCGCTAAAAACAAACGCAGTGAGCATGTGTCAAAGAGGTATTTACCTCCGGTGGGAACTAGCAGGATGATACAGGTGGTTCTGGGAAGGTGAGAGAGAAGAAACAACAGAGAAGGTGAAAGAACAAACGAACACTGAAATAACAGAGCAAAGTCGGATTGTCGGTGTCCCACACAGGCATCTTAGTGTCCTACAGGGTGGTTAAAAAAAAAAAAAAAAAAAACTTGGGGTACCCTTCTCTACTGGACAGAAAGCATTTACAACCTATCAACCTTTTACAAGTTAGCATCGAACGTCACAGTATCTGAACTCTGATCAAGAGTTGCTTCGCTTAGGGAATCAATCTGAATCAGTCTTACTAGAGACGGTGCTAGGACTCCCAGCCATGTTTTTTCTCTTATTGGCAAGTTTTGGGTAAGTTCCCTTAACAAGTGGCCCTCCTGCTCCGTCTGTCTCTCTTCTTGCTGTCACCCTTCTCTGAGCCCTTGAAAACTCTCGACCCATTTCACTCTATCTCCAATTTCTGTCCACGTCTCTCCTCTTGCTTGTGTACTCCTGATCCTCGTTTGTCCCTTGAATCTCGCGATCTGCACATCTCGCTCGCTGTAAATCGAATCTCCCTTTGTCTCTCCTTTCCTCTCCATCCCGGCCCTGACTTCTCTCCCTCTTGTTAACTGTTCTGACACACGTCTGATCAGCCCTGACTCTCTGATCTAGGTCTCTTAGAAAGCCCTTTCCGCTGTCTGTCTTGCCTGTGTCTCTGTCACTATGTGTTCACTTACTTTCACTCTCTCCTCGTTATCTCGCTCGCTCAGCATCTCTACCCTCACCCCACCTCTCCCATCCTCTCAAACACCAGCCGGTACTCGGGGTTGCCCTGGAAACCACCTGCTCAGCCCACCGGTTACCGTGGAGACGCCCGGGGCCCGCCTACCGCCAATGACAACAAAAGAGCGGCAACGGGCCGCGCACGCGCGCGGAAGGCCAACCGACCACACCGCTCGGGCCCCGCTCTAGGGGATGGATGGCGAGGCGGGGGGGCGAAAATGGCAGGTTCGCTTGCGGTCCCCAGGGCGGAGGAAGGGGTGACCCAGTCTCGGCAGGGAGTCGCCATGGAGACGGGGGCTGAGGGCGTCCTAGCGAGGGCCGTGATTGGTGCAGAGCCCTAACTCCCAGAAGCCCGGTAGAGAATTCAGGAAGCTTGCTGGAAGGCGGTGTTGGGCCCATTTCCCCCTGAGAAGCTTCCTCGCGTCGACGGGTGCCGAGCCGCCTGGAAGTGAGGCTCGGAGAGCGGGGAGACACGGCCCCGAGAGTGGCCCGACAGGCGGGAGGAGGGCGGAAACTGAGGCGAGGGTGCAAACAGGCGAGCGCGGACGCTGAGGCGCGGGGCGGGGGCGCGAGGCGGCGCTCGCGCTGCTGCGCGGAGCACGCTGGGAGCTATAGTCGGGCCGGGAGGGGAGGCCGACGAGTGCGCATGCTCGGGAGCGCGGGGCGGGCAGCTGAGCGCCGAGGTGAAGGCGGGGCCCCGCGGCCGGGAAGGTTCGGACAGGGACCCGGACGGCAGTCCTGCGGGGCGCGGGGCGCGGGGCAGGGGCCTGGCGCTCCCTGCGAAGGGGCCCGGGGTTGTCGCGCGCGGCGCGGCCGTCACTGCGGGTTACCACGGCGACAGAGCCCGGAGTCCGCGCCCCGTTGCCATGGCGGCACCCGGATCTGCCCCGGCTCCCTGAGGCAAGCGCCGCCCGGGGCGCCCCGGCTGCTCTTCGACGTAGTTCGGGAAGCTCCGCAGGACCGGCAGGGTCGCGGAGGTCCAGCCTTCCCCTGGGGTTTCAGGCCGACTTGGAGCCTTGAGGAGCCAAGGTCAGACTCACGGGATCAGGCGGCCTCGAAATCGAAAGGAATAAACGCCGGTTTCTTCCCAAAGCTCGCACCAGCTGCAGGAGCAGCGCGAGTGTAGCGGGGGTCGCCCCCGTTTGCAGACGGGGGAGCGGAGATTCACAGTGGCACAGCGACATGGCAGGATTACGTGGCAAATAGGCTGGGTCGGGATCTCCGGCTCTCCTCGCAGGCTCCGAGGCCAGCGGTCTCGGGCCCCTGGCACCCCTCTCTGAAACGCCATCACCCGCTAGCCCCACCTGGGTCAGGAGGTCGAGGAGATAATGGGGCTCAGAAAAGGGGGCTGGATGGGCGGAGGATGGCGACAGAGTGATGTGCCCCACAGTGGGCCTCGCACAGGAGTGGGCTGGGGCCGCTGGAGGGGGGCTGCCCTGTGAAACCACGCTGGGGGGCCACAGTCGGAGAAACACGCAGGAGCGTGGATGGAATGATGGGCCGGCGCTGGCGGGGGCGAGGTGGCGGTGGTGCGGCTGCCCAGCGCCGGGGGTCGTAGGTGTAGGTGTTTCTTGCCGGGAGAGAGCTGAGGGCAGGGCTCAGGCGGTGCGTGTAGACGGGTGGGATTTAGCGGGCAGAGGAGGTGCCTTCTGGGCCTGAGACCCAGCCCAGGAACAGGCCAGAGACTGCACACACCCAGCTCGAGGGGTTCAGCGAGGGCTGGCCAGCCCCACGCGGCAGCCTCTGGCCTGAGCGGCACGCCACTGTCCCCATCGCAGCCGCCTCCGCGCGCGCCTCCCTGGGGGTGGACACTGGCCTCAAGAGCCCCAGCCTAGTCTTTCCGATGAGGCCGGCGGCTTTGGGCTCCCCGGGCCGCGCATCCCTAGATGAGGGGCCCGTCACGGTGAAGCTGGAGGACTCTGAGGAGGAGGGCGAACTCGCCGCCTGGGATCTGGGCCCAGAGGCTGCACGGCAGCGCTTCCGGCGCTTCCGCTATGAGGAGGCCGCGGGGCCTGGCGAGGCGCTGGCCCGGCTCCGGGAGCTCTGCCGCCGGTGGCTGCGGCCCGAGGCGCACTCCAAGGAGCAGATGCTGGAGCTGCTGGTGCTGGAGCAGTTCCTGAGCGTGCTGCCCCTCGAGATCCAGGCCCGCGTGCGGGGACAACAGCCAGGCAGCCCTGAGGAGGCCGCGGCCCTGGTGGAGGGCTTCCGCCGGGAGCCAGGAGGGCCCCGCAGATGGGTGAGTCAGCCAGCGGCCTGGGGTCTCTGCCTCATCCTGGCGGCGCCCTGCTCAGCAGGCCCCTCGTCCCCCGCGGTCTGGAAGGGTCACCTGCAGCAGAGCCTGTGCCAGGGCAGCCGCGGTCCCAATTCCAGCCCTCCATCAGCTGGAGTCAGGACTGGGCTGCGTGGTGTGGGGGGAGGTGAGCGGTGTTGGCAGAGGAGAGCAACCGCAGGGCGTCCCTGCCTTCCTTGTCAGTCCCTGGGGACCGTGGGTCCTCAGAGGCCACGTCAGGACCCCTGGGATCCCAAAAGGGTGGAGGCCAGGGAGCTCCCTACCTGAGCTCCTGATGGGGGGCACCTACCCAGGTCACGGTCCAGGTGCAAGGTCAGGAGGTGCTCTCGGAAAGGACGGAGCCCCCCGACTTCCAGGCCCTCCCTCAGCCCACACCTGAGACTCCAGAACCTGGGCTGGAGATGCCCCCTGCGGCCACGGAGCGGTCAATGCTGGGCCTGCGGGTGAAAGAGGAATCCGAGGTTACCGAGGAGCCAGGTAAGGGCAGGCGGTGTGCCCTCTGCTTCGGCGGCCCCCGCATCCCGCCCAGCCAGTGGTGGCCATTCTCCCCTGTGGGCCAAGCCTGCCACAGCTGTGGTTCCTTCCATTTCCTCAGTCATCGTGGCGCTAGCTCCTGGCGTTTCCGTGTATGGGAGACAGGAGTCCTCTCCCCGAGATCTGCGGCGGGCCGGGGTGGGGGTGGAGGGAGGGGCATTAGAGGGGGGGGGGGGGGGGGGGGGGGGGGGGGGGGGGCATTAGCGAACTGCTGCAGACAAGACAGCAGACTGGAGCGTTGGCTGGGGTGGGGGGGCCTTCTCTCCTCCACCTCCCAGGCAGGTGCCAGACACGCCCCCACACCACGTTCCTGTGTGACCCCCAGAACCCCCTGCCACGCCAGCCCCAGGTCCCACCCCCCCGGATCCCAGCACCTGGCACAGCACTAAGGAGGGCGGCAGGGTGGGGCACCCTGGAGCTTCCTGACCACACCCTCCTTCTCCAGAGCCACTGTGTCCTCGGCCTCTAAGCAGCCCGCAGGGGACCCCTTTCACTCTGCTCCCTGACCAGGCCCAGGTGAGTCCCTGCTCTGGGAGCCTCAGCGGGTGGGGCTGGGTGTGGGCCGGGTGGGTCCCTCCTGGGTGGGCCTGGCCACACAGACCAGCAGTGACCGCTGTGGTTTCAGGACTGTGGCGTGGTGCTGGACCAGGCCTCCCCCCATAGTGAGCCTGGGCCTGAGGGTTCCTCCTGGAGGCAGCACCGCGGGGCCCTGTGGCAGGAGGAAGCTGGGGGCATCTTCTCCCCAGGTGAGTAACACAGGGCCCCCTTCCTCCAGCATCACCTACACACCCGCATTGCCTGAGCGGCCCCTGCAGTGTTCAGCCTGCTTCAGCATCTGCCCTCCAAAGCCAAGCCCTCCATTAACCTGCAGGCCCTTAAATCCTCCTGAGAGCAGGACTCACGTTCCCCACCTCCTCTCTCCCAGCCCTGGCATCCTGGATGGCCCCCAGGTTCCAGGCCTGCGTCCCACCAACTGGACAGCAGGTCAGCAGGGTGGACAGACAGGAGGGACCTTCACAAAGGTGGGGACTGGGCGGGACTGCCCAGGTTCTTAGGCCAGATGCTTTGCGCAATTCACCTCAGCCACGTGCCTGCCATGGCCCACCATTGTCCAGGCCCCATCTCATCTTCATCCCCACTCCCTGGGCCCCTGCACTTCTGGCTTTACTCCCATGTTCTGGTGGACTTCCTCTGAACTCTGGAGCAGGAGGTAAAGTTCTGAGAGGTGTTACATATCTAAAACACATTCGTCTAACACTCCACATTACACTGAATTTTGGCTGGGTGAAGAGTTCTTTTTATTGACTCAGTCTCCAAACATTTTTTTCTTAACTGCTGTAAAACTGGGTCAAGACATTTTTTATCACCACTGTTGGTGAGCCTGTTAAACTTTAAATTCAATTTCTCAATTGTGGGAAGCTGGCCTGAATTGTTTCTTTGAGTTCCTTCCCCTGCATTGTTCTGTTCTCTTCTTTCTAGAATGCCCGTTACTCGGTTATTGGACTCTAGGACAAATGCTCCAGTGTTCTGTTCTCTGCAATTTCCCATCCCTTTTTTTCTGCTCCATCTTCCAGAAAATTTCTTCATATGTCCTCCAGATTCTCTTGAGATTTTCAAATCTGCTAGTAGAGTTTGAGTTCCCACCAGTGTCTTCTTTCCCTGAATACTTATTTAAGCCACTTTCTGTTCTTACAGTTGTAACATCTTTCCTTATTTCTCTGAGGATAATAATTTGTTGTTCAGTCGCTAAGTTGTGTCCGACTCTTCTCAACCCCATGGACTGCAGCACACCAGGCTTTCTATTAATTTCATAGCTGCATCCATCCACGGTGATTTTGGAGCCCAACAAATGATGACTTGTCTTCAAGCTTTCTCCCGGTGTGCTCTCTGATCTCTGGCAGGTGAGACAGGGCGGCTGGGAGAGATGAAGAGTTTGCTCCCCATGGAGACCCACTTCTTGTGTGACATGAGTGGGTGGGTGGAACAACCGTGGACACCACTGAAGGAGTCACAGGGCACCCTGGCTGGGCTGTGTGGAGGCGGGCACCCTTGCTGTGAGGGTCTTCAGTTCTTCCCTCTGAGTGCCCTAAGAAGGCATGTCTAGCCTCTTGCCTGCATCCTGGCTGGGAGACAGGTTGGCATCTCAGTCCCCTGGGTGGCTTCGCTTACCCCCTCGACTTCCTCAGTGTTGGTGCACACCCTCCACCCAGCCTTCTGCCAGGATGGGAGAAGAGACCCAGAGATCAGAGCTGCTACAGTGCCCACATCCTCCATTTCCTCAGAACAGCGTGCAGAGAGGGCCCAGCGCTGTTCCCTGAGGTAGCCCAGCTTCAGCTTGAGTCCACTTCCCCTGCCCGCCTGGTGTCCCTGCCCCTTTACCTGCCTGGCCAGAGGCACCTGGTCCTTCCAAACCCTGAACTTTTTGAGCCTTTGAGATCAAACAGGTTGCTTCTTTCCATCTTCCCCACTGCTGCACAGTTACTGTTTGCTCGGTCTGCCATCCAGAGTAGAAATAGCAGAGGCTGCTCTGTTTCCTTTCCTCTTCACCTTTGTGGATTTTATACCTTGAAGAAAACAAAACCGTTATGGTGGTTTTCAATGCTGTTTCACAATGAAACCAATTTAGATAGATACTATTATTACCCAGAAGTCCCCATTTGCTGTTTTTATCAATAAAGGGCCCGAACTCATTCTTTCTTCGTGGATGCTGACCCATCCCTTGAGAACCTGGACATAGCTGATGTCATTTCTGGACCTGTTAGCTAGCTTGGTTTCCTGAGGTGCGAGTGCTCCCGCTGTTGCACTGCGAACAGCCTGCCCTTCCCAGCTCGGGGAGCTCCTCGTCTGTCCCTGCACTAAGCATCATCCTGGGTGACAGGCTGCCACTGAGTCCATCGTGACTCTGAACCGGAAGGCTCACCTGGGCCGCCAGCCGTTCAGTGGAGATCCCTCTGCAGGCTCACACACCAAAGGTCTGTGGGTGGACTGGACTCACCCAGGCCAAGTCCTCAACCCCCTGCTTCACAACGGAACCTGGCCTCAGCCCCCTGGTCTCTACAGCCTGGGCACTTGCGAGCACAGTGCACAAGCTCCGGACAGTCCTTTCTTGCTTTGGAGCTACCCCAGGGATTTTTAAGGTTCTTCTCTTATGCTTTCAGTGCTGCATACAGAAGCTGAGAGGAGGTCTGGCAGCCACCCCTTCCACTGTCTCAACTCTCAGCTGGGGGCCCTGCTGGGCAGCTAGTGCCCTGCCTCTCAGCACAGCCGAGCCTCTGCTCTCTCCAGCCACACTGGCGGCTCCTCAGCGGGTCCTTTCTCTGCTGCCCCGGTCTTTCCTTGGGCTGCACTTGCCCACAGACAGCCACAGCCCCCTCTTCAAATGCCGACTCCCTCAGCCACCGTGGGCTCCGCACCACTGGGTGTCCTGGCTGCTCCCCTTGCCCTCCACAGAACGTCTGTGCAGCCAGTGTTTTCATCAGGAGAACATTCTGAATAGGCAGCATTCACGTTAGAAAATTCAGAAGGCCCGAGGGCATATACAGCGGAGCACCCCTCCCCTGCCTGGGTCACATACATGGTCCTGCAGCCCAACAGCCAGCAGCACTGGTCTTTTGTGTGGACTTACAGATGCTGTGTGCAGGAAAGCAAACACAAATGTGGATGCATACTCATTTGCCGTCTTTAAAACACACGTGGAGGCTTAATCTTCACCCTGTTCCCCGCCTGACATGTTTCGTGCATCTTCCCACTTGAACACACAGCAGCAAGCGCCCTCCTCTTTAGACAGCTCCCCAGGACACACCTGTTTACCCATCCAGGTTCCCACTGACACTCTTTTGAGTTACTTTTTATTGAAAACTGAGAACCCTCCTATACCAGTCATTTCACACAGGGAGGAACACAGCTGGTGGAGAAGGACTTAGAAGTGGGATTGTTGGACTGGCCTACGGGAAATTTATCGTTGGATGTGCTTGGCGACGCCAGCTTGTCTGTGCTCATCAGCAATGCACAGACGCTCGGGTTCTGGAGTAAGGATGTGGAACGGCAGACGAGTATGGCCCTAACGCGCAGTCTTCTTATGGGGGGAACTAAGCGTGTTCAGGGACTGTGAGCGTGAGTGCCGTTCCCTTTCCTTTTCTGGTCTTCTGCCACCTTCCCTGCTGGCTGACTGCTGCTCTTCCTTTGGTTAATTAGACCCTTGACTCTGGAGGGCTTCTCGGTTTGTCATTCATCATTTGACTCGAGGGTTTTTGCTGAACACAATGATTTCCTTTGATGCAGTATAATTTACCTGCGTTTTCCATGGCAGCTTATAGATTTTCTGTCATCCCTGAAGCCCCTGCTCCTCTCTGTGTCCCTGATGTAATTCCCTCCTCCTCCGTGCCAGGCTCGCATCTCCTCCCTCCTCCAGCATCTAAGGATGGAGTGCTCACAGCCTGGCTGGAACCTGCTCCTTTGAGCCAGACGCCCAGGGCGTCTGCCTCCAATCGCAGGCAGGCCCAGGGCCCCCTGTGCCCTGTAAATGCCACGGCACCCTGTCCACGCTTCCCTGCAGACGGGGCCAGACTCCCCAGCGGCTGCACGAGGTCTCAGCGGCGCCTCGGGAGCCATGCTGTCATCACAGGCACGGCGCAGCAGACAGGAGGCCTGGCGCCTGCATCTCCCGCCTGTTCGCTCCACTTCCAGCCTCCCTCAAACCCACCCACTTCTCTGCATCTGTGGGAACCAACATCACCCACCTGCCCAGTGCAAGGGCCACTTTTGCACTACAGCCCTTCCAGAAAGGCGGTTTTGCAAACTTCAGCCACACGTGAAAAGCCCGTCTTCAGTTTTCAGTCTTCCACCTGTCTGCCCCATCCTTGCCGCCTCGGAAGCCTGCTCAGACAGAGCTCCTGCCCCTGCCCAGGGGACTGCTGCCTGCCTCCTTGGGCAGTTCTAGGTTGCCCCATTTCATACCCTTTCCCCAGGGCTGGAGTGTCTCGGCACCAGCGGGTTCTCTGTCATGCATGAGTGGATCCCCTTGTGCCATGCAGGGTTTACACTCCAGATGGACAACGTCTCTGTGGACCCGGACATCGCGAGCTCCCACATCCACCTGCCCTGGGACCTCGGTGTGGCCAGCCTCACAGGCCGACTCGGGTCAGCCTCCCGCGAAGATGGCTATTCACACGCGCTAGTGCTCTCCAGCGAGCTGGGAGGTGAGCTGGACCCCACGGAGGAGGCTCACCAGGGCCTGGGCCACGGGCTGGCCGTGGCAAGCTGGCATGCCCCCAGGGGTCGCAGCCGGGCTCGGGGGCGCCCCAGCACAGGGGCCGCAGCTGAACGAGGGGGCCGCTGCGACGTGTGCGGGAAGGTGTTCAGCCAGCGCAGCAACCTGCTGCGGCACCAGAAGATCCACACTGGGGAGCGGCCCTTCGTGTGCGGCGAGTGCGGCCGCAGCTTCAGCCGCAGCTCGCACCTGCTGCGCCACCAGCTCACGCACACAGAGGAGCGGCCCTTCGTGTGCGCCGATTGCGGCCAGGGCTTCGTCCGCAGCGGGCGCCTGGAGGAGCACCGGCGCGTGCACACAGGCGAGCAGCCCTTCCGCTGCGCCGAGTGCGGCCAGAGCTTCCGCCAGCGCTCCAACCTGCTGCAGCACCAGCGCATCCACGGCGACCCGCCGGGCCCCAGCGCCGCGCCCCCCGCCCCTGCCGGCGCGCCCGAGCCCCCCGGCCCCTTCCCGTGCAGCGAGTGCTGCCAGAGCCAGAGCTTCGCGCGGCGCGCCGTGCTGCTGGAGCACCAGGCGGTGCACACGGGCGACAAGTGCTTCGGCTGCGCTGAGTGCGGCGAGCGCTTCGGCCGCCGCGCGGTGCTGCTGCAGCACCGGCGCGTGCACAGCGGCGAGCGGCCCTTCCGGTGTGCCGAGTGCGGCCAGAGCTTCCGCCAGCGCTCCAACCTCACGCAGCACCGGCGCATCCACACGGGCGAGCGGCCCTTCACCTGCGCCGAGTGCGGCAAGGCCTTCCGCCAGCGGCCCACGCTCACGCAGCACCTGCGCGTGCACACGGGCGAGAAGCCCTTCGCCTGCCCCGAGTGCGGCCAGCGCTTCAGCCAGCGCCTGAAGCTCACGCGCCACCAGCGGACGCACACGGGCGAGAAGCCCTACCGCTGCCGCGAGTGCGGCCTGGGCTTCACGCAGGTCTCCCGGCTCACCGAGCACCAGCGCATCCACACGGGCGAGCGGCCCTTCGCCTGCCCCGAGTGCGGCCAGCGCTTCCGGCAGCACGCCAACCTCACGCAGCACCGGCGCATCCACACGGGCGAGCGGCCGTACGCCTGCCCCGAGTGCGGCAAGGCCTTCCGCCAGCGGCCCACGCTCACGCAGCACCTGCGCACCCACCGGCGCGAGAAGCCCTTCGCCTGCCAGGACTGCGGCCGCCGCTTCCACCAGAGCACCAAGCTCATTCAGCACCAGCGCGTGCACAGTGCAGAGTAGCCGGGGCCGGCGGCCCCACCATCGGCCACCGTTGGGGGCGGGGAGTGTGTGGAACACCTACCTCATGGGGTTGCTGAGACCCGGGATCGCGTGGGTACAACCCAGCTCTCTTAGGGCCCGGCTCCCAGTAGGTGCTCAATAAACAATGCACAGAACCCCTGTCTGGGTCTGCACCCACTGTCTGCCCACCTGCCTGGACCCCTCTCAGCCCTCGCTACAGGTCTGCCACCTTCTCTGTAACCACACGGCTCCTGCAAGACCCAGGGCTCCAGGCAGATGTGGCCCCTAGCAGGGCCAGCACGCGTCTGCAGGCCGTCCCCTTACAGCAGGGCTTCTATACTATTTGCCTTCAACCCACCTCTCTGCCGGCCAAGTCAGCGGCCAGGAGAGGACCAGGAGGGCACAGCCCTGCCAGCCAGCCAAGACCATTGGGTGCCGAAGCATCAAGTGGGTGCCATTAGGCCACTGCCAGCCTGAGTTTATGTGTTTAGGAAACGGAGGAGGCGGCATCTTAGCTGTAAAAGCTGTAAGGTTTTAAGTGGGAATCTAGTCTTAGGAGACTTTCCTCTGTTCCCACAGACTCCAGCCGGCCTGAGAACCAAAGCTGGCGGCAAGGCTAGGCCCGTTCCCCAGCCCTCCAGGTGCTGTCGTGGGCTGTTCTCTTCCCTCCCTGGGCCCAGGCACAACCCCTAAGTACCCCCAACTGGACGGTCTCCATCACATGTGCTCGGTGACTAGTCACGGGACACGCCAGCTGCTGACACACAGGCAGACAGACACTGGCAGCTCCAGGGCAGAGCTCTGCAGACTCGAGGGCGGGACCTCTGGACCCCTCCCGCCGCCTCCTGTGCCACTGCTGCTCTTGCCCTGTCCTCCCCTTCCATCCTACCGCTGGGGCCTTGACACGGCCCCCCTCTCCCCCAGTGGATGGCGGAAGTACCAGAGACCACGGGTAAAAAGCAGTTCCAAAAAGGGGATCTTCACACAGCAGGGTCTGGCTTGGGACTTAAACCTCACCCTAGGCTGGTGTCAGCCTGATCTTGGTCTAGAGGTCTAGAGGGTTCTAGGAACAGCCCTTCCAGAAGCACAGCTGCAATTTCACCTGCCACTTTGAGTCACCCCAGTCCCTACAAGACTTGGGCCCTGGTATCAGGAAAAGACAAGCAGCCTGGGCCAGAGGCTTCCTACCAACATGTGAGAGAAGGCCCGCTCCAAGCCTCAGGCCCCCACCTCCCCAACTCTACCCCTCTCCTTCCCCCTCCCTGCAAGTCTAGCCCCAGCCACAACCAGAGCCATTCTTGGCATCCACTACATCCAGCAAGGTCTGCCAATCCCCAAGGCAGGGGCACTCCTGTGTGGCACGATCAGGACTGAGGCGGGGCGGGGCGGGGTGGGGGTGGGGGTCCCCTGGGCCCTTTGACAGCACTCAGTTCTCTGGTCACAAACGGTTCTGAGAAACCTGGTGTAGGACATGTAGAATCAGAGGGAAGAGGGAGACAGAGAGGGGCTGAAGAATCAGATCAGGGAAGGCATACGAATGAACACAGGTAGCCAGTAGCTAGTGGTCTCAGGTTGGAGGAATGTTGCCGGAACTTTATAAAATCCTGTAATGTGGATTTTTTTTTATGACTTGTGTGACTTATAATCTGAAACAAAGAAAACTCATCTTTGGTCATCTTTGTGTTCATCATGAAATCTGTGCAGATACAACTACATAAAAACATGAAATTCCACACAGGAAAAATTACAACAAACGTGAAAAGCATGGGTCCGGATGGGACCCCACACCCAAATCCTTGAGAAGTCCAGGGCCCCACCTCCCAAAACAGCCCTCTGAGAAGAAGTCAACATGAACAGCTATGTGAGAGCAGCTGACCAGGGACACCTTTGCAATCCAGTCACATGGCTACAGGTCAAGACCCAAGTGTTACCATGCGATCAAGACTGAGGGCTTGGACAGAAAGATCATTTGGCCAGAGCCACAGAAGAACCCAGGAGAGGAATACCTAAGCACTGGTCATCTAGGAAAGCTGCAACAGTGCCCGGCCAGCCTGTCCCCGGACTGTCTGTATCCGAGTTCATACCGTCCACTCCCACGCCCAGCCGGCTGCCCCATGCCACATCCATCCAGTTATTCTCATCAGCACCCCAGCCTCCCAAATCTATCCACTTGTCTCCACCAATCAGCGCTGCTCTGATTCCAGCCATCCACCTCCAGCCTGGAGGCCCACAGCACTCAGCCTCCCTGCCCCGCCCACTCCTGCCCCCTCACTCCCTGGCCAGACCCTTTCTTCCCAGCGTCAGGACCCAGAGGCCAGGCTAGCGATCGGAGGCGCACTCTCACCCTCACAACCCACACCCCAGGTTCTGCCCGCTCCTCTGCCCGGTCCCTCCACAGCACTGGCCCCAGCTTCCCTCAGGGCCTTTGCATGTATCAAGCCCTGTGCTGCCTACTAACAGGCGGCAGGACCAAGGACCACAAGCACCTGTACCACCCAAACCACCTGTGCCTCTCTGCCACTTGAGTGAGCACCGAGGTGACAAGCTTAGCCGCACCACCTCCAACCCAGCCGCCTGCCTCACTCAGGCCATCCCCTCCTCCTCGGTCCAGACACTATGGCCCCCTTTGCTTAGCATTTTGTTTCATAATCAAGTCTTACCCACTGCACGGTGGGGAAGCCACAAGATCAAAGATCACACAAGTCTAGCTGTGGACTGTTACCTCTCCAGGGAATCAATGCTCTATCCTGAGATGGGACCTTAGCTGAAGGGTCTCAGCAACTGGCCTGAGGATGGACAGATGAACCAGGCTGGCCAATAAAAACCATCCCTGAGACTTTGGTTGGAAACTGCAGGATGGTCATCAACCCTCACGTGCTGTACAAAAACAATCACCAAGAGTAGAGCGGGTGAGAAGAACAGAAAGGAAAACTGAGTTTGGAAGAGGCCTCCGCATCCCGGGAACAGTCATGCCTGAAGCCTGAGAACACTAGGATGGTTGCAATCTCATCCGCCCCAAACCTGAGGTTTTCTGCAGCTTCCGATCGCTCAGCCTCACCCCAGCACCTCTCCAGCAAACAGCTCTCAAGGAAATCAACGAAGCTGGCAGTGTGGGGCAAGGACGACCAGAGGGTTGAAGGAGGGCTTCTGGAATGGCGGAAAGAGAATGCAAGCGGGAGAAAAAGGGAACGACTGCACAGCCACGACTAGGATATGAGACCACGGAGCGCAGGGACGCCGAGGGTAACCCAGAGGAGGCTGCGGTCGGCAGGGACGCCAAACCACGGCCCGAAAAGGTGGAGGTTACTTTCTGGCGTGAGGATCGGGCCGGGGTAGCCGGGAGGAGGCCATGGGCTGAGCCTGCCCACCACTAGCGCGGGCCCAACTGGGCCGCCGGACTACTCCCACTGTGCTCCAGCGGACGGCGGCAGGCCGCCTCAGCGACGGGATGGGCCGTGCGGCAGGAGCCTCACTAGGGAGCGGGAAGGCTCCCGGGCCCGGACCCCGCCCCGACCAGCCCTCGCGGCACGCTCACCGCCGGCCGGTGTCCTCGGCGACAGCCCGAAGCCGCAGAGCCGCTCCGCGCCGCCCGCTCGCGCCGGCCCACGCACGCGGAGCTGCGATTGGAGGGGAGGCCGGCTCCGCCCCCCTCGCGGACGCAGACGGCGGAAGGCCCAGGCCGCCTGCGCGGAAACGCTAGACCCGCGCGGAGGGCTGCCCCCAAGCGGGTGCGCCCGTGTAAACCTCCGCAGCGTTACACTACCTTCTGACACACGTTTTATTTGCTAGTTTACCTCAACCAAACTCTCTGCGATCGGGTTCTCTGGGCCTGAGATGGGACGCCGAAGGTTCTGAGTCATGCACTCTAAGCCACGCTCCTGGCCTCGCTCAGGCTCTGACCCTAACCCTGCCTCCGTCTGTGGCCCCTGGGGTCAAGCCCCTTGTTTGGCCCGCCTACGCCGCCGTCCGCACGACTGCGAGTGGGCATGGCGGCCCGCAAGTGAGGCGGCCTGCATCTGCCCCACTTAAATATGGCGGCGACACCGCCAGCCCCTCCTCCCTGGACTCGCGGGCGTCCCCGGAAGTGACCGGCCCGGCCTGCACGAACGGAAATACCCGAACCAAGCCGAAGGAGCCCGATCCCCAAGTCCCAGCGCGGAGCAACGTGGGGCGGTGGCAGCGGCTGCGCAAGCGCACAGCGCAGGCCGGGCGGGCAGAGCCGAAGCGGGCAGGCGACGGAAATAGCCGAAGCAGTGGGGCGCCCGAGGCCGTTGCGGACCTCCGCGCCGAAGCCTGGTGCCACGGAAGCCAGGCCTCCTGTCTAGTGCACGGCCACCGCAGCCCCCGCCTCCCCCTTCCGCCTCGAGCCGCAGAGCCCTCGCGAAGAGAGCGAGTGACCAGGCCCAGGGACACGGCTTGAGGACCCCGCGTCCGCAGCCGAGCCTGAGGACGCGGAGCGGACGGCCGGGAGGAGGGAGCGGCGGGTGGGGGCGGGGCCGAGTGGGCCCGAGAACAGCCGAGCGGGCCCGAACGCCGCCGAGCGGGCCCGAGGCGCCGGGCCAGGCCGGAGCCGACTACGGGAGCCGACGCGGGCCGCGCGGTGGGCGCGGAGCAGCGCGGCAGGCCCGGCGGGCGGCGGCAGCAGCCGGAGAGGCCGCGGCGGCGGGTCCGAGTGGCGGAGGCAGCGCGGGCGGCGGCGGCGGGGGGCCGGGTGGCCGGGGTCCCGGGCCCCGCAGCGGCGGCAGCGGCGGCGGCGGCAGGATGATCAAGCTGTTCTCGCTGAAGCAGCAGAAGAAGGAGGAGGAGTCGGCGGGCGGCACCAAGGGCAGCAGCAAGAAGGCGTCGGCGGCGCAGCTGCGGATCCAGAAGGGTAAGGGGAGTCGGGGGATGGGAGTGGAGGTCGGAGGTCAGAGCCTGGCTCGGGGTGATACGGGAGTCAGGTGTGGAGTAATGCGGCTGCCAGGGGTCAAAGGTGTCAGAAACGGGGAGGCCGCGGATGTGGGGATCGGAGACCAGGGCCTGGGGGCCGAGGGGCCGGGGATGGGGTAATATAATCACCAAAGGGGTCGGAGGTAGGGGGACCGAGCAGGGAGCACTGAGCGTATTCGGAAAGCTAGGAGTCTGATACTAGGGACCGAGAATATGAGGGTGGCAGCGGAAGGGGGAGACCGGGAACTCTCGTCTGGGGGTCAGACGGGAACCTGGGCGACAGGAAGAGGAGATATGGACAGTGGGGCCGAGGATTGAGGATCGGGGTGGGAGATTTAATGTATTAACGCTAGAGTCACTGGGAATCAGACTCAGGCCTGGTGAAGTGGGTTCTGGGGCCTGGGTGTCGTGGGTCTGGAGGAGTCACATGTCAGTTTGGGGTGACAGGAGGAGGGAGGGATGCTGGGTACCAGGGATTATAGAGAAAGGAGTAGGGCTGGGTTTAGACCATCCTGCTAGAGATGCTGGAAATCTTATGGTCAGAATAGTATAGGGTAAGAGGCTTGGGAACTCTCAGATCTGGAGGTCAGATGGGATCCTGAGTTTAGGATGACAAGCAGAGAGGAATGTATGGACAGTGGGGGCCAGGGACTGGGGGTGGTGGTGATATAGGGTGAGGAAGGGGAATAAGATCCTTGCATCTGCGCAGACAAGTAGAGACTCCTCTAGAAAGCAGAGGTCATGGTCAGGATGCTGGGTTTGGGGTAGTCAGAGGCTCTTGGGGGGCACATAGGAGTGGGAACATGTAGGAGCTGGGTTGGGGGACTTTGACTGTGGATTCAGAAGAGTTGGAGCTTACCCCCCAGGAGTTCAAGCATATCTGCAGTGTTCCACAGATACGGAAGAGCCTGCCTGGAGACGCGGAGCAGAAGGAGCCCGGGAGAGGGTGGGGGATGTGGCCCACTGCCCAGGACAGAACTGGGGTCCTGGGAGAGGCTGTGGAGGCTCTGCTGGCACCTGCTCTGAGCACCCCCCTATCTCTCCCTTTCCCGGCCTGTTTCCCTTCTCTGCTGTGAAAACCCAGACATAAACGAGCTCAATCTGCCCAAGACGTGTGACATCAGTTTCTCAGATCCAGACGACCTCCTCAACTTCAAGCTGGTTATCTGTCCTGATGAGGTGAGGGCACGCTTAACTGGATTCTCAGGCACAGCAGGTGACACCACCTCAAGTTGGCTGGTTCACCTGCCAGGCCTTGCAGAGTGGGGTTCTGACTCCTCTCCTCTTCCTTCACAGGGCTTCTACAAGAGCGGGAAGTTTGTGTTCAGTTTTAAGGTGAGTCTCAGGTGTGCAGGGGTGGCTCCCTGGGCTGAGGAAGCAACAGCCGAGGCCCCAGCCAGGTACTGCCTATCCACTTGCCCTCTCTTCTCCTGGAGCCAGGTGGGCCAGGGTTACCCGCATGACCCCCCCAAGGTGAAGTGTGAGACGATGGTTTATCACCCCAACATTGACCTCGAGGGCAACGTCTGCCTCAACATCCTCAGGTGAGGGCACTGGCCCTCCACTACGCTGCCCAGCCCTGCCTGCCAGGCCCCCGTCGTGGCCTTGCACTATACCAGTCTCTTTCCCTTCCCTCCCCCTTGTGGTCTGTGTGTCCCTCTGTCTCTTCAGCTCTGCATTTTCTTCCTCATGGCTTGACCTTGGCTTTCTGGCCTGTGCTTCTCTGCACCCTCCCGCTAGTATTTCCCGACCGCGCTGTCCCATGCCCTGGGCCTGACCTGTCTGGTCCCAGCAGGGCCTGTGGTGGCTGCCCGCTCACCAGCCCCTATCATGATGCTCTCTGCCCACAGAGAGGACTGGAAGCCAGTCCTTACGATAAACTCCATAATTTATGGCTTGCAGTATCTCTTCTTGGTGAGTAGGGGTGGGGGTGGGAGGGCAGCTGGGGAAGGTTGGCCTCTGCCTTCTGGGCTAGTTGACCTCCCGCCCCCCCATACCGGCCACAGGAGCCCAACCCTGAAGACCCACTGAACAAGGAAGCCGCCGAGGTCCTGCAGAGCAACCGGCGGCTGTTCGAGCAGAATGTGCAGCGCTCCATGCGGGGTGGCTATATCGGCTCCACCTACTTCGAGCGCTGCCTGAAATAGGGCTGGCGCATACCCACCCCAGCCAGGGCCACCAGCCCCGGCGTCCCCTGCAGATATTTATTGGGGGCCACAGGTGGGGGGACAGTGGGGCGGCCGGTGGGGGAATCCCATGCCCTGGCCGGCCACCCCTCCCTGCTACCCGCTCCTAGGTTTTTTTTTTTTAAAACCACCATGTGATTAAGGTCGGCGCTGCCTCCCCCGACCCGCTCAGCGATGGGAAATGAATTGGCTTGTCTAGCCCCCCGCTGGGTGCTGTCCAGCCCCACCCCCTACTCTGGGCTCTGGGGTGGGTGGCCGTGGGGACTGGGTGGCTGGGGTCCCGGCACCCCACCCCTCCACCACTGGAGGCCCCACCAGGCTATTAAAGGGGAATGTTACTGCATGGCCTCCGCCTCTTCCTTTTGTGGGGTGGGAGGGGCAGGTGATGGCCGCCAGGGCTCCTGCAGCAGGAGTGGTGGGATTGTGTGCGCACAGGTAGTACGAGGGGACTCCCCCTCGGGCAGGGTGAGATGAATCCCATTGTGGAACAAGAGAGGGGCAGGACCCAGTGCCACTGGCTTCCCGGCCAGTGAGCCGGCACAGGGGCTAAGTCCGCACCGTCTGCTGTTCTGCCCTCCTGCCGGAGGAGGAAAACTGCCTGGTGCCACTGGGTACCTGAGGTTCGGAAACATCCGCGCGAGTTCTGGGTCCCTCGGATGAGCAGAGCTCTACAGTGGGTGACGTGGTGGGGTGCAGGGCCGCCCGGCGGCTGGAAGGAAGGCGCCCGAAAGGGCACCAATCCCACGGGGCCAAGACGGGACAGGGGCTCAGCTCCCTTAGCCTGGACTTGAACCTGCGGAACACCAAGCTTGCGGCAGCGAGACGGAAAATGCTGCGCATGCGCTTGTGGCCGGCACGGGCCTCGGCGCGTGCGCACGCGCGCTGTTGTCCCCGCCCAGCATTCCGGGCGCCGGAGGGGCGTGTGACGTCAGGTGGTTTAATCCGGAAACGGCGGTGACGGCCGAGGCGACAGAACCGAGGGGCTGTCGTTGGTGGGCGCTCCCGGGCTCTGGAGGAGAGGAGCGTGACCCGGAAGCGGAAGCGAGTCCCCATCCCAACTCCGGTGAGTCGCCCCTAGTGGGGCGCGGGCCCTGGGTGGGCGCGCGGGCGGCGGCGCTCGAGGGCCTCGCCCCTCCCTGGGGCCCTCCCATACCTTCTGGGTCCCCATGCCGTTTTGCCGTCGGTGCTCAAGACCCCGAAAGGCCCCCAGGAGTTTCCTGGGTGAACAAGGCCCGCAGTCACCTAAAATCCCGCCCTCTGCACAGGCGTCCCCAGCATCCCCCAGCCTTATTCTCAGCACCCGGCTTCCCTCAGCGTTTAAGACCCCCGCCCTAAACTGAATGCCATCCGCGCGCTGTCAGCTTCGGAGGCCCCACATCGACCCTGTCTGTAGCGCTTGCAGCCTCCAGCCCCTCGTGTTAGGGACCCTGTCTGCAGGCCTTTCCTTGGCGCTCCGGGCTCCGAGCCCCGTCTCCCAGCGCCCGTCCCCGTGCTGTATCCGCGCATGGTCGTCTCCAGCCTAGGTCCATTGGACATTGTAGTCTCATCCGAGTCAGGAGATTGAAGCCCAGGACCTCTGTAAAAGAGGAGCTGGGGTGGCTGGGGCTCCCCAGGTTACAGGCTCCACTCTCGCCTTTCCGTTCTTTTGTTTTCTCTCTGCTCACCCTTTTCCTTCTTGTGAGTCGTCTCTCCTCGCCCATACACAATGTGACCCCAGCTGTGCCTCACACCACCTTACAGCCAGGTTTCACGCCAGCCCCAGGCTTACTGGTGGGCTTCTGCTGCCATGGACCTGTTGTTTGGGCGGCGCAAGACGCCAGAGGAGCTGCTGCGGCAGAACCAGCGCGCCCTGAACCGGGCCATGCGAGAGCTGGACCGTGAACGACAGAAGCTCGAGACCCAGGAGAAGAAAATCATCGCGGACATCAAGAAAATGGCCAAGCAGGGCCAGATGGTAAGCTCGATTGGGAACAAGCTGGGACTCCGTCGCTTGCTCAGAACCTGGGGCTGCAGCAAACCGGACAAAACAGGGCGTGTGTTCTAGGGAAATGGAGTGAAGGGTTCAAGGGGGGCTTTCCTTAGTTTAGAGTCCAAATCTGCTGCCTCTTGGAGTTGATGTTAGAGCCTTGAGTAATTGAGAGCGACCCTATGAAGAGTCAAGTGTCAAGTGTGTCAGAACAGCACATGTTTGGTGAGGGAGTGATAGGGAAACTCAGGCGTGGTCCCTGCCAGACCACTTGGAATCGTGGGCAACAGTGGGAGCTGAGGGCTGAGTTGAAGTAGTTACTTGAATAGATGTAGCATGGGATCCATTTTCCTTGAGGGCCAACTAGCAAGAGATGGCTGAGCTTTGGCCTGAGCAGCTTGTTTGAGGAGGTGCCATTTCCTGGGATGAGCAAAGCGAGGAGGAGCTTTGGGGAGGAAGTCACAGCTGAGCTTGTATGTAAATCAGTATTTGGTTCTTGAGGTGAGCACAGCCTGTGAGGTGGAGGGGGAGATCGTCTTTCTTTGGCCAGGATTGAAATTCAGGAATGAGTGTTGACTAGACTGGAAGAAAAGATTCCTGAAGGGTGGGCCCTGCTTTTCTTCCGGATTCCTGGACCAGAGAGGTGAAAAGCCCACAGAGGGGTCTGTGCAGTGGTGACCCGAGACACATAGGGGTACGGGGTAGCAGTGAGCACTGGGGCAGGTCCCTAGGAGTCCCTGAAGGCCTCAGTGAGCACACCCCCAAGGCTCGCTCCCTGCCCTCTGTCCCCTCCTCAGGACGCGGTTCGGATCATGGCGAAAGACCTGGTGCGCACCAGGCGGTACGTCCGAAAGTTTGTGTTGATGCGGGCCAACATCCAGGCTGTGTCCCTCAAGATCCAGACACTCAAGTCTAACAACTCAATGGCACAAGCCATGAAGGGTGTCACCAAAGCCATGGGCACCATGAACAGACAGGTTCGCCTCTCCCCATCCCCCCCACCCCCCAGCCGCTGACCTCAGGCCCAGACTCACCCTCCTCCCCCTTTCAGCTGAAGTTACCCCAGATCCAGAAGATCATGATGGAGTTTGAGCGGCAGGCGGAGATCATGGACATGAAGGAGGAGATGATGAACGACGCCATCGATGACGCCATGGGGGACGAGGACGACGAAGAGGAGAGGTTCGGAGACGGCTGGGGGGGTGGGGAGGGATGCCTGGCTCTGCCCCGGATCCTCATGCGCGTTCTCTCCTTACCTAGTGATGCTGTTGTAGCCCAGGTCCTGGACGAACTGGGGTTGAGCCTGACAGATGAGCTGTCAAGTGAGTGTTTACACCTGGGGCCCCGTGTTAACCCTGGGACCCAGCCCTTCTGCATGGGCGCCCTTCCTGACCCCCCCTCTCTGCAGACCTCCCTTCCACCGGAGGCTCCCTCAGCGTGGCTGCCAGTGGGAAGAAAGCCGAGGCCACAGCCTCTGCCCTGGTGGACGCAGATGCAGACCTGGAGGAGAGGCTCAAGAACCTCCGAAGGGACTGACTGCCTGTGCTGCCCCAGGGAGCCGGCGGATGGCCTGGCATTTTCACTGAACCTTCTGTAATAAAAGAGGCTGGACACTGGTTCTGGGCCTGTGCGACTGGCCTGACATGAGCGAGGCTGGGTGAGGAAGGCACTCAGGAGGCTTGGTAATGTGCCCGTCAGTCAGGGTGTGGGATAGAGGGCTGGAATGGTTTCATCTGGGCAAGCCTACCAGGTCCTTAGGAGGTGACCGTGAGCTGCAAACACTGGCCCAGCACCCCTCCTGCCTCAGCCTCAAGACTAGCACCCCCAAAGATGGTAGGTTCCCCCAGATCTCTTGGTATAATTCCAGGAGGCCAGGCCTATCCCCCAGGGAGACAGTGCCCAACTTTTATTAGCCAAGTGGAAGCCTCAGCCCACCTAGCTCACTGTGATACTCTGTCTGGTTATAAGAAATGTTCTGTCCCAGTCCAGGATGCAGCACGCACCTGGGGATTCCCCCTGCCTGCCCACCACGTAACCCTCCCCAGACACCAGATGGCTGAAGACGTGCCCCACCCCATTCAGCACGAGGGCTTCGGTGAGGGACTGATGGCAGGCCTAGGACCACTGTCCCCACCAACCAAGGCCTGAGTAATTGGTGAAGTTTTTATTAAATCCACAGAAGTAAAAACCATATCGTGAGGGACTGGGGTACGGGCCACCAAGGAGTGGGAGCCAGGCCACCGGAGAGAGGAGGAAGGAGAGGGGAGGAGTGACAGGACATAGAACAGAGCCAAGCTGGGCTGGCTCAGGGGCTGCCCAGCCTCAGGGGCCCTCACCAGGGCCACTGGACAGGTCCTGGGCACTCAGGCCAGCACCAGGCAGGCTCAGCGGCGGGGGCTCCACCAGCACAGCGGAGAACTTGGTGTCCCCGAAGGCCTCATTCATGCGGGTCTCAAAGAAGCGCTGCAGGCCGATGATGGACTGCACGTCGGCCTTGTCCTGCCAGGCAGATTACAATGGATGGGTCCCACCTCTGCCCCGCAGTCTCCCATCCTCCACCTCACCCCATCCCCACAGGCTCACCTCGGTCAGCTTGTTGAACTGCTTGAACATGCGGCCCACATCCTGGGCAAACTCCTGGGGGGAGCTGTAGGGGGGTGACAGCTTCTCCTGGAGGCGGGCTCGGATAAGGGTCAAGTCCAGGGTGCCACCAGGCTGATCCTGCAGGCAGAGGCCACAGGCTGAAGGTGAGGCCAGAGAGGCCCTGCACCTCCCACCCTCCCAAGCCCCAGAACTCACCAGGGAGAAGGTGGAGTCAGTAGCCAGCTGGTGCAGAGGCCGGCAGGGCTCGTGGCAAAAGAGGGCCAGCAGGACGCGCTCACACTTCTGTAGACGACACAGACGTCAGGGTCAGCGGGGAGTTGGGGGCTACAGGAAAACCCCGCGTATGGGTGCCCCCCTCACCTGCTGGTTGGCTGGTGAGAGCTTGGCCACCACTCCAGCGCTATCCCCCCCATCCAGGTTCAGGCTGCCATCCTCCTCCTTCAGGTCAGGCAGCACGTGGCAGAGAGAGCAGCTCCACTCCTCCCTGGAGGGAACGGAGAGGTGAGGGGCTGCATGGGACCCGGCCCAGCCCTCCACCCTGCAGGCTCCACAGCCTCGCACCCTGGCACATCCTGCAGGGCAGGCAGGTGGCAGTCCAGGTGGAAGCAGAATTCGCACTGGTTGCACATGACCAGGTCACCTGGCTTCTGGCAGACACGGCAGATGGTGGCACTGTCATCCAGGGAACCTGGGCCACCAGCTGGGACGGAGGTGCCCTCTGGAGCCACCACCTCTAGACCTGAGCTGGTGCTGCCACTGGGTGAAGCCAGGCGGGGACCCTCTGCACCAGAGCCCTCCCCCAGGGCCATCAACACGGGCTTGGTCTCCGGGCCCTCGGTGGCAGCAGGTGGAGCTCCAATGGCAGCCTCTGTTTCTTCCTCCTGCGAGGAGGCGAGGGGCGGGTTAGTGGAATGCTGGCTGGGACAGCAGACCTCCACTCCCCAGCCACAGTAGCCTGGAGCAGGCTCACCTTGACAATGGCCATTCCAGGCAGGGGAGGGGCCCCAGGGACGCCCGAGGGCGCAGTCCCAGGCTGGCCAGCAGCTGCGGCAGCAGCACCTCGCTCGATGACGATGAGGTTGTAATCCTCCGTGGTGCTGCCTGGGAAGACCTTGAAGACTGGTGGCTGGCTGTCAGCCGTGAGATCCAAGTCCAGGCGTTCGAGGCTCACCCGTGGCACCTTGCGCATGAGGCCGCTCACCTCACCGTCACCTGAGCGGGGCCTGTGGGTGTGGCTTGGCGTTGAGCACCCCTGCCCCCATGACCACCCTGTCCCTACATGCACCAAAGGACAATCACACTCACCGCTTCACCCCCGACACATGGGGCTCAGCACTCGAGTAAGGGTCATCTGCTCAGGACACAGAAAAAGACAGGTTGGAGGAACCTAGAACATTGGACTTCTCCCACCTACCGGGCAGAAACCACTCACCTGATCCGAAGCCGTAGCCTTCCTGCACATCCATCGGCTGTCGGAAAAGCAGGAAAACCTCAGCAGGCTGGCCCCCAGCGGGCCTCGGGCCCCTCCCCCCCGGCCCCCTCCCTACTCACCTGGCCGCCGCCAGAGCCCTGCTTGCCCACGGGCCCCCGAGGAGGGGCCCCCGGAGGGGCCATGGGGGCCGGGCCTGTGGGGGTGCTTCCAGGACGCTCTGCGACAATCTTGCCTGCAGCAAGGAGGGAAAACGACTTAAGGCACACTGCCTAGGAGAGCAAGCTTCAGAGAGCAAGACAAGCACCCACCAAAGGCCTCTGCACTCTTGGTCCAGGCATTGAGGTCCCACTGAAATTTCATCTCGCCGTGGGGCTCCACGGGGTCCACAATCATCTTAAGGGCCCGGTGCAGCTGGAAGTAGATCTGGGGGAGGGCGGTAGGTGAGCAGAGGCAGAGGACACTCCAGGGCCTTGGGAGGTGCTGACCCAGAACCCTCTGCCGGGGTGCCCACCAGCACACACCAGCTTCTTGGAGAGCAGCAGAGCCGTGTTGTTATCACTCTCCAGAGCCCACGAGGCAAAGCGCAAGATGTGTTCCTGGTGCTTCTGGATCTTGGTCATGGTCCAGTGCTGCCGTTCCAGGCGCTCCTGCTGCCCCTCGGTTACCTTCTGCAGGTGGAGAGCAGGAGAGGTCAGGGGGGACACAGCCCTAGAAGACCCCTCCTCACCCAAGGACGGCACCAGCGGCCAGCAGAGGGAGCCAGTCCCCCGGGGCTCTGCCACCAGAGCTGGGGTGCGCGGGCAGCGGACAAGCCCCACACGGGAAGCACCTGGGCGTCGTTGACCAGCACGCGGCCCCGCTTGTTCAGTTCCTTCATTATCTGCAGGATGGCCATCTTCACGTCCACTTGCACGCGCTTCTGTACGTCGGAGACCTGGCGGATCCTGGGGGGCGGAGGGTGAGATCAGGGCCAGTCAGGCAGGTGCTCACCCTAAGACCTCCCCCATCACACTGGCCTCCACACTTACGAGCTGCGAACCTCCTTGGTGTTCTTCTGCAGTGTTGCGTGCTTGTCCCCGAGGCGCTTGACCAATGAGGCCAGGAGCTTGCGCTGGTTTCTCACTGCATCCTCCAGGAACTGGTACCTGAGGGCGGACAGAGGTGGGCCCGGGCGCCCAGCATGGGAATGGGCAGCACCCACCCACCATGCCTCGGGACTCACTGGTGGTCTTTGTGGGCGTTGAGCTGGCAATCCCGGCAGGTGAGGGTGTCGCAGCTCTCGCAGAACAGCACAAGGGGCTCGTGCTTGTGCACATTGCAATACACGGTGCGCTCACCGTCCCTCGACTTGGCCGGCCCTGAGGAATGGGGTCTATGAAGCAGGAGCTGGTCCTCACCACCTCAACTCAAGGAGCAGACAGACCGGGGCCTCACATCCTGTCTCTCCTGCAGCCCTGGCTCAGCTGCTAAAAAACGCAGAGGGCCTACAGCAGTGGAAAGGAAAGGGCCTAAACCCTTGCTCTGAACACCCTCTGCCTTAATCTTGACCAAGAGATCCGCACTCCCCTTCTTTCAGCTTCTGGGACTGACAACTTGAAAGTGAAAGGACGCTGGCCTCTGACGACCACCCCACTGCTCCCCCTACTGAAAGCTCCTCCGAGCAGACACTCCTCCGCCTCTGCAGCCCCTACTGCTGGGCTCCCTTTCTCCTCCACTCAAAAGACTCTGTGCCGCAGGGGAGGGGACTCTGGCAACCACGGCATCCAGACACACGCAGAGCTCTCTGGCTCAGACAGCGCAAACGAGGAGCTGAAGACATGTCAGGTACCTTTGCCTCCTGAGCCACGCCTGGAGACTTCTCTCTTTTCTGGTAAAAGGAGACCACACCATCTTAACAACCCACGAGGAGCCTCGCAAAGCTTTCTCAGGCTGGACAAAGTTGATGTCAGACCAGGACCCTCAGAGAGTGGTCAGGCCCCCCACACAGGAAGGGTCTGAAAGTGCTCAAAGCAAAACCCCCCAAAAACTCATACACCACAGTGACCCCCATCGCTTCCCAGAGTCTGCTTTAGATATCTGCATTAGATAACTGCTTGGGAACAGCCAGCCCCTTCCTCCCCAATCATATCTCAATGCTACACTGACCCAGCCTGAGACATAGAAACATCAAGATAGAAATAAGGCAAATCTCAGTGCCCCCAATATAGCCCCCTCCTGCACCCTGATCTTTGCTTAGAACCCAGGACCCCCTTGGAGACCCCTGCCCTTCCCTCCTGGCTCCTCATGACTCACAGCAACGACCTCCATCTGGACTTTCCCATCACAACTGGCCTCTGGGCTGCAGGAGCCACGGCATGGCTACCAACACCATTCACGGGGAGCTCTGGACGAAAAACCAAGCCTAAGCCCCTCTCCGAAGAACTGCCATCACGTTCACAGAAAAGTATGAAGATACCTAGTTAAGACTTTGAAACACCCGTGATCTGACGATAAGAACACTTACCGCACTCACTGGTCGGTGCCAGTCTGAGGACATTCACGGCTTATGAGGACACAAGACCCAAAGACCTCACTTTTCCTTCGGAGCCTTAAACCACACTCCAGGGAATCTCAGGCCTAGGAGCTCCCTCACACCATTCCCCAACAGCCTGCATTTCCCTATCTGTACATGCAATCCTTCCTCCTCTGGAGGAATATTCCCTGCCTGGGGATTCCCTCAAGTGCTCCCTCAAAGTCTCGATACACCCTCTACTGCAGCATGAGATCCCCTGTGCACTCCACACATTTCCTGCCTGTGGCTTTTCTTCTATCCGGACGGCCAGAAGCAACCCACCAGAGGACCAGCCTCCCCCTTTTTCAATTCTGCCCTCAGGCCTTTCAATTGGTACCCCCTCAGAAATTCCCTGACACTCCACCGCCATCTGCAACCAGCATCAAAAGCAGCTGGAAAAACATGTAGGGGAAGAATCAAGGCAGCCCCCTCCGTGTTGCATACCAGTGGAGCGCACGGTATGGTCCTTGGTGTACTTCACCCGCTGGTGCGCCTCTACACACGTCTCACAGAGCGGCTCAGAGCACTCCACACAATAACTGGTGGCTGGAGCATTATCCTCACAGCTAGTGCAGCACTGCTGAGCAAAGGCAGAGTCAGAAGAGACAGCACCACCAGACATATCTGCATTCAGACCCAGAAAATACAACCTGGTAAGATGATGCCTTTACTTAGCCTAAACAATCTGCTAAAGCCGTAGTAAAGCCTGGAGCTGGTACTATGCTCTGCGCTGCAGACTCCTACCCACGTCCAGAGGCCTTCCGAGGATAGCTTGGGCAACACATACCTGATTCGCATCCTGGGAATCCGTGGCGGCCTTACCGCCACAGTCTCGCATGAAATAATTCTCCACGATATCTTTGGAGAAACATTGCTGCTTACATACTGGACAGTCCACCACTGCGAAGAACAGGGGAAAACAAGATCACGCATATTCACATCCAGACTGCGATCCCATCCTCCACAGGGACCAACTTCCACCCCATGCTAGGCCAACCCTCCGCTCCGGGAGAAGCAATCAAACTCTTCTTTGGCCTGGCTTCAAACAGTCGCCCCATCCGAAAAACAGACCCACAGCCCGCACCCGTTTGGGCCACTGTCCGGTCCCGACCCTCTCACCCAGATGACCCTCCCATCACCCGAGCCTCCTCCGAACCTCGGCTGCAGGGTGGGGGAGGGGCCGCTCCCAGTCCGACCGCACTCACCAGAACCGTCGCCCGCTGCACTTCCATCCCCCGAGCTGTTGGCGGCTGCAGGCGCCGGGGGCCCGAGGCAGGCGCTGCAGGCCGAGTGCAGGCAAGGCAGCAGGCGCGGCTCCCTCTCCGGCCGCAGGCGCTCCCGACACACGCCGCAGTGCTCCAACAGTTCCAGCGCCTCGCCGCCGCCCCCCGCGGGTGACGACGCCGAGGCGGATGCTGCCGCCGAGGCCGATGCGGAGCCCGCGGCCGAGGAGGCGGCGGCGCGCTTCTCGGCGCCCGCCGAGGCCTCACTCGGGCCCGGGCTGCCGGAGGCGGCCGCCGCCGCCGCCGAGGCCGCCGCCGCCGAAGCCGCCATTCACACGCCGCCGGGGGCACCCAAGGAGGGAGGAGGGGCGCGGGGCCCGCCACGCAGGCGCAAACGCGCTGGCAGCCAACGGCCGGGCCGCTGCAGCCGCGAGGCCTAGGGCCGCCAGGC
>SJYT01074860.1:50154-70432 GCA_006410635.1 Cephalophus harveyi
CGGCCTTGCCCTCCCCCGCGGCCCGGGCCTCAGACCCCGCTTCCCTCCTAGCAAGAGGGAGAAGGAAAGTTGGTGGCTGGCCGTGAGCTGCCTGAGGCGCGGAATCCTTTAGTAATTATTTGCTGAGCACTTTCCGTGACCCAAATCCTGCACTCTGTGCTGGGCCCCAAAATCACCCGGTTGCGTGGGGTAGGAATAAGCCATACCTATCCTGGCCCAAGAGTCAAAATAAGTAGGTGATGGTCAAGAGTGTGGGATTCAGAGCTGGCCCTAACAGCTGGGGGAAGAACAATTCAGACACTCAGTCGTGTCCGACTCGTGTTCGACCCCATGAAACGCAGCACGCCAGGCCTCCCTGTCCATCACCAACTCCCGAAGTTCACCCAAACTCATGTCCATTGAGTCGGTAATGCCATCCAACCATCTCATCCTCTGTCATCCCCTTCTCCTGCCCTCAATCTTCCCCAGCATCAGGGTCTTTTCAAATTAGCTCTTCGAATCAGGTGGCCAAAGTATTGGAGTCTCAGCTTCAGCATCAGTCCTTCCAATGAACACCCAGGACTGATCTTTAGGATGGACTGGTTGGATCTCCTTGCAGTCCAAGGGACTCTCAAGAGTCTTCTCCAACAGCACAGAACAGTTCAGGCAGAAGCAAGTGCACAGGCCCTGAGGCAGGCAGGCACTGAGGGAGCAGTGACTGGAGAGGTGGGAAGTTGCTGGACAGGTTGGGTCCTCCAGTTGCCCCGGTTACCGTCCCTTCACTAGACTCCGGCAGTTCTTTCAGAATAGCATCG
This sequence comes from Cephalophus harveyi, assembly GCA_006410635.1. Lineage (NCBI taxonomy): Eukaryota > Metazoa > Chordata > Mammalia > Artiodactyla > Bovidae > Cephalophus > Cephalophus harveyi. The sequence continues at coordinate 50,949 of SJYT01074860.1, forward strand.
GTGGAGGCAGGTTCGAGTGGAAATCAGGCTCAGACAAACTCCAGGAAGCGTGACGGTGGAGACAAGTGGGCTGGCAGGAGGGCAAAGCCAGGCCAGAACCTGCCTCTGAGTCCTCCCTGAGGAGCCAGCCTGTCCAGAAGAGTATGGCAGGGCATGATCTTACTCCCCAGTAAGCTGGTGTCACCATATACCCTTAACCCCTGTGTTCCTTGCCACCCTCTACAGCATCTCACCCTTTCCAATCCTGGACCACTAGAAATTGTCTATATTCTGGCTTTGCAGACAGCATACCTGCCTGCAGACAGCCATCCTTACTGCCTCTTCACTTCCCAAACTCCATGCTTACGCAGGACTCAACCTCCAACCTTCAGGTATTACCCCCAAAACCACTTCCTGGGGAAGTCTTGTAGCAGGATCACTCCGATCTCTTTCTCCATCTTCACAGGTTTCATTTGGGAACAAGACAGTTGTGATAGTTGCACATCATCCATATACTTTATGCCACTGAATCATATACATAAAAAGAGTCGAAATGGCAACTTTATGTATTTCACCATGCATATAACAATCAGACTGTGATGAATCTGTCCCTTCTGACCTCTGATCTCAACACTCAACTCCAACCACACAGGCTGACCCGTTTGTTCCCACCTCATAGCCTTTGCACTTGCTTTTCCTTCTGCCCAAAACGTTCTCCCCAGAGAAGGCGATGGCACCCCACTCCAGTACTCTTGCCTGGAAAATCCCACGGACAGAGGAGCCTGGTAGGTGGCGGTCCATGGGGTTGCAAAGAGTCGGACACGACTGAGCGACTTCCCTTTCACTTTTCACTTTCATGCATTGGAGAAGGAAATGGCAACCCACTCCAGTGTTCTTGCCTGGAGAATCCCAGGGACGGGAGCCTGGTGGGCTGCCGTCTATGGGGTCACACAGAGTCGGACACGACTGAAGTGACTTAGCAGCAGCAGCAGCAGCAGCAGCAAAACGTTCTCCCACCTCTTTCTGACTCCTCTTCTTTCACGTTTCAACATGAGAGAATCACAAAGACATGAGCTCCAAACTGTTTACATCACTGCCCAGTCTGCTGCATCTCACCGGGGACCTGCTACGCAGAGGGCGCTCGGTCACTGAGCAAAAGGACAAACGCCTGAAGAGGACGCCAGTTCTGTAGGCTACAAGGTGAGAGCTGAGGTCCATTACTTTTAAAAAACTTACCTTTTTATTTTTGGCTGCACTGAGTCTTCATTGCTGTGTGGGAGTTTTTCTAGGGCTGCAAGCGGGGACTACCCTCCCATGGCGGCGCTCGGCTTCTCACTGCTCTGACATTTATTGCGGAGCACCGTCTCCATAGTTGGGGCACACAGGCTTAGTTGCTTCATAGAATGTGGGATCCTCCAGGACCAGGGATCGAACCAGTGTCTTCTGCATTGGCAGGCGGATTCTTTACCACTGAGTCACCAGGGAAGCTCCTTCTATTACTTTTTAAACCTTTAAAAAAAAAAAAAAAAAAACCTATGTTAAAATTCACATATCACACCCATCAATTTATCTGTTTTGAAGTGGGAAATCAATGCCATTTCATACATTCACAATGTTGTACAATCACCAATTCATCTAATTCCAGAACAGTTTCATCACCCCAAAAGGAAACTCTGAATCCATCGGCACTCACTTTCCATTCCTGCTTTAACTAGCCAATGGCAACAACTGATCTGTTTTCTGTTTCTGTGAACTTTTAAACCTTTTCATGGAGCCTTATGATATGTAGAGAAAAGCATACGCATCACATGTACAGTGAGCATCCTTGGTAACCAGCTCTGATAGCAAAATACAGAAGGGTCTTTTCCAATGAGTTGGCTCTTACAAATCAGGTGGCCAAAGTATGGGAGCTTCAGCTTCAGCACTGGTCCTTCCAATGAATATTCAGGGTTGATTTCCTTGAGAATTGGCTGGTTTGATCTCCTGGCAGTCCAAGGGATTCTCAAGAGTCTTCCCCCACCCTGGAATTTCAAAGCACCAATTCTTTGGCATTCAGCCTTCTTTATGGTCCCAATCTCTCGCTGTCTAGCTTTGTCATAGCTTTTCCCCCAAGGAGCAAGTGTTTTTTAATTTCATCCATAGTGATTTTGGAGCCCAAGAAAATAAAGTCTGTCACTGTTCCCAGTTTTTCCATTTGTCATGAAGTGATGGGACTGGATGCCATGATCTTAGTTTTTTGAATGTTGAGTTTCAAGCCTGCTTTTCATTCTCCTCTTTCACCCTCATCAAGAGGCTATTAAGTTCCTCTTCACTTTATGCTATTAAGAGCTGTATCACTGTATTGTTATGTAGGAAGTTCAGTTCAGTTCAGTTCCGTCACTCAGTCGTTTTAGACTCTTTGCGACCCCATGAATCGCAGCACGCCAGGCCTCCCTGTCCATCACCAGCTCCCGGAGTTCACTCAAACTCATGTCCATCGAGTCGGTGATGCCATCCAGCCATCTCATCCTCTGTCGTCCCCTTTTCCTCCTGCCCCCAATCCCTCCCAGCATCAGTCTTTTCCAGTGAGTCAACTCTTTGCATGAGGTGGCCAAAGTACTGGAGTTTCAGCTTTAGCATCATTCCTTCCAACGAAATCCCAGGGCTGATCTCCTTCAGAATGGATTGGTTGGATCTCCTTGCAGTCCAAGGGACTCTCAAGAGTCTTCTCCAACACCACAGTTCAAAAGCATCAATTCTTCGGCACTCAGCCTTCTTCACAGCCCAACTCTCACATCCATACATGACCACAGGAAAAACCATAGCCTTGACTAGACGGACCTTAGTCGGCAAAGTAATGTCTCTCTGCTTTTGAATATGCTATCTAGGTTGGTCATAAGTTTTCTTCCAAGGAGTAAGTGTCTTTAATTTCATGGCTGCAATCACCATCTGCAGTGATTTTGGAGCCCAAAAAAATAAAGTCTGAGTTAGGCATCAGCAACTAGGAGTAGCCTAGCCAAAAACCATGCAAGCTGATCTCTAAACCCTGTCCCAAACACACCCAGGAGATCTCACAGATATGTTACAAAAATAACCACATGAATGGCAAAACCAATACATTATTGTAAAGTAAAAAAAAAATAAATTTTTTTAAAGAAACTTTAACCAAAAAAATTAAATAAATACAAATAAATAAGGGAACATTTCATGCAAGGATGGGCTCAATAAAGGACAGAAATGGTCTGGACCTAACAGAAGCAGAAGATATTAAGAAGAGGTGGCAAGAATACACGGAAGAACTGTACAAAAAAGATCTTCACGACCCAGATAATCATGATGATGTGATCACTAATCTAGAGCCAGACATCTTGGAATGTGAAGTCAAGTTGGCCTTAGAAAGCATCACTACGAACAAAGCTAGTGGAGGTGATGGAATTCCAGTTGAGCTGTTTCAAATCCTGAAAGATGATGCTGTGAAAGTGCTGCACTCAATCTGCCAGCAAATTTGGAAAACTCGGCAGTGGCCACAGGACTGGAAAAGGTCAGTTTTCATTCCAATTCCAAAGAAAGGCAATGCAAAAGAATGCTCCAATTACCGCACAATTGCACTCATCTCACATGCTAGTAAAGTAATGCTCAAAATCCTCCAAGCCAGGCTTCAGCAATACGTGAACCGTGAACTCCCTGATGTTCAAGCTGGCTTTAGAAAAGGCAGAGGAACCAGAGATCAAATTGCCAACATCCGCTGGATCATGGAAAAAGCAAGAGAGTTCCAGAAAAACATCTACTTCTGCTTTATCGACTATGCCAAAGCCTTTGACTGTGTGGATCACAATAAACTGTGGAAAATTCTGAAAGAGATGGGAATACCAGACCACCTAACCTGCCTCTTGAGAAATCTGTATGCAGGTCAGGAAGCAACAGTTAGGACTGGACATGGAACAACAGACTGGTTCCAAATAGGAAAAGGAGTGCGTCAAGGCTGTATATTGTCACCCTGCTTATTTAACTTATATGCAGAGTACATCATGAGAAACGCTGGACTGGAAGAAACACAAGCTGGAATCAAGATTGCCGGGAGAAATATCAATAACCTCAGATATGCAGATGACACCACCCTTATGGCAGAAAGTGAAGAGGAGCTAAAAGGCCTCTTGATGAAAGTGAAAGAGGAGAGTGAAAAAGTTGGCTTAAAGCTCAACATTCAGAAAACGAAGATCATGGCATCTGGTCCCATCACTTCATGGGAAATAGATGGGGAAACAGTGGAAACAGTGCCAGACTTTATTTTTTTGGGCTCCAAAATCACTGCTGATGGTGACTGCAGCCATGAAATTAGAAGACGCTTACTCCTTGGAAGAAAAGTTATGTCCAACCTAGATAGCATTTTCAAAAGCAGAGACATTACTTTGCCGACTAAGGTCCGTCTAGTCAAGGCTATGGTTTTTCCTGTGGTCATGTATGGATGTGAGAGTTGGACTGTGAAGAAGGCTGATCGCCGAAGAATTGATGCTTTTGAACTGTGGTGTTGGAGAAGACTCTTGAGAGTCCCTTGGACTGCAAGGAGATCCAACCAGTCCATTCTAAAGGAGATCAACCCTGGGATTTCTTTGGAAGGAATGATGCTAAAGCTGAAACTCCAGTACTTTGGCCACCTCATGCGAAGAGTTGACTCATTGGAAAAGACTCTGATGATGGGAGGGATTGGGGGCAAGAGGAAAAGGGGACGACCGAGGATGAGATGGCTGGATGGCATCACTGACTCGATGGATGTGAGTCTGAGTGAACTCCGAGAGATGGTGATGAACAGGGAGGCCTGGCGTGCTGCGATTCATGGGGTCGCAAAGAGTCGGACACGACTGAGCGACTGAACTGAACTGAACTGAACTGAACTGAACAGAGGAAAAAAAAATAATAATAACCACAGGCTTTTCCAGCTCCTGCACAGGGGCCATCAGCACACAGTGAGTGGATACAAACTAACCACAGAGGTTTCTCCCACTCTGGCAAAAGCACCCTTGATGCACAGCTGTGTCCTCAAGTAACCTTAGGCAGCTATTAAGGGCTCATAAATATTCTACACATACATCTGATTATAACAGACTGAATCATGGGAAAGACATGTGCAATAGAGCCTGCAAATGCTCAGTCCACTCCCACCTATATGAATATGTAAAAAGCTCTATGTTGCATGAGCCCAGACACGCCCCCTTCCCTGATTGGCCTTGAGCATATGCCTCTCTGCATTTTCCCACAGGGCAGAACCAAGAGGAGGAGACGAGGTATATAAAATGGAGAAAGGCAGACTCAAGTGTTTTTCTCTTGGACCCTCAAATCATTGTGGATGGTGACTGCAGCCATGAAATTAAAAGACAATTGCTTCTTGGAAGAAAAGCTATGACAAACCTGAAAAGGAAAGTGTAAAAGTATTAGTCGCTCAGTCGTGTCCAACTCTGAGACAGCATGGACCGTGGCCCTCCAGGCTTCTTTGTCCACGGGGATTCTTCAGGCAAGAACACTGGAGTGGGTTGCCATGCCCTCTTCCAGGGGATCCTCCTAACCCAGGGATTGAACCCAGGTCTCCCGCATTGCAGGCAGATTGGGGATCTTCCTGACCCGGGAATCCAAACGGGGTCTCCTGCATTACAGATGAATCCTTTACCAACTGAGGTCCAGGGAAGCCCATGACAAACCTAGACAGCTTATTAAAAGCAGAGACAACACTTTGCTGACAAAGGTCCATGTTGGCAAAGCTATGGTTTTCCCGGTTTTCCCAGTAGTCATGTACAGATGTTGGACCATAAAGAAGGCTGAGCTATGAAGAACTCATGTTTTGAATTATGGTGCTGGAGAAGACTCTTGAGAATCCCTTGGACTGCAAGATCCAACCAGGCAATTCTAAAGGAAATCAATCCTGAATATTCATTGGAAGGACTGAGGCTGAAACTGAAGCTCCAATACTTTGGCCACCTCATGCAAAGAGCCAACTCACTGGAAAAGACCTTGATGCTGGGAAAGATTGAGGGCAGAAGGGCGCAACAGAAGATGAGCTGGTTGGATAACATCACTGACTGAAGGGACATGAGTTTGAGCAAATTCCCGGAGATGGTGAAGGACAGGGAAGCCTGGCGTGCTACAGTTCATGGGATCGCAGAGTTAGACCCGACTTAGCAACTGAACAAAAAGGGATCATGGTCAGCCCTTCGTCGAGTCAGCTCCCACGTCTCCGAAGTGCACTGCCTGCTGCCTGCTTAATAAAGGGCCTGTCTGCTTGAGCTCTGATTAGTCTGTCATCCCAAATACCATCTCCTTGCCTGAAGTTGTTGGTATTTGTCCCAGCAATCTTGATTCCAGCTTGTAATTCATCCAGCCTGGTATTTCGCATGATATACTCTGCATATAAGTTAAATAAGCAGGGTGACAATATACAGCCTTGTCATACTCCTTTTCTAATTTGGAAAGTCTATTGTTCCATGTCTGGCTCTTACTGTTACTACTTGACCTGCACACATGTTTCTCAGGATACAGGTAAAGTGGTCTGATAGTCCCATCTTTTTAAGAATTTTCCACAGTTTGTTGTGATCCACACAGTCAAAGGCTTTAGCATAGTCAATGAAGCAGGTATTTTTCTGGTACTCTCTTTCTCAATGATCCAACGAATGTTGGCAATTTGATCTCTGGTTCCTCTACCTTTTCCATACCCAGTTTGTACATCTGAAGTTCTCGATTCACGTACTGCTGAAACCTAGCTTGAGGGATTTTGAACATTACCTTGTGAGCATCTGAACTAAGCGCAGTCATGCGGTAGTCGGAGCACTCTTTGGCATTGCTCTTCTTTGGGAATGGAATGAAAACTGACATCTCCTAGCTCCATAGCCACTGATGGGTTTCCCAAATTTGCTGACATATTGAGTGAAGCACTTCAACAGCATCATCTTTCAGGATTTGAGATAGCTCAGCTGGAATTCCATCACCTCCATCAGCTTTGTTTGTAGCAATTCTTCCTAAGGCCCACTTGACTTCATACGCCAGGATGTCTGGCTCTGCATGAGGGACCACACCGTCATGGTTATCTGGGTCATGGAGATCTTTTTCAGATAGTTCTGTGTTATCTCGCCACCTCTCCTTTTCTCTTCTGCTTGTTAGGTCCATGCCATTTCTGTCCCTTACCGTGCCCATCCTTGCATGAAATGTTCCCTTGATTATCTCCAGCTTTCCTGAAGAGATCGCTAGTCTTTACCATTCTATTGTTTTCCTCTATTTCTTTGTATTGTTATTCACTTAAGAAGGCTTTGCTACCTCTCCTTGCTCTTCTTTGGAACTCTGCGTTCACTTGGGTGTATCTTTCCCTGTCTCCCTTGCCTTCGGCTTCCCTTCTTTTCTCAGCTATTTGTAAAGCCTCTTCAGACAACAACTTTAACTTCTTGCATATATTTCTGAGGGATGGTTTCGGTGACTGCCTTCTGTGCAATGCTATGGACCGCCATCCTGTGAAGTGTCCAGTTAGGAAGACACACCAGGGAGGTCCCTGGTGCCCTAGTGGATAGAATTCGGGGCTTCCCCTGCCGTGGTCCCAGTTCAGTTCTTGGTCAGGGCACTGAGATCTTGCAAGCCACAAGGAGTGGCCAAAAACAATTTGTTTTTAAAGGTGGGGGCAAGACCAGACAGCTTGCTGTCATGGCAGTGGCGAGGCCATGTGGCCCTGACGCCGTCCCGCAGCCCTCTCCAGCCAGGCGAAGGGCTCAGGAAGCAGCCTGCCTGGCGGGCATCTTATTCTCAATTTCTCAGCCTCCAGAATTGTGAGAAACAAATTTCTGGCCTTGGTCTATAGTATCACTATTTTGTTTTTGTACCTAGAACCAACTAAGACAGATAACAAACTTCCCTCTGCCTCATTCTCATAAAAGTGTATGTGAATTAACATTCAGAGTCCACCCAAATAACTCAAAATAATTTCCCCAATCCCAGGTCCCTAATCACAATTGCCAAGATCCTCTTTCCTGATGAGGTTTCCGAGGATTACGTCGTATAGATCTTTGGGGCCACCCTTCTGCCTACTGCAGCCCCCATTTCACAGATGGGAAAACCGATCCCAACACGTAGACCATGTCGTCCAGGCTCCCACAGGCCTGGGGAATCTCTGGCCCCCAGGGAGGGCAGGGAGGGAAAGGATAGGAGATATCCAGAGCCCAGAGCTTTAGCTCTTGCTCTGCAGTTAGGAACCAGCGGTCCTGGGACAAAGGATTTCAGGGAAAGCTCCAGGTGAGCTTGGAGCACTTGGCTATGTGTATTTGTTTGCTTTCCTCTATTATTTGGCCGTGCCATGGGACATGAGAGAACTTAGCTCCCCAACCAGGGACGGGCTCTGTGCCCTGCAGTGGAAGAGCAGGCGTGGAGCACCTTGTTACACCAGTCAGCGCCCAGAGGATGACGGCAACCTGTTAAGACGACACAGAAGCCAAACCTGAGGATAGGACTCGCGCATCAAAATCACCAGCCACTGTCACCGACTGGCACACAGTGAGCCCACCCTCTCCACAGGGAGGTGAGCCACCCAGTCATGCCTGCCTCTCTGCGGCCCATGGACTATACAGTCCACGGAATTCCGCAGGCCAGAATGCTGCGGTGGGCAGCCATTCCCTTCTCCAGGGGATCTTCCCAGCCCAGGGATCGAGCCCAGGTCCCCCACACTGCAGGCGGCTTCTTTACCAGCTGAGGGAAGCCCAAGAACACTGGAGTGGGTAGCCTATCCTTCTCCAGCAGATCTTCCCAACCCAGGAATCGAACCAGGGTCTCCTGCACTGCAGGCAGATTCTTTACCAGCTGAGCCACCAGGGAAGCCCAAGCATTCGCAACAAGAAGAGTCCCCTGGAGAAGAAAATGGCAACACAGGCCATTATTTGTGCCTGAAGAATCCCGTGGACAGAGGAGCCTGCTCAGCTACAGTCCACGGGGGCCACAAAGAGTCGGACACGACTTAGCAACTAAAGCGACAATGTGTGTAATACATCATTTCTACTGTTGTGTAAAGCGAATAAAAGTCTTTCTGAAAATGTTACAGCTTAAAATTTTTTTAAGAAAGAGTCAGAAAAATAGGGCCATCTGCCACCATATGGCGCTGCTTCTGCAGCATCTCCTCACTGAGAATGCAGACTGATGCTGTCTTCCTAAAGGAAACTGTGTCTCGGGGCAACACATGGTCCCAGTCCTTGATGAGATAATTAAATGCTAGAATTCAGAAAACATCATTTCCCAGGCGGTAATGAGTCTGGAGCAGGCCCGAATACACGCCGTATCCACTGCCAGGTGAAGGGCGGTGGGGCGTGCCTGAGAGGAGCCGCCGCCACTGCGGCCCCTTAGGAGCCGCCGCAGCAGAACCTGCAGGGGACGTGAGGGCGCTCATCTCCCGCCAGCTGGTTCCAGCCAGCAACGTCTGGCCCGAAGCCCAGCACGTCTTTAGATCACATTTTCCATCCATGGGAGCTGCAGGGGATGTTGGAGGCAGTGAGAGAGGCCATCTGGATGGGGCAGGTCCTGCCAGAAGCTAGGACCCACTGTCCCCCACCCGTCCTCACGGAGGGGGCTGGCAACCTCCAGCCAGATGCCAGAGCACGACTAGCTGGGGCTGGAGCAGAAATGGACACAGACTGCACAAGGAAGCTTCTCCTGTTTCCTATGCTTTTTAGCTGCACAGTGAGGCTCGCTGACCTTAGCTCCCTGACCAGGGATTGAACCCACGGCCCCTGCGGTGGAAGCAGGCTGGCTGTCACTGGGCTGCCAGGGACTTCCCACGACAGAAGCTTCCGGGTAGAGAGAAATGTTATACAACTGGATGTGGCACTGGCTGCACAACACGAAGTATATCTGTTATGGGTGTCCTCTATGGCATGTAAATTATACTTCAGTACAACTGTTGAAAAAGGAGAGAAGGTCCAAAGAAGATACACAAATGGGCTGGGAGAATAAGCACATAAAAAGGCATTCAACATCATTAGTCATTACAGAAACACGAGTTAGACCATGGCGAGATACTGATTCACACCCACTTGGGATGGTTTAAAAAAACAATTAAAATAAGGACTTCCCTGGTAGGCCAGTGGCTGACACTCCGAACTCCCAATGCACAGAGTCTCGGTTCAACCTCTGGTCAGGGAACTAGATCCCACCTGTCCCAACTAACACCCAGCGCTGCCAAATAAATAACGAAGAAAACGAATATTTCTTTCTATGAAAATAACAGTACTGGCAGGGATATGGAGACACTGGAACCCTCCTACCTTGCTGGTGGGAATGCAAAGTAGTGTAGTCATCCTGGAGAAAAATTTGGCATTTCTTCAAATGGCTGAAGTTCGACTTACCACTTTGATCCAGCATTTAACTGCGTATGCATCCAAAGGAACTGAAAACGGTGTTCAAACAAATCCTGGTAGAGCACTGTTCACAGCAGCCGGATTCACAAGGGTCAAAGGAGGAAACAACCCAAACGTCCACCGACTGATGAATGGACAGATAAACGTGGTATTTTCATACAATGGAGTCGTAACCATAAAAAGGAACAACAAGGCACTAGTGTGTGCTCCAGCAAACAAGAACTTTGAAAACATTATGCTAAGTGAAAAAAGTCAGATACAAAAGATAACATATAATGTCATTTACGTGAAATATCCAGAATATGCAAATTCACAGAAACATGCAGCAGAGATTATTCATTGCCAGGGGCTGGAGGGAGGGGAAAATGGAGAGCTATTGGAGGAAAATATTCTGGAATTAAATGGAGGTGTGATTATGCAACACTGCAACTATATTAAAATCCACTGAATTGTTCGCTCTAAAATGGTTAATTTTTGTGTTATGTGAATCACCTTTATTTCAAAAGAAGAGGTGAGGCTTCCAGGTCAGTAGGGAGCAAAGGACCTAAGCAATCCTGAGTGGGTCCCAGGCAGGCACAAGCCAGCCTTCAGGGCTGCTTGTGGACAAACGGTGACGTGGGGATGTGGAGGAGACACGCTAAGGAGTAAGGAAGCTTCTGAAGTCAGGCAGCGAAGAAATCATCCTCGTTTTTAAAAGAGGAATCCTAAAGTTGAAAGAATTAACAAAAGACATACAGATGGCCGGCAGGCACAGGAAGAGGCTCAACACGGCTAATTATTAGGGAACTGCAGATGCCAACTGCTGTGAGGCGTCACCTCCCGGCGGCGGAATGGCCAGCGTCAGAAAGCCTGCAAACAATCAGCGCTGGAGAGGGCGAGGAGAGAAAGAAACCCTCCTCCACTGTCGGTGGAAATGCAGGTTGGTGCAGCCACTATGGAGAACAGTATGGAGGTCCCATAAAAAGCTGAAAACAGACTTGCCATGTGATCCAGCAGTCTCACTCCTGGGCATATATCTGAACAAAACCACAAATCAAAAAGACATATGCAAGTACTTCCGGTTGTCCAGTGGTTAGGATTCCATGCTTCCACTGCAGGGGGCAAGGTCTGATCCCACATGTCACACAGCCAAAAAAAACAAAACAGATATAAGCACTCTAGAGGTCACAGAAGCACTGTTTACAATAGCCGAGACATGGAAACAATCTAAACGGCTATCGACAGATAAGTGGCTAAAGAAGATGTGATACATATATACAATGGAATATTACTCGGCCATAAAAAAGGAATGGAATAATACCACTTGCAGCAACATGGGTGGACCTAGGAATTGTCGTAATAAGTGAAGTAAACCAGAGAAAGACAAATACCATATGATATCATTTATATGTGGAAGCTAAAACATGACACAATGAACCTATCTATGAATAGAAACAGATGTACAGACACAGAGGACAGACTTGTGGTTGCCAAGGGTAGTGTTAGGGGAAGCACACTGATTGAAACCGCCCACCCAGGCCAGGCACCGTAGTAACCATCCGCATGAGTTGTTTTATGGCAGGAGACCCTGATAAGGAAGACGGAACTAATCAGCCACCGCCAACCCGAAGAGTTCGGGAAAGGGCTGCACTGCCCGGAGTCCCTCTCGCTAGCATCTGCCTTGGCTGAGCCAGGCGTGCGCCACCAGGAGTGACTCTGAACTAGAATGATTGGTCAAAGACCACCCGGAAACTAACCCCATCACCATAAAACCCGGCCTGCGAGCCACGCGGCAGAGCGGTTCTCCTGGGCTCCTTACCCTACTGCTCTCTACCTGGGTGCCCTTTCCCAATAAAATCTCTCGCTTTGGCAGGACATGTGCCTCCTCGGACAATTCATTTCCAAGTGTTAGACAAGAGCCCAGTTTCGGGCCCTGGAAGGGGTCCGCCTTCCTGCAACAGTAGGAGAGGCAAGGACCAAACTTGTGTCTCCTGCGTTGGCAGACGCAAACTAGTCCATATAGGGTGGATAAGCAACAAGGTGAGCTTCTCAGGAGGCTCAGTGGTAAAGAATCCACCTGCCAATGCAGGAGACGTGAGTTCAGTCCTTGGGTCGGGAAGATCCCCTGGAGAAGAAAATGGCAACTCACTTCAGTATTCCTGCCTGGGGAATCCTATAGACAGAAGAGCCTGGTGGGCTACAGTCCATGGGGTTGGAAACAGTCAGAAATAACTGAGCAACTAAATCAGCAATCAGCAGCAAACAACAAGGTCCTACACAGGGAACTATATTCTATATCCTGCGATTAAACCATAATGGAAAAGAATATATAAAAAAATGTAACTGGATCACTGGGCTGAACACCAGAAATTAACACATTATAAACCAACTATACTTCGAGAAAACTAAAATGAAGATAAAACAAAAAAGAGAAGAGACAGCCAGCATCTTAAAACGGGCAGAGTGGAGGGGACAAGGGCTGCGTGGGCCTCAGCCTCCACGGACACAGCAGGAAGAGCAAGCCTGGGGCTCAGCAGCAGTCACCACGCTAGCAGGGGGGTGCTCCTCAGACCTGAGGCCCAGGGCACAGCTCCTGTAAGGACAACAAGGAATGATCCAGCAAGACAGAATTCACGACAGCTGGGCGGCAGGCGCAGCGGCCTAGCCACAGCCACGGCGGCCTCACGCGGTGCGTTCACTGCTATGAAACGTCCAGCCCAGGCAAGTCTGCAGTGACGTTAGACCTGCAGCTGCCTGGAGCAGGGGTGGGATCAGAGACTCGCATGCAAGGACAGAGGGACCTCAGCGGAGGTTAGGGAAATGTTCTAAAGCAGAAGGATGCTAAAGAAAGTGCAAGTCCAAGTCGCTCAGTTGTGTACGACTCTTTGCGACCCCATGGACTAGATACAGTTCATAGAATTCTCCAGGCCAGAAGACTGGAGTGGGTAGCCATTCCCTTCTCCAGGGAATCTTCCCAACCCAGGAATCAAACCCAGCTCTCCCGCATTTCAGGTGGATTCTTTACCAGCTGAGCCACAGAATGGTAAATTGACTAAAAATGACTGGGTCATATGTGCACATGACATGGAGAATTTATCAAGACTTTGGTGTTCAGAGGGAGGGAAAGTTGTACTGGGTCCCTGTGCCAGGGTGCCAGGAACGCCCAGCCCCAGGTCAAGGAGGAGCAATGGAAGGGAGGGGAAGTCACTAAGGAACATTGGTTAAAATAAGCATTTGAACCGAGCCTCAAGGGATGCGCTAACCCAAGGGTGGAACAGGAGGCCATAAGGACAGAATTACCTAGTGTGACAAGTCCAGTGGCTTCCCCCCACCCCACCCCCGTTACCTGCAAGCTTTATTTTAAAGGCTTCCCTCATAACTCTTTGCAGGGCTTCCCTTGTGGCTCAGCTGGTAAAAAATCTACCTCTCATGCTGGAGACCTGGGTTCAATCCCTGGGTTGGGAAGATCCCCTGGAGAAGGGAAAGGCCACCCACTCCAGTATTCTGGCCTGGAGAATTCCAAGGACTGTATAATCCATGGGGTCACAAAGAGTAAGACACAAGTGAGAAACTTTCACTTCACTTTAAAAAAAAATTTTTACTTGAAAACAGATTTTTAGTGTACTAAAAACAGAACAAAAAAATAAAAAGAGAGAAGACAGGAATACTCGGGAGCCTGAGCATGTAAGCGCTCCGGTGTGTGTGCTATGGCTTTCTGTGCTTCTTGTTTTCTTTTTTTAACTTTTGGAAATTAATCCAAGGGCCCAGTAGAGGACCCAGGTGCACTGACCTTGGAAAAGCAACCGCGGTGAAACTGGAGGGAAGGGGAAAGGGCATAACTACTGAGAGAGCAACACAGCCCGAGGGCAGAACTTAAACTGGTTAGAACCAAATGAATGTGTCCAAGATGGCAGACAAGGCAACTTGATTAGTTCCTGATCCTTAGTATACACTCAGCGTAACACATGAGTATTGCAACACATTAGCTAGCTGACACACCCAGAGACACCATGACAGTTCCAAGAGGATCATCAAGAACCAAAAGGTGGCCATTGACCCAATTCCAGATGTTCAAGCTGGATTTAGAAAAGGCAGAGGAACCAACATCCCTTGGATCATCAAAAGAGCAAGAGAGTGCCAGAAAAACATCTACTTCTGCTTTATGAACTACGTCAAAGCCTTTGACTGTGCAGATCACAATAAAATGTGGGAAATTCTTCAAGAGATGGGAATACCAGACCCACTGACCTGCCTCCTGAGAAATCTGTATGCAGGTCAAGAAGCAACAGTTAGAACCAGACATGGAACAACAGACTGGTTCTATTTTCTAAATCGGAAAAGGAGTACATCAAGGCTGTATATTGTCATGGTGCTTATTTGACTTATATGCAGAGTACATCATGCGACATGTCAGGCTGGATGAAGCACAAGTTGGAATCAAGATTGCCAGGAGAAATATCAGTAACCTCAAATATGCAGATAACACCACCCTTATGGCAGAAAGTGAAGAAGAACTCTAGAGCCTCTTGATGAAACTGAAAGAGGAGAGTGAAAAAGTTGGCTTAAAACTCAACATTCAGAAAACTAAGATCATGGCATCCGGTCCCATCACTTCATGGGAAATAGATGGGGAAACAATGGAAACAGTGAGAGACTTTATCTTCTTGAACTCCAAAATCACTGCAGATGGCGACTGCAACCATGAAATGAAGATGCTTGCTTCTTGGAAGAAAAGCTATGACCAACCGAGACAGCATATTAAAAAAAAGAGACTTTACCAACAAAGGTCCATTTAGTCAAAGCTATGGTTTTTCCTGTGGTCACGTATGGATGTGAGAGTTGGACTGTGAAGAAGGCTGAGCGCTGAAGAATCGATGCTTTTGAACTGTGGTGTTGGAGAAGACTCTTGAGAGTCCCTTGGACTGCAAGGAGATCCAACCAGTCTATCCTAAAGGAAATCAGTCCTGAATATTCATTGGAAGGACTGATGCTGAAGTGAAACTCCAAAAGTTTGGCCACCTGATGAGAAGAACTGACTCATTGGAAAAGATCCTGATGCTGGGAAAGATTGAAGGCAGGAGGAGAAGGGGGTGACAGAGGATGAGATGTTTGGATGATATCACCAACTCGCTGGACACGAGTGTGAGTAAACTCCAGGTGTTGGTGACGGACAGGGAGGCCTGTCGTGCCGCAGTCCATGGGGTCACAAAGAATCAGACACAACTGAGCAACTGAACTGACACAATTCCTGGAAATCTCTGCCCTTCCCCAAAACAGTTGAAATAACCCTCCTTCTCATTAGCCTATAAAATTTCCCAGCCCATAAAAGCTAACCACATACACTTCAAGGCTGCCCTCACCCTCTGTCACAGCCCACACTCTACGGAGTGTGTTTCTTTCTGAATAAATCCACTTCTTACCTACCTCCTTGTCTCCCACTGAATTCTTCCTGTCATGAGACACAAAGAACCTGAGCCTCAGAAAGTCCAGATACCTGGTAAGTGATTCTAATTAAAAGATCATGGGTTCAAGTCCCAATCTTCGGTGCTCACAGCTTCCTTTATAGTCTCACATCCATACATGACTACTGAAAAAATCGTAGCTTTGACTAGATGGACCTTTGTTGGCAAAGTGATGTTTCTGTTTTTAATATGCTGTCTCGGTTGGTCATAGCTTTTCTTCCAAGAAGCAAGCATCTTTTCATTTCATGGCTGCAGTCACCATCTGCAGTGATTTTGGAGTCCAAGAAGATAAAGTCTCTCACTGTTTCCATTGTTTCCCCATCTATTTCCCATGAAGTGATGGGACCGGATGCCATGATCTTAGTTTTCTGAATGTTGAGTTTTAAGCCAACTTTTTCACTCTCCTCTTTCAGTTTCATCAAGAGGCTCTTGAGTTCTTCACTTTCTGCCATAAGGGTGGTGTCATCTGCATATCTGAGGTTGTTATTTCTCCTGGCAATCTTGATTCCAACTTGTGCTTCATCCAGCCTGGCATGTCACATGATGTACTCTGCATATAAGTTAAATAAGCAGGGTGACAATATACAGCCTTGACGTACTCCTTTTCCAATTTGGAACCAGTCTGTTGTTCCATGTCCGGTTCTGTTGCTTCTTGACCTGCATACAGATTTTTCAGGAGGCAGGTCAGGGGGTCTAGTATTCCCATCTCTTGAAGAATTCCCCACAGTTTGTTGTGATCCATATAGTCAAAGGCTTTGACGTAGTCCATAAAGCAGATGTTTTTCTGGAACTCTCCTGCTTTTCTGATGCTCCAGTGGATGTTGGCAATTTGACCTCTGGTTCCTCTGCTTTTTCTAAATCCAGCTTGAACATCTGGAAGTTCATGGTTCACGTATTGTTCAAGCTTTGCTTGGAGAATTTTGAGCATTACTTTGTAAGCGTGTGAGATCCCACACCTGGCACAGCCCACGTCCACCAGGATAGGGCTGGGCTTGGAGACTTGAACACTGGGCTTCCCCTTGGATGGTGGCTGCCACAGCAAGAAGTTGGAGGAAGATTGGGGACCCTGAGTGAGCTGGGAGGAGGGGCTGAGGCTTCTGACTCCTACCACAAACTGTCCAAACTTACCTGGATGCCAAGTGGTTAGGGCTCTGTGCTCTCACGGTGGAGGACATTGGTTTCATCCCTCGTTGGGGAGTTAGGATCCCACAAGGCATGTGGCACAGTCAAAAAATAATTAACATTAAGTAAAACAAAAACTGTATGAGTGTGTTGGGTGGGGGGAAGAGTCTGCTGCCCAGCTCAGTCAGGTTGCTGGAAAAGCCAGCTCCGTGAAGCTGTAGGACGAAGGCCCTATTCTCTTGCTGGCTGTCTCCCAGGGATCTTCTGAGATTCGAGAGTCCACTCCCACCGCCCATGCGTTCCTCACCACACATCCCTCTGCCTTCAAAACCCTGGAGTCCTCTACTTTAAGTATTCTTCTACCTTTAAGAACCCTTATGACCAACTATGGCAAGCCTAGACAGTGTGTTAAAACTCAGATAAATCACTTTGCTCTCAAAGGTCTGTACAGTCAAAGCTTTAGTTTTTCCAGTATTCATGTATGGATGTGAGATTTTCACCATAAAGGCTGAGTGCCAAAGAACTGATGATTTTGAATGGTGGTGCTGGAGAAGACTCTTGAGAGCCCCCTGGACTGCAAGGAGATCCAACCAGTCAGTCCTGTTGCTGCTGCTGCTAAGTCGCGTCAGTCGTGTCCGACTCTGTGCGACCCCATAGACGGCAGCCCACCAGGCTTCCCCGTCCCTGGGATTCTCCAGGCAAGAGCACTGGAGCGGGTAGGTAGAACAGGGAAAAGGAGTCCAAAACGGCGGGGGCTACAAGCCGAGGGAGGGAAAAGCCCGCGAAATGAAACAAAAGAAGGTCCGAGGACCAGAGTGAGGACCTCAGGTAAAACCAGCACCACTCCAGGCCGGCCCAGCTCAGACAGGACAGGCCCGGGGAGAGAGACTGACAAACAGAGGAGCCAGAGCCGGCTTGCCCGCTCCCCTGCGCGCCGGGCGCGCTCCTCCTCCTGTCTTTAGATCGACGTGCCCGCACGCCTCGAAGATGGATTTTCCTGCTCTCTTCTAAATAAAATAGAGCTGTAACACTGATTTGCCTAAGAGCTATAACATGGTCCATTCGAGACCTGAGAGCTGTAACACGGTCTATCCAAGACCTGGGAGCTGTGACACGCCGAGGGGGCTTTAATGTCCATCACTCCAAATCTTTGTTGTGACGAGACAAGGAATCGAGGAACATACACTCGCGTGACAGTCCCAAAGGAAATCAACGCTGAATATTTACTGAAAGGGTGGATGCTGAAGTTGAAGGTCCAATACTTTGGCCACCTGATGCGAAGAGCCAACTCATTGGAAAGGACTCCGATGCTGGGAAAGATTGAAGGCAGGAGGAGAAGGGGATGACAGAGGACAAGATGGCTGGATGACATCACCGACTGGATGCACATGAGTTTGAGCAAGCTCCAGGAGACAGTGAAGGACAGGGAAGCCTGGCGTGCTACAGTCCATGGGGTCATAAAGAGTCACAACTTAGCCACTGAACAACAACAAAGAACACTTCTGATGCCCTAGGGCCCATCCAAACAACCCAGGCCTACCTCCTTATCTAGTCAGCTGATCAGTAAGCTTATCACAGCTGCTGTGTACTATGAACTACTGGAATTCCCACTTGATGCCCCCGAACCCCGTGGCGTCAGGCCAGCCCAGGGCGGCTCTGGCAGTGCCACTCCTGTGTAGGCTGCAGTGGCAACAGCCGTCAAGACACAGGACACAGGCGAGCGCCTGGCCTCACAGGTGGAGGTGGGCACAGCGAGGGGCCTGTGAAGCCAGCGAAGCATGATCAGTGACAAAAACCGGGGACGAGAGGTCGGTCAGAGGAGATCCAGGGAGTCGGGCAGGCCATTGTTGAAGGACTCAGATTCTTAACAAGGACAGTGAGGCCATGAGACTAGGATTTTAATTAGCTTCCTTGGGGCCTGGGCCACGGAATGCTCCCTTCCCTCCTTTGAACACAGCCGCTCAGTAGCTGCCTAAGGCAGGAGGCAGGGGCTCTGACCTTATCCTCAAACTGGAGCTGAGAAGTCGGCCCCTTCCACTCTGGACTCCGAACCTGCTGCACGAAGCATGGGGTCCACTGTGCTCTAGGCATCGCCTTCCTCTTCCTTCAGCCCACGTAAGTAGAGCCTAAGGCCCGGCCGGTGCACATCCAGGGCCCTGGACAGCCAGGCCCAACGCAAGGTCCTCGGGGGTCCAGGATGTTTCTCTGCCCGGACAGTTCTTCCCACAGATTCTGGGCTCTACAGTGCCTCTTTGGATTCTGACTGCTCACCACCTCCCAGCTAGACGCAAGATCATCGCCTCTACCGCCCTTATTTTCTGAGCGTTGGCGCGGAGTGCGGCCTGCTGAACGCACTCTGAACGTTCCCTCCTCACACCCCTCCCTGGGGCAGGGGCGCCTCCTGCAGGGGCAGCGAGTCCGGCTGCCTCGCCTTCTCCCTGGGCCAGGGCAAAGCGGTCCACTCGCGGTCCCCAGACCCACAGAGGTGGAGGCCTGGGGTGTCCTCATCTACATGAGGAGTTTTGACCAGCCGGACCCGCCCCGGGCTTGGGAGTCCACCGCCCCTGCCCTCCCTCCCTCCCCCCTCCCTCCC
>SJYT01074860.1:84519-126962 GCA_006410635.1 Cephalophus harveyi
GGAGGGGGGCGGGGCCTCTCCTACGGGGGGCAGTCCTTATGACCAGGAGGCAGAGCTTACAAATTCCAGAGGGGGCTTGGGCTTGGGGAAGGAGGCGGGGCCTCTCCTACCCAGGGGGCGGAGTTCGTGAGGAGGCGGGGCCTACCCTTTCCAGGGGTGGGCCGCTCGTTCATATTCAGGACAGGACAGGCCCGGGCCTCGGGGCCAGGAGGTGGCGCTTGGTTAGGGGTGGAACCTCCTTTCCCGCGCCCTGATCCCAGGCACCCGCTGCAACCCCGCAGGTGGAAGGGTGAGAATGTGTCCACGCGGGAGGTGGAGGGCGTGCTGTCAGTCGTGGACTTCCTGCAGGAGGTGAACGTGTACGGCGTGCCTGTCCCAGGTGCGGAGGAGTGCACAGCCCTGTGGGAGGGGCGGGGGCTTGTTCCAGGTGGGGAGCCGCGAGGACCCGGGAGAGGGCAGCTGTGGTGCTGAGGTTGCACGTGTTCCCCAGGGTGTGAGGGCAAGGTGGGCATGGCCGCCGTGCAGCTGGTGCCCGGCCAAGCCTTCGACGGGCAGAGGCTGTACCAGCACGTGCGCACTTCGCTCCCGGCCTACGCTGCTCCCCATTTCATTCGTATCCAGGTGAACTCGGGTGGCCGGAGGGGTGGGTGGGAGGCCCGGCAGGGCGGTTGCAGTCGAGTTTACAGTCTCTCCCCCCACAGGACGCCTTGGAGATCACAGGCACGTTCAAACTGGTGAAGTCCCGGTTGGTGCGCGAGGGCTTCAACGTGAGCGTCGTCGCTGATCCCCTGTTCGTGCTGGACAACCAGACCCGAGCCTTCCGGCCCCTGACTCCAGATATATACCGGGCAGTGTGTGAGGGAGCCTGGAGACTCTGACCTCCCATCAGCTCACAGGACATCCGAAGGCGCTCCACCCAACGCTGGTCCCCGCCTCCGCTTGTCCCCTCACCCACTCCCAAGACCCAATGAGCATGGCCTTATCCCCAACTTCACAGGCGGGGGTGACCCTGGCCCGCACCAGAGCGAGAATAAACCCAGATGTGTACACTGATGTCTGTGTGGATGGGGAATGAGCCAGAGGTGCGCGGTCCCCGCCAAGGGGCACCCCTACCTGGACAAGGCCAGGGGAATGGCTGGATGGAGCCAGCGGCCCGCTGCAGCCGCTCCAGGAGGAGACAACACGCCGAGTCTGCCTGTGGCCTCTGTCGGGGCTGGGCTGGGCTGCAGACGAGGACGTGGTCTGGAGAGTGTGGGGAGAAGCGCCGTGAGGGGCGGTCTGACAAGGGCCAGAGGCGAGGCTTCTGGAGGATGGAGGCCACGGTGTCCTGGGGCTGGAAGTGCCCTCGGGCACCTGCGGGGCCGCAGGCTGGCTGACGTCAGCAGGAGCAGCTGTGCGAGTGTCGGCCCTGCTGTGGTCGGCTGCTCCCGCCACGTCTCGTGTCGGCCTCTGCTCTCCAGGTGTCCCTGGGCTCCTGTGCCAAACAGCCCCTGCCAGCTGACACGCCCACTTCTCGGGCACACGCCGTGCTGCAAGTGGGGTAAGCTGTGGTCACCCCCCGGCGAGGCCCGGTTCAAGGGGCCCTGGCCGCTGAGGCTCTCACTCCATTTCCTCTTGACAGAAGAGGCTAGCACCCTCTCCGTCAACAGAAAAGCGTGTGCTGGGAGCCCGGAGAGCCACGTGGGGGCGCGTGCTGGACAGGAACCTGGGTCTGTGGGTTCCCGAGCCTGCAGCATGGATGTGACAGCTGTCCACTTCCAGGCTGGGTGGCCTGGGCAACGCCTAGAACCACTGGCCTCTGGAGCACTGGTTTTCTTCATTGTAACATGGGCCTGAGGATCGTGTCCACCTCAACAGATGTTTGTAGATATTAAAAAAAAAAAAGACGGAGGGCTTCCCTGGTGGCTCAGGGGTAAGGAATCCACCTGCCAATGCAGGGGTTCCACCCCTAGCTGGCGATCTAAGACCCCACACCACGTGCCTTGGGGGCAACGCACAAGCCATGACTACAGAGCCCAGGCGCCACAACTACTAGAGACTCAGCGCAGCAAAGGCCCAGCGCGAATCAGACAGAGTCCCCTCAAGGTTACGTGTGTAGTCAGCATAAGGTCAGTTATCAAGTGATACCTGAGATGAAGACATATGGCCACACCAACTCTTGCACATCAATGTTCATAGCTGCATTATTCCCAGTCCCCAAACCTCCAAACAATCCAGTGCCCAGACAACTTAGGAATGGATCAACCAAATGTGCTAAATGCGTAAATGGCGTATTATGTAGCAGCAGCAGAAAAAAAAAAAAAAAAAAGCAGCTCTGATAGATCCAGAGAGACAGAGGAGGCCGGAGACTGCTGGGGCGGGCGAGGGGGGCTTGGAGGACTGCCAGGGGGGCGCATGCTTTGGGTAATGAGGAAAGCTCTAAACTTGTGATGACCGAGGTACAGCTCCGTGAATACACTAAAAACCACTGCCTGTAAGCCTGCGAGGAGTGAACTGCATGGCACAGGGCTGTCTCCACAAAGCTGCTAAGAGATCTCTACACTGCAATTTAACATTTTACAATGTGCGCATTATTTTTTAGAATATTAACCCTTTACCTACCTTGCTGGCTGAGTTTGGGGCGTCTCTTCAAAGTCGTGACCCAGGCCAGCATCCCGCTCTCCTGCCCCGCTCTCCCCAGCCTTGCTCAGTAGCTTTGGGGTGCGGTACCCTCCCCGCCTCTGGTGCATCTTCATCGAGTGCCATGGCGCCCGTGGCGGGCAGCCTGCTCCTGGGCCCAGCGCTGTAACCACCTCCTGCTCAACCAGCCCTAGAGCTGCCGAGACGGCTGCACACACAACACATGGGCGTGAGCACCGCCCACCACGCAGGGTCAAGTGCCCGCGGGGCCAGGGGGAGGCAGGCTTTGTAGTCGGGAGCAGCTGGGGGGGAGCGGCTCTGACTCCTACTGAAGGTGTGACTGGCTTATTGGGGTGACTGCCAGCTTTGGGGGGTAATCAGTCACTCGAGGGGAGCTGTTTGACTCGGGGCTCTTACCAGGAACAGCGTGGGGAGCAGGGGAAGGGGATGTGCTAACTGCCTTTGAGGCTCTCCTGGTTTCTGGTGTTACGGAGGCACCAGAATCAGGCCTTACTTTTAGCCTCCCTCCTACACCCGCTGGTGCAGATGTCAGATAGACCCGCGTCAGATTGCGGCTCGGGCAACCACTGGGTCGCCTCCAGCAGGCTTAACTCGGGAGCAACGGCAGAGGAAGGAGACGGGGCTGGAGGGAGGCCCAGCTGAGGACGGAGGCTCTCGGAGGCCTCGAGGACCAGATGAGACGGGGTGGGAAGCGAGCAGCTGGGACCGGGCGGGAAAACGCCGACGCCGCCCAGGGTCTCGGCCCAGCGGCAGCCCAGGCGATGCTGGGGTGCGGGGTGCCCGGGAGGCTGGCCGAGGAGGATTGGCTCAGTTACAACGGCAAGAGGCAGGGTGACCGTGCCGCGGAGCTGGCTGGGGCAAGCGGCCTAAAGCCGATGGAAGACAGTGACGGATGTGACCCCGTGATGCGCGAGGCCGCGCCAACAAGGCGACGCGCACACCAGAGCACGTGGGTGGGGCGGAGCCTGCCCGCTGCCCGCAGAGACACAGAGTTCGTGGGCTCTGCCCGCAGATGGAAAAGGAGGGTTGGAAAGGCGAGTCCACGACGTTCTGGGGCCTCTGCCGCTGGGAGCCTTTCCTTCCGGAAGGAAGGCGGGCGGGGCCCATGTGTCTGGAAGACGCTGATGAGTCCGTGGACAATTAAAAAAACCCCTACCCCACCAGCTGACCCTGAGACGGGGGACTGTTCGAGATGATGCAGGTGGGCCCACCCTCTAAGGATCACGAAGTTCCTTAGTGGTGGAGAAGGAGAGCAGAGGAGAGCGTCGGGCGAGCCCCCTCGAGCACCGAGTGGCCACTGCCAGCCTAGCAGGTTTGAGGAAGGGCGGTGAGCGCGACACACAGGCCGCCTCTAGGGTGGAAAAGTGTAGCGATGATCCTCCCCGAGATCAGAGAAGGAAAGCAGGCCTGCGGGACCTGCACTTTAGCGCAACGAGACTATGCCTGCCTCCTGACCTCAGAACTGTAATGTTTTGTTTCTTAAAACAAGAAGAAAAAGAAAACAGCAAGAACAGAAATCCCACGCTCGAGAAAACTCGCCACTCCCACTCTGCAGGAGTCTGTTTTGAGGAAACACGCAGGTTGCCCCAGAGGGTCTGCTCAGGTCTCCTCATGGCATGGGGAGCCGCGAGCGAGAGGTGGACAAGGAACCGTGGGGGCCCGGTGGAAACCCAGGAAGTGGAATCTCCACCTAGGCATCATGACACATCCCATTTTTCGCAACATAGGGAGGCGGGCGGGAAGAGCAGGGCACGCAGGGGCCTCGCCCGTTGTGAAACCCCACCCCCGTGTGAACACCGAGAAAAACAGCGGCACCGGTGACCATCTGCGTGACCTTCTTTGTCCTCTGGTATATTTCAGACTTTTCTAAGTGAACAGAAACTACTTTCAAACATGGAAAATCTCCCAAGAATGCTGCCCGCCCGCCCCCGCCCACCCCTCACCATCTGCGTGGCTGGGCCCTGCCCTGGCACCTTCCTCTGTGAGCCCAGCACAGACCTCACCTCTGGCTGCCAGCCAGACTGGTATAATGAGGAAGAACCTTTGAATTCTGTCACCTGAGTCAGTCACTAGAGGAATGCTGCTTCTAAGCTTAAAATACACATAACAGCCCACCTCTGGCAGCCCTGACTCCCAGGTCAGTTCAGTTCAGTCGCTCAGTCGTGTCCGACTCTTTGCGACCCCATGAATCGCAGCACGCCAGGCCTCCCTGTTCATCACCATCTCTCGGAGTTCACTCAGACTCACATCCATCGAGTCAGTGATGCCNATCAGGGAGTTCACGGTTCACGTATTGCTGAAGCCTGGCTTGGAGGATTTTGAGCATTACTTTACTAGCATGTGAGATGAGTGCAATTGTGCGGTAATTGGAGCATTCTTTTGCATTGCCTTTCTTTGGAATTGGAATGAAAACTGACCTTTTCCAGTCCTGTGGCCACTGCTGAGTTTTCCAAATTTGCTGGCATATTGAGTGCAGCACTTTCACAGCATCATCTTTCAGGATTTGAAACAGCTCAACTGGAACTCCATCACCTCCACTAGCTTTGTTCGTAGTGATGCTTTCTAAGGCCCACTTGACTTCACATTCCAAGATGTCTGGCTCTAGATGAGTGATCACATCATCATGATTATCTGGGTCGTGAAGATCTTCTTTGTACAGTTCTTCCGTGTATTCTTGCCACCTCTTCTTAATATCTTCTGCTTCTGTTAGGTCCATACCATTTCTGTCCTTTATCGAGCCCATCCTTGCATGAAATGTTCCCTTGGTATCTCTAATTTTCTTGAAGAGATCTCTAGTCTTTCCCATTCTGTTGTAGTGAGCATTTAAGCTAGAATCCCCCGTTTAGCTCACAGGAGACCTAACCACACCTTCCTGTGAATGTCTACAGGGAGGAGGAAATGAGCACATCCCCTCTGAACCAGGAAGTTTCACCTGACTCTATCCCCTCAGTGTAGGAGCAGCCTGGATTCTAACTCAGACGACACGGGTCTTTGGGGCACAAGTCTCCTATCGGCTCAGTTTGCTGGCTTTCTGAACACAGGCGCCGCTCCTTGCCCTAACCACTCAGCCTCTCGGTTCATCGGCCTGTCATGCAGCGAACACAAGCTTGGATGCGGTCACGAGATCGCCGGTGCCCAGTTCCACCTTCAGCCTGGCATGCTTCCCCGGGCCTGAGTATGGTCAACAGCTCCAAGGTCCCAGAAGGCTGGGCATGGAGGAGGTGGGTCCCTGGGGTGAAGGCTGCTCCCTCCCGGTTTCACGCTGCAGTAAGCCCCCCACCCCTATCCAGGTGTCCTCCACCTTGCCCAGTAACGATGGTTACTACAGCGCTCAACACCCTCCTGCGACGCCTGCATGTGCCCGAGGCTGCAGGGGGCTCAATCCTTGGGCGCATGTGTTTCCCTGAAATCACCTCCCACAAAATGCTCGTTTTAGAGCAGAATGGAGACCGAAGTGCACCGAGTTAACAGCCCCCAAGACGTCCACGTCCTAACACCTGGAGCCGTGAATGTCACCTCACACGCCCCGAGGGCCTGACGAGGAGGAGGCAGTGTGGGACCGCGCCATCCCCGGCGGTCTGGGCGATGGGAAGGGTCACAAACCAAGGGGCGCAGTGGCCTCCACAAGCTAGAAAAACTCTTGGAGTGGATTCCCCCTTAGAGACTTCAGGAGGAACCAGTCCTGCTGACACCGTGACTGGGCCCAGGGAGACCCAATCCAGAGTCCCAGGAGGGTACACGTGTTGTGTCCAGGCCTCGCAGCAGTAGGAAAGTACCAAGAAAGGATGCTGGCCAAGACCTGAACGACTGCCCACGACCCAGACAGGCCGCCGGGGGGACCCACTGTGCAGGCTGGGGGGACACAGCCCTGAGCCGCTGGCCTCCAGGCCTGAGTGACATACAGCTGCTCTCAGAGCCCATCCTCGCCCAGAAATCCTTAGAGAGAAGTTCCCTTCACGTCCACGCAGCGGGGGACAATGCCAGCAGTGGGCTGTGCAGCCAAGGGGCAGATGGGCTGGACGCTGGCCCGGCTCGGGGGCCGGGTGCTCGGCAGCTCTAGGGTCCGGGTGGGAGGGCAGGTGCTCTGATCCGACCAGACACCAGGATTCTTCTGCAGAAGTGTCTCCAGTTTAAAACTGGAATCGGTTAAAACTCTCAAACGCACAGTGGCTAGACTCCAGCTTTGCAGCTGGCTGCAGACGGAAGCGGGCCACGCTCTCCTGGGCTTCCTGGCCCGCCCACACTCAGACCTCGGGCCCAGCTTCTGCAGGAGGAGTGGGAGGGGCCTGGTCACCGAGCCAAGGGGTCCCAGAGGTCGGGGGAGCCTGCACTAGGTCACCGGTGGGAGCTTGCAAGTCCCCTGGCGGTGCTGGGCTGGCGGAGGCCTGGAGCACAGGCCTCTCAGAAAGCTGGCGTGGAGGAGGCAGGAGACGGGGAGCATTGGCTCCGGGGAAGAGACTGAGGGGGGCCGGGGGATCCCCTGGGACTCTGACCTGCTCCAGGGTCCTGGGCGGCCTCAAGGCCGCACGCGCGCAGGGACGGGGAGGCCGCCCTTCCTGCACTCAAGGGGCCTCGGGCCGGTGGCTCTTGCGGTGGATGACCAGCTGGGACTTCCAGTCGAAGCTGTGGCCGCAGTCGGCACAGAGGTGGCGCCTCTGGCTGGCGTGGCCCTTGCGGTGGATGACCAGCTGCGACTTCCAGCTGAAGCTGTGGCCGCACTCCTCACAGGCGTAGCCGCGCGGACCCTGGAGTGCGCGCGGGGGCGGGCCGGCCGGCGGCTTCTCTGTGCACGGGCCGCCGGCATGCGCGCGGCGGTGGATGACGAACACCGACTTCCAGTCGAAGGCCCCGCCGCACTGAGTGCACGTGTAGGGCTTGCTCCTCGGCGGCGGCGGCGGGGCCTCGGGGCCACCGGGCCGGCCCTCGCTCTCATCTCCTGGGGAGCAGAGGAGGCCAGGTCACCTGGGGACCCAGCACTGTCCAGCTGGGGCCACCTAGGCGCCCCGCCCGCCCCCATCCTCTACCCCCGCCACCTCGACAGGCCACTCACCTGGGCGGAGGCTTCCCCGCCCCTCGGATCCGGATCCGGATCCGGATCCGGTGCTCAGCGCCTCCGGCTGCTGCGACTCGACCCGCGACTCAGGCAGGGGCTGCGGCAACCCTGCTTGAGGTAGGGGGCCCATCAGGTGAGGGGTTCGCACGAATGAGAGGTGGGGGGGGGCCCTTGGGAAGTGCTGGGAGGCAAGGTGCGCCCAAGGGCCCAGAGAAAGAGGGGGCCTCACCCAGGGAAACCACCGTGCCGTACTTCTCCAGCATCGCGTCCCAGTACAGCTCCTTCTGGGACGGCTCCAGGAGCCCCCACTCCTGCAGGGACACAACCCATCACCCACAGAACTGTCTACCCCGCACCCACCAGGCCGATCCTGGCCAGAGCCTTGCTGGTCCCCCGAGGGGTGGCAGGTTACCTAAGCCCCACCTGCGGAGATGGGAACCCGTGAGCGCTGCAGACGCAGGCCCGGGAAGGGCGCTGCCTCCTGGCTCACCAGCCACCCTCAGCTGCCCTGCCCCAGGTTCTGGCCGCACAGAAGGAAGCTGAGGACCCCCGGATGGCCCTGGGGCTGCGTGTGCTGCATAGAGCAAAAGGCCAGGGAATGGCGGGGACCCCAACCACCTCTCCCCTGCCTCTGGTTTCAAGCGTAACAGAGATGCTCAGGGAGAGTGCCCAGGGCCTCAGCAAACTCGCAGGGAGGCTGGAGAGCCAGAGGGCAGGCACGGCCTCGCAGCTCCAGACACAGCCGGGCCGGCTGCGGTTCATGCACCCGGGCCTCCAGGCTGCTGCTGGGTCCTCGCGGGCTTCTCAGTGCGGAGAGGGTTAGGAACAGTGTCGCTGGGAAAGGACGAGACCCTGCTGCCTGCACTCGGGACCCAAGCCCTCCAGGCGACAGGGGCTCCCACGCCCAGCTGGCTGCAGCCGAGGGCCGACTGGCCTTGGATGAAGTTCCCAGGCCATTTCCTGGTACGAGTGTCTCTATTCTGACCTCAGGTGTGCAAGGGAGGCCAGACTGCTGGGTGGCACTCAGGCTTTCCTGCCACGCTGGGGACCCTGTCCCCTCTGCACCAGCCCATGAGGGTTCACCCCGGGTGCCGACACAGGACTCCCGCCAACCTCCGTCTCACGTCTGTAAGTGCGAAGCCCACCTCTGCCAGTTCCCATCACTCTAAACCAGGTTCCCAGTTCCCTGAGACCAGAATTCTTTCCAAGCACTGTTCTGTCCCTCAGGCCCTGCCAGGGGTACTCTGCTACCAACTCCACTTTGGGGCAGCAAACAGGACAAGAAGCACTCGCCAAGGAGCCTGGACAACCGGCAGGACAGAGAGCAGCCCGAGAACACCCTCTTCCTGCAGCGGGGCTGCATTTGCGACTGGGGGCTGCCCACCTGAAGCCGGGGTGGCTGGAAGGGTGCAGAGGTCGGTTCCGGCTGTTCGACGTGCTCCTTGTGGGACTGGGCTGGAGGTGGGGGGCTGGAGAATGCTAGGAGGCCAGGCAGGCAGGGGTCAGGGGCTGTCCTTGCGAGCCAGGGCAGGCAAGGAACTGGCGTTGGTGCTGTAGCCTGGGCCCTCCTCTGGCAGCAGGAAGGTGTGCCAGGCACACGGCAGGCAGGCAGCCAGCCCTTCCCTCCAGCCTCCGGGGGACCCAGTCCCTGTGGGGCCCGCCTCCCAGCTGGGGATGCCAGACCCACTCCAGGAGACCCCCGTCTCCGCACGACCTCTCCTGGACCCCCCCTCGCACTCTCAAGGGGCCCCAGCCCTCGCGCACCCGCACCTCACCTGTCTCCTGCACGTAGCCATCAGGCTCCTCCTTCACGCTGCAGCTGAGCTGGGCACTGCCCTCCATCTGGGCAGCCTTTGGCGCCTCCCCAGAGGCTTCCCTGAGGGGCCCCACTGTCCCTGAGGGCGGGGCGCCGCCCACCGCCCGCTCTGTCGTCTGCGCGGCTGGGAGCCCGGCTTGCTGCAGGACATGCACTGTAATCTGGGGGGAGGGAGGGTCACTGGGGTGCTAGCTTCACTCTGTCCCCCAGAGAAGCCGCCACCGCCACACTCACCCAGCCCAGCAGCTGCCCAGGGTCACGCTGCAGGTCTTCGACCAGGACAACGGCCTCCTCAGGGCTGCCTGGCTGCTGGCCCCGCACCCAGGCCTGAATCTCAGGGGGCAGCGCCCCCAGGAACTGCTCCAGCACCAGCAGGTCCAGTATCTGCTCCTTGGAGCGCGCCTCGGGCTGTAGCCACTGGCGGCACAGAAACTGCAGCCGGGCCAGGGCCACCCGGGGACCGGCCACCTCCCGGTAGCAGAAGCCCCGGAAGCGCTGGCGAGCCGTCTCGGGATCCTCTGGGGCGGCCTCGGGGTCCAGAGACGGCGGACTCAGGGGACCCAGTGAGGATGGCATTGTGAGGGGAATCTTCTTGGAGCCACCTGCAGGAAAGAGGGGTCAGAGTGCCAGCCACAAGGCCGCAGCCAAGGTGAGGCGGCTGCGTGCCCCGGGGTGGGGGGGCGGCGCTGATGTCTGGACAGAGAGGACCCTCGTGTGGGGATGCCTGAGGCTGACCTGGGGAAAGTTTCGTGGAAGGAAAGGTCACAAGAGCTGGAACTAAGAGCAGAAGGAAGCCTTGTGAACCACCTGGAGTCGGATGGAGCTTCCAGAGAACAGCTAGATGCTGCTGAACGCAAGGCCAGAGGAACTACCCCAGGCCTCCAGGGTCAGGCCGAGAAGCCGAGAGTGGGGGAGCCAGGGTGAGAACAGGCTACCCGTCCCCTCCATCTCCGGGTCACGTTGATTCAACAGAGGCACCGCGAGAAGCTGGCCTGCGCCACGGCCGAAGCAGGGGCCGACGTGGACCCCGAGACGCCGTGCTCGCTGACACCGGACAGCTGGGCGCGACTCACACCGTGTGGAGCGTACTTGGGAAAGGCGGAAGCCAAGCAAAACAGAGCCTGAGGCTGTATGGGGCGCTCCGCGGGCAACCGTGTCCCGGCCCTGAGGGTCCGCAGGGAGGCGCGTCCACATGGGGGGGCCTGTCCGACAGGCTGGACCGGGCCCGACCCCCAGAGCTGGCCTTCCACAGACGGAGGGGACACGGGGGTCCTCCGCGAGGAAGGGACGGCGCCACAGACGGAGGAGGGGCCAGATGAAGGCTCGGGGGCGGGGCGCCCCGCGCGCGTCGGGCGGCGGCGGGAGGGGCCCGTGCGCCGCGCCCGCCGGCGCTCACCCCGCCATCCGGAGCCAGAGGTGAGCGGCCCCGCCCCCTTCCGCGGGACGCCCGCATGGACCCGCCCCTCGCGCGTTGCCCCGGCGACGCGGCCCTGGCCAATCACGCGCCTGCTCTGAGGCTCCGCCCCTTCCACTGCCCCCATCAGCCTGCCCTTCGCGCGTTGCCTCGGCGACGCCGCCCTGCCCAATCACACGTCTGCTCCCAGGCCCCGCCCCCTCCCGTCGGACTACGTTTCCCATGAGGCTCAGCACGCGAGCACAGGAGCGGCCTCGGAGCAGGTGCTGTTTCTCGGAGGCCTCGCACGACTGAGGGGCGCCCCGTTCCCCCGAGCGGCATCTGCGGCGCCGCGGGCTTCGGGGGGCTCCCTCCCTCTCCCGGCAGCTGCTCTCCCTTTGCACCTGCTCCCGAAGACTCACCAACTGCAGAGATGGACGGGACTTCCGGACGTTGCGCATGAGCACAGTAGGCCGGCACCTATTGGCCGAGAGGTGAGGCGGGGCGGGGCGTGACCTCTCGGCCAATCAGGCTGGCGCTCCGCCCGGGTGCTCTCCCTGCAGCTTCCTTCTGGGCGCCGGCGGTCGCCCTGGTTACCGCAGGAGCACAGCAGAAGCCCCGCCCCTTCCGCTGCCCCCGTCGGCCTGCCCTTCGCGCGTTGCCTCGGCGACGCCGACCTGGCCAATCACACGTCTGCTCCGAGGCCCCGTCCCCTCCCGTCGGACTACGTTTCCCATGAGCCTCAGCACGCGAGCCCAGGAGCGGCCTCAGAGCAGGTGCTCTTTCTCGGAGGCCTCGCATGACTGAGGGGCGCCCCGTTCCTCCGAGCGGCATCTGCGGCGCCGCGGGCTTCGTGGGGCTCCTGCCCCGTCCCGGCAGCCGCTCTCCCTTTGCACCCGCCCCCGAAGACTCACCAACTGCAGAGATGGACGGGACCTCCGGACGTTGCGCATGCGCACAGCAGGCCGGCACCTATTGGCCGAGAGGTGAGGTGGGGCGGGGCGTGACCTCTCGGCCAATCAGGCTGGCGCTCCGCCCGGGTGCTCTCCCTGCAGCCTCCTTCTGGGCGCCGGCGGTCGCCCTGGTTACCGCGGGAGCACAGCGGCCCGCCTCCCGCTATTTCCAAGGCGACCGCCCGAGCGTGGCCCTGCCCTCCCAGGCGGCGGGAAGTTTCCCAGGGACTCACCACTCCCTGCAGCTTCCTTCTGGGCGCCGGCGGTCGCCCTGGTTACCGCAGGAGCACAGCGGCCCGCCTCCCGCTATTTCCAAGGCGACCGCCGGAGCGTGGCCCTGCCCTCCCGGGCGGCCGGAAGTTTCCCAGAGACTCACCTCTCGGGGTCCCAGGAGGAAGCAGGGGCCTGCCGGGAAGGCTGGCCTAACCCATGGGCGTTCTCCGCCTTCCCCAGGGATTTCTCCAGCGAGGATGGCGCTGAGGTCCGTCATTCGACTACCACTGAGCGCCCTGCGGGTGTGCGGGGACAGCAGGCACTCATCTGCTGATGAGGAAACTGTCCCGTAATCTATATCCTCAGACTCTCAGACGTGCCTTCAGCTAGATCAGTCCTGCAAAGAAAGGTCTCTTCCACCATCTACCATCTGGGGAGAGCTGGCACTCTAACAGCCTATTCGGGAGCTTTCCCTCAGTCATGTTTGTGTTGGGTCTACCCTTCCAGAGGGCTGCTGGTTTTCAAGCCTTCTGGATTTCTACAGCGTGAGCCTGGTGGGACCACCCTGCACGTCCGCCAGCGCCAACTCAGTATTTGGCTTTTCCCCAAATCGGTACTAGCTCCTCGATTTCCACCCACTTCTAGCTTCCGTATGCCATTGCCTCCTCTTTCACGATCCTACTTGCGGGTTTGTATTTTATTTACTTATTGGCCACACCACGCAGAATGTGGGATCCTAGTTCCCCAACTAGGGATCGAACCCTGGGCCCCCAGCAATGGAAGCTTGGAGTCCTAACCACTGGACTGCCAGGGAATTCCCAAGGGTTAGTGTTTCAAACGCTCCCTGTGGTTTCAGTGGGTTTCTGGACCAAGTAAGATGCATGTGTTCAGTCCATCATCTTGACCTAGAAAGCCCACAAACACAATCATAACACATTCCAGGTTAAGCAGAGGGGTCAGCCTGGCAGGACACAGCCCAACATGACCACAAAGGTTTGGAGGACAACTTGGGGGCCAAGACATGGGGGCAGGGGGGTACTTATGGTTGCTGTTCCTACAGGAACAGGGCTGGAGCCTCTGACCACCCCTCGGTACTGGGAGGGTGGACTCGAGGAGGGTGAAGAACTGGAGTAGTAGGAGCCAACCACATGGCAAGAAAAGCTCAGTGAAGCAGGAAGGAGGCTGGACAGGGCACCAGGCCTAGCCTGAGGGGTCAGCAGGGCTCAGCAGGGCTCAGGGTGGAAACCAGGTTCTAGGAGCTTCTTCTGAGATGCAACAAAGGTTGCATGTGACTGATTCTCTGGGAACCTGTTTGATACTCAACAGGCACCTTTGCTCTGAGTCCCATGGGCTCCTACCACAGTGCTCTGTAAGCTGTGGGGTTTGCCTGCATCTCACAGCCACACCAACAGACCCTGATGTGACCTGCTCAATGCTCCTTCATGGAGGCCCGCCTAGGGGAAGAGAAGACAAAGCCAGGCCAAGGCAAGGACCAGGGTAGAGAGGTTGGGCCCAAGACGGCTGGACACTGGCTCAGAGGACCTGCCGCTGAGGAGTCTTGAGGAGCCTGGCCCTGTGTGACCTCTCTCCCTACCCACAAGTCTCTTTCCTTCAAAGACTTGTGAGGTTTCAGGGGTGGCAGCCTGCTGGCAGGTGGAGACTTGAGAGTATCATGTCTCTGACCTCACACCTGCGAGGTCTTGAGGCGATGGAGCTGGAGCACTCACTGGGCTGGGGTCAACCTTCTGGGTCACCACACATGGCCACAGCCTCAGATTCCAGGGTCTGGGTCCACCAGGGCTCATCTCCCAGCAGAGTTGCAGCGTGGGGCAGCCCTGCCCCGTCTGGGTCCCCGACTGCTCAGGGAACAGACAGGCTGCAACTCTCCCCCGCGGCCCCACACAGGGACCAGGCCTGAAGCCCGGGCCCCGCAGCTGTGTGACAACACGTGTGCATCCCGCTGAGATGAGACCCGCTTTAGGCCAACTCTGTTCACGTTTCTGCAAAGAACCCTTTATTAGGGAGTCTCTCTGGACTCTGTCTTATCAGCACCTTCTGAACCACGGCCTGGAGGCTGAGGCTGCGGACCTGCACAGTGTCGTGCAGAGTTCAAAACGTACCTCCAAGCCGCAATTCCTAGTCTTTTCCCCCCTCCAATAAATGCACTGTTAACTTCCCTGGAGGTGAGACCCCGGGTGGAGATGCCCCAGGTGGAAGGCCACGCCAACCGGGCCCCCAGCCCATTTGTCTGCCTCATTGTCCTACCAGGTGGGCTGTGGCACCCTGGGGAGGGGTCTCAGAAGGGCGCCACACACAGCTTCAGGTGGTGGCAAGTCCTCCACCCCATGAGGGGGGCACAGGCAGGCACACAGCCACTGGATCCCACAGAAGCAAGTGGCCCAGCTGCCTCCTCTGAACCTGTTGCTGTGGTCACCTCCCGTCAGCGCAGTGGGGCTGGAGAGGCTCGGATGGCGCTGACTTCAGGGAGGGCAGGACGTAGGAGCTAAGCCGGGACCACAATCTGCATGAACAAGCATAGCCAGGAAACCGGCACTCTGAACCTTGCCCCGCAGCTCCCTGGGGACGCCCCTCCTCCTGAGGGTCGGCCTCGTGCAGGGAGCCAGGCAGGCTTCACCCTCCAAGCTGGCAGGCTAAGTGTGGGGTGAAGGGGCGAGCTCTCTGCGCCTCAGCCTCCTCTGGGGAGTGGGGACCCCAGCCACAGCAGCCCCTCAGCGCTGTCAGGAGAAACCGCCGCAGGCAGAGGCGGAGCTGGCGGGAGCCTGCGGGGATCGCAGACTGCCGTCTGCAGCCTCAATGTTTTCTCTTCCCTGGAGGCGGGAGCTGAGGCTCAGAGCCCAGCCACTGGTTCTAAAGCCAACAGCCGCCTCCCACAAGGCCTCCTGTCCACGGCCCGCTCCCAGGAAGCCCGGGCTGAACTGAGGCCTGGGGTAGGGGATCTCCTGGCGGCGGGGGTGCAACGGTTCTCTACAAAGCCTCTAGTTTGGGTGGAAACCTCGGAAATGTCTCCAGACCACCTCCACGCCCCCCAGCACCTCCTGTTCTGGTACCACAGTGAAGACACGCAGGAGCCGGCAGCACCCTGCCGGCCTACCCCGTCCTTTCTGCAGCCAGACCGCTTGAGGCTGGCGGGGTGAGCTATGGCCGACAAGCAGCAGAGCTCGTCACCAGGTGCAGGAGGAACCCGTGTCCGCGCCGAGCTCCTCCAGAGTGGAGGCCTCCGCGGAGGACCGGGCCTGTGTGCGTGGAAGGGCCCAACCACCGGCCGAGGAAGGTCGGGCTGCGCCCTCAGGCCTCAGTGGTTCTCAGGATGGTAGCTGGGCCCGAGGTGGCGGGGCTCCGGCTTCCCGCCCCAGCGCACCCTCGGGCGATGCCCCGGAAGGCGGCCTGGCCGGTGGGCAGGGGCCGGCCCGGGGCCGCCGCGCCGACTTCTCGCCGGTGTGGAGCCTCTGGTGGTGGAAGAGGGCCGGGCGCTCGCGAAAGGCGCGGCCGCAGTGCGCGCACACGAAGGGCTTCTCGCCCGTGTGGATGCGCCGGTGGCTGAGCAGCACAGCGCCCTTGGCGAAGGCCTTGCCGCAGTCCGCGCAGCGGAAGGGCCGCTCGCCCGTGTGCAGCAGCCGGTGCTGCCGCAGGTTGGAGCTGTGGCTGAAGGCGCGGCCGCACTGCGCGCAGGCGAAGGGCTTCTCGCCCGTGTGCACGCGCCGGTGCTTAAAGAGCGACGAGCCCTGGCTGAAGGCAGCCCCGCAGAGCGCGCAGGCGAAGGGCTTCTCGCCCGTGTGCGTGCGCTCGTGCTGGATGAGGTGCGAGTTGCGGCAGAAGCTGCGGCCGCAGCGCGCGCACGCGTAGGGCCGGCCGCCCGCGTGGATCTTGCGGTGCTGGCTGAGGTTGGAGCGGTGGCTGAAGGCCTTGCCGCACTCGGCACAGCGGAAGGCCTTCTCGGCCGTGTGGATGCGCTGGTGCCGCACCAGCGACGAGCTGTGCCGGAAAGCCTGCCCGCAGGCCGGGCAGCTGTAGGGCGTCTCGCCGCTGTGGATGCGCTGGTGCTGCGTCAGGTGCGACGTCTGGCTGAAGGCCTTGCCGCACTGCGCGCACTCATACGGCCGCTCCCCAGTGTGTGTGCGCAGGTGCTTGAGCAGGTCGGAGCTCTTCACGAACACCTTGCTGCACGCCCTGCACTCGAAGGGCTTCTCCCCGGAGAGGAGGCCGGGCCCGGGCTGCAGCGCCTCGCCCAGCTCGGCCCAGCCAGGCGGCCCACGCCAGGCCGGGCTCATTCCTCGCGCTCCTGGAGCCCCAGGCGCTCTCGAGAAGGCTCCCCCAGGGGCCTCGCGGGCCCAGGGCTTCCGCCGCTCCGACACCCGGGGCGGCTGGCTGGGCGCGGGGTGCTCTGCGAGGGCCTCGTCCCCGGGCGGCGGCCGCAGAGAAGGGGTCAACCGGAGGCTCACGCTGGCGTCGCCGCTGCCCGGCCCCAGCCGGAGCCTCTCCCAGTAGATCACAGACACTCCGGTGGGTCTCCTCTCCCGGGAAGGGGAGATGCCGCGCCGACCCTCCGGGATCTTCCCGCTCTCACAGGCACCCGCGGTGGGGAGGACCCTGGCAGGCGCTAGAGGGGAGCCATCCCCGAAGGCCCCTGGGAATGCGGCTTCTCCAGAAACATCACCGTCCTCCACCAGAGGAGGGGAGCCTGCAGGCACAGAAACGGTGGACGACTGGGTCATCCTGGGTAGGCTGTGGGGGTGGGCGAGGGGACCCCAGACCCAGAGTGGATGAGGGGGAGGGACAGGGGCCTGACTCCCTTCAGGCACAGAGCTGGCCCCGGGGCTCTCCCGGGCCACTCTGCTCCTCACTCACCAGCTCTGGTGCTGACTGCCTCTCCCCTGCAGGACCCCACAGAGGCAAGACCACACGTGATCTGGGCAGACTGTGTCCCCAGGGCCTGGAAGGGAGCTGGCCACCCCAAGTGCTCAAGAAACCATGCACCCATAAATCAATGGCCTCACGGATGAGGTGGCAAGGGAAGACTGGAAGGGTCTGAGGCCACACACACTGGCCGAGGGTGGGACTCTGGGCAGGTCTCCCCACAGCCTGAGGGCAGCCCCGGAGCCACCCTCAAGGGCGGCCAAAGTCTGCGCCTCTAGAAGAGGCTGAAGGTGAACAGTCAGGAGGGCGGGAGGCCAGAGAGGACCATGTCTGGGAAGGAGGCGGACACGGCCAACTCAAAGGCAAGCCTCCGGCTCACACCCCGAGCCCCACTCACCATGGCGGGGCCTCCGATGGGCATCCTGGGCCAGGGTCATGTCCACCCCGCTGAGAACCCAGGGTTCGTCGCCGCGCTCCAGCTGCGTGACCACACGGGGCCGGGACACAGACAGGCCTGCGGGAGAAGACGGGCGAGTGAGGGGCAGACGGACGGGCCGGGGCTTCGCGGGACACAGACGGCACCCTCTGTGAGGATGAGGAGGCCGAGGGCACACCCCAGGGCAGGGTCACACCTCCTCCCACGAGCGAGGAAAACCGTGCTGGCAGCAAGAGCAGGGGCCTGAGCTGAGACACCACAGCTGACAGGGGTGCTCAGCCAGCGGGCACGCGGCGGCTCCCAGGCTGCCAGGCCACGAGGGGTCAGTGCTGGCAGCCCGCCTGGCCTCGTGTGGGGACCCAGAGCTTACCCAGCGAGGCCAGGAGGGCGAAGTTCTCCAGCATCACCCGGCGGTACAGAGCCCTCTGCGCTGTATCCAGGAGCCCCCATTCCTCCTGGGAGAAGTGCACGGCCACATCCTCAAAGGCCATCAGGCCCTGCCAGAGTCCGAAGGTGGACACAATGAAGCTATGGCTGTGGGACCCAAGACCCAGCTCTCTGCCCCGAAGGCTACCCCTGCGCATGTCTCTCAGCTGCTACCCACCCCCCGCAAAGGCTCTGCAGGTGGAACGCCCCTCACCTGGCTGAGCCCCTCCGCCTTCCTTATCCAGGCCGTGCTTGCCTCTTTAACCCCGCCTGGCCATCTACAGAAGAAGCCAGAGGAAGCCCCGAGGGAAGGCCCTGGTGCCCCCCCATTCTCCAGCCTCTGCAAATGCTGGCCCACCCCAAAGGAGCCCTCGCTCCTGCACAAGTAGCTGCAAGTGGCGCAGCAGAGCGCCCAGGACACGCCCCTCCCTGCAGGGAGGCCCTCTCCTGCTGAAATGCTCCGAGGCTGCTCTTTGAACCAGAGGGCTGGCTGAGCCCCTGCACTCGCCATAGGCAAGATCCCAAGGACCTGGCGGGCGCACGGAAGCCGCTTCCCTCCTCCCCCCCAGTCAGAGCTCCTCAACTTCCTCCTCCCTCGGCTGCCGCCTCCTTTCCCTCAGCCACCTGCCAGGCTTCCCCCAAGAGCCCCAGGACTGCCAGCCATTTCCATCTCCCTAGAGCCCTAAGTACCCATGCCTGTCCCTGGCTGACTCCATGAGATCCCCTCCTCCTACGTTTGATTCCCAGGCTCGGCCTCGCTCAGGACACCTGGACACTGTCGTTGGACAGCTACAATTCCAGGTCCATGTGACACCTCCACTCTAAGATACCACAGACTGTTCCCGATTTCCCCTTAAACCTACTTTCCCTTCAAATGCCTAGTTTTGTCTAGAGCACCCTCCCCACCCCCGTCCCACTGAGTGACAGTTGTCACTGACACAGTCCCAGGGCAAGGACGTAATCAAAGGTTTTCAATTTCAGGCCAAGCTCCCAAATCCTGGCCCCACACCTGCATCCTGTTGGGTGCTCCGCGGAAAACCTTAGAATGGCCCTCCCACTGGGCACTCACGCACATCCCACTTGCTACACCAGCGTATCTACACAGAATTCTCTCCACTGCCTGGACGCTGGCCGCAGCCTGCTCCTTGCACAGCGCCACTCCCTCTGCTGCCCTCCATCCAGAAAACGATGGGACACCTAAAAACTCATGACCTAAAGCATGTCCAGTCTCCCAGTGCCCTGGGACAGTCTTAACTCCTTGGCCTGTCCTTTCGATCATATCCTCTCCCGGTCCCGCAGTTTCGGTTTCGGAAGCGCCTACACTCAGGCTTCCCTCCTAGCTTTTGTACACGGGGCAACGTCCCCTCGGAAGTTCTACTCACACCTCACCCCCTTAGCTGCAAGAAGTGGGGATCCCACGAGTGCACGCCCAACCGGCCGGAACACCTGGGCCCAGGACGAAGCGCGAGGGGAAGACATCACGTGAAGTGCCTCCCCGGCTCGGGGCTCTGGTCCCGGGAAGAGGCAAAGTGGGGTGGGGCTCCCGGGCTCTCGCTGCTCACCTGCTCCTGGTCGGGCTGCGCCGCCGCGGCCATTGGAACCTGCAGAAAGGGCGGGCGCCCAGACGCAGGCCTCACACTCCCCGTCCGTCAAGGGCGCCGCGTCGGGGCTGCGTGGAAACCAGAGAGCGCGCGGCTCAGCGGCAGCCCACGCGGAACCCGGGGAAACTGAGACTGGCTACGAGTCGTGGGCCTCCTGGCTCCGCCGCCCGCGCCTCGGGTCTCCTCCCGCGCGTCCTCGCTGCCCGCGCCTCGGGTCACAAGACCCTCCAGCCAAGGCGGCCGCGACCCTGCGCTCTCCGGCCGTCACCGGCGTGGCGCGACACCGGTAGCCAAGTGACAGTCCCAGGCGCCCGAAGTCCAACCTCGTGAGCTCCCATTGGCCCGTGGCGCGCTGCGGACGCACGCGCAGAGACTTCGGGGAGGCGTGGCTTCCGCCTCCCTGCAGGCACGGCGGGCGGGGACCCTCCTGTCTCCACGGCAACGGCAAAGCGTCACCGCGAGGGACGCTGGGAAGTGGAGTAGCCGGCCGTCCAGCTGTCTATTATTGATACTGTTTGTAAATCCTTGTATTGTAAGAGATAGCATCCATTTGGGCGTTCAGTTCAGTTCAGTCGCTCAGTTCGTGTCCGACTCTTTAAGACTCCATGGACTGCAGCACACCAGGCTTCCCTGTCTATCACCATCTCCAGGAACTTGCTCAAACTCATGTCCATCGAGTTAGTGATGCCATCCAACCATCTCATCCTCTGTCGTCCCCTTCTCCTGCCTTCACTCTTTCCCAGCATCAGGGTCTTTTCCAATGAGTCAGTTCTTCGCATCACATGGCCAAAGTATTGGAGCTTCAGCTTCAGAATCAGTCCTTCCAATGAATATTCAGGACTGATTTCCCTAATACAATTAGTATTTGGGCTTAAATTTTGCTCACCTTGATACTGAAGAAAATCTAATGTATATCTGGGTAAGACATGTTTCCTGCCATTCTTGTACACAAAGAATATTTAAGTCCCATTTGGGGTGCACCTTGAACCCACGTCTGGACTACAAACCCAGCCTAAACCCATATATTGGGACTCGAACACAAGGTCTTTTTCTATTTTCCTGGCTTCATGGTATAGCACGAGGGATCCCTTCAACCAGGGATCAAACCTGCACCCCCTGCAGTGAAAGCACGGAGTCTTAACCACTGGACTGCCAAGTAAGTCCCAACCCATGGTCATTTAATTGAGATCACACACTGGGTCTCCGAATT
This sequence comes from Cephalophus harveyi, assembly GCA_006410635.1. Classification (NCBI taxonomy): domain Eukaryota; kingdom Metazoa; phylum Chordata; class Mammalia; order Artiodactyla; family Bovidae; genus Cephalophus; species Cephalophus harveyi. The sequence goes on from SJYT01074860.1 coordinate 105,136, forward strand.
TAATGAAGTTCAGGTTCTTTATGTCTCATAGCAGAAAGAATTCAGTGAGATACAAAAATGATAGGTAAGGAGATGTATTTAGAAGCACATTCCATAAATAGAATGCAGTCAGCCTCAAAAGGCCAGAACGACCGTGGGAGAAACACTCCGCAGTGTGGGCCATCTCAGAAAGGGAGAGGCGCCAAAGCATGGGGCGATTAGTTTTTATGGGCTGGGTAACTTCATAGATTTAATGAGTGGAAGGACTTTTCCAACTATTTGCGGAAAGAGGTGAAGATTCTCAGGAACTGGGCCGCTGCCCACTCTGTGACCTTTTACCATCGGCGTCAGCAATGTCAAGGTGCTGGTGGATGTGTCATGCAGCTTCCCTGGGGCTTCTCTGCGCTGGGGAGGGCTCTACATGTACCCCCACTTCAGCTGCCTCTGGTGTTGGTAGAGGCTAGGGCTGAACCGGGAGCCTCCCGCCACGCCCCCGGGTACATGGCTTCCACCTACAACCAGGTGTCTGTGAGGATGTGTACACAGGTCACTGGGGTGGACTCTCCAGCTTTCTGGGTCTGCGTGGCGGTCCTGGACTGTGAGACTGACCCCGCTGGTACAGATGGCAACCCTCCTCCACTCCAGGCCTCGTGGTGGCCCTCAGGCAGGTTAGGAGTCCGTGGACATCTTTGGTGGGGGACATGATTCTGCTGACCAGGAAGGGGCAGCTGAACCGAAGGGCCTGGCCAGAATGTGTCACATGCGGAGGCTCAAGAGGGCCTATCCCCCCCACCTTCACCCAGTCCCCCTCCCTTCGCGTGGATGTCAAACGGACGTTCTTTTTTAAAATGTATTTATTTGGCTGTGTCAGGTCTTATCTGAGGCGCACGGGACCTTCCCCAAGGCTTGCGGGCTCCAGAGCGTGTGGGCTCGGCAGTAGTGGCACTCGGGCTTATTGGCATCTCGGCATGAGGGATCCTATTTTCCTATCCAGGGAGCAAACTTGCATCCCCCACACTACAAGGTGGGCGCTTAACCACTGGACCACTGGGGAAGTCCCAAAAGGGACTCTTGTCAGATCGAGTCACTCCTCCAATCATGTCTCCCCAACCCATGCCCCACCCCCATGCCCCCTAGGGTAAAGGCCTAACATGAATCTTTCTCCCTGGACTTTATGGTAAAGGACTTCAGGTGTCCTGCATACCCTGCTCCAAGCCTTTGCACATGCCGATCCCTCTGAAACAGGACAGAGGGCTTCTTTTAAACAGAACATTTAAAAGAAAGACAGAGCTATGGGACACGATATGGGGCTTGCCAGGTGACTCAGTGGTAAAGAATCTGCTGCCAGTGCAGGAGGCACCGTCTTGATCCCTGGGTCGGCAACCCACTCCAGTACTCTGCCTGAAAAACCCCGTGGACACGGGGTGGCAGAGCCGAACTTGCTAGGCCCTAACCGCACAGGAGCTGGGGACTGACCCTCTCCAGCTGAGGGCCTCACGGAGGGTCTCCTGGCAGTGCCGGGGGAGCTTCCCCGCTTCCTGGACAGACTCACTCTGCTGGAGGCAACTGGAATGTCCCGGGGGCAACTCCCTTCCAACTGCCGCAGACTCTGTGACAATAAAGCCGGAAGGGTTACAGCACCTTGGAGCCAGGGCTGCGGCCCAGGAGGCGGAAGAGACAGGGGTCACGGCCAGGGTGCTGAGGGGTCAGATTCCCAGGGGTGACAGCAATGTCCACGTGCCTCTGGGGACAGAGGGGGAGGGCAGGGGAGGCACTCTGTCCTCTTGTGGTCCAAAGGGTCTTGTGACTTCAAGCCCTCCAGGGAAAGCACTGTGGCCAGGATCTCAGAGTCACCTGTGTGCCCAGAGCTTACCTGAGGTGTAATCACTGGATTTGAGGGGTACAGCGGTCCTGAGAATAAGGAAGCAGGTCCCTCAAACCAGGCGCATCTTAGCATGGCCACCAGCTGGAGATGAGCCATCTTTCTCTGCCAGGCCAGAAAAACCAGATCCCTGTAATCATCACTCCAGGCAGACAGGGGCAGGTCCCCTCTACGTAGATGGGGAATGGTGGGGCACAGGGAACAGGCAACAGAGGATGCCAGAGCCCAGTACGCAAGGGCACAGGCTGCGAGACCTATTATCTATTAACACCACGCTCAAGGTCACTGAGCAGCTGAAGTTGTCCTCAATCCTGCAGTCTTCTGAGCCATATTCCCGAGAGTTGTCACCCCACCAGCAAAAGCCAGGGAGGCTCCTGCTGTCCAGGATGGGCTCTGGTGACTTCAGCAGCCAGGCCCTTCACAGCTGTGCAGCCTCAGGGTGCAGAGGCCCAGCCGAGAAGAAAGGAAAGCGGGAGAGGGAAAGGCAGCTTCAGGACCCTCTGTTGGGCGTGTATTTCCTGGAGGAGCTAGACCTTCGGATTTCTTTGTGGAAACTTCTGCTTTTATAATTTTTGCATCTGTTTCACTTTTTGGCTGCCTTGCATGGCATGAGGGAATCTTATCTCCCTAACCAGGGATGGAACTCAGACCCCCTGAAGTGGAAAGTGCAGAGTTTTAACCACCGGACTGCCAGGGAAGGCGCAGCACTTCTTTTACAGTATCTAATAGCATGAGAATCTAGAAATCTTCCCCGATGGCTCAGTAGTAAAGAATCCGCCTGCAGATGCAGATGGGTTCAACCCCTGGGTCAGGAAGACAGCAGGAGGAGGAGATGGCAACCCACCGCGCTGTTCTGACCTGGGGCAGCCCACGGACGGAGGAGACTGGAGGGCTGCAGTCCACGGGGTCCCAAGAGTCGGACACGACCGAGTGAGCGAGCACGCCCACCAGCCATGTGAGTTCAGCGTGGCAGGCAGAACCGTGGCTCTCCAGGAACGCCCACACCCTACTGCCTGGAACCTGTGAGCACGCTACCTGACGTGGCCCACAGATGGGAATGTTATCCAGAACTGCCCGGGTTAGTCTAGTGTAATCACAGGAGCCCTTGAAAGCAGAAAAACATAACACAGATATTTTAAATCTAAGAATGTCCTAGGTCTGACACGCATGTCAGCTGCTCTAAAATCAAGGCCTCAGCATGGCTGCGTTGCTTCTGGGGGGAAAAGGGGTTTCCTGGCCTGTTCCAAACGCCAGGGGCTGCCAGCTTTCCTTGGTTCCTGGCTTTTTCTGTCTTCAAAGCCAGCAGTGGCTGTTATGCCCGAAGTCTGAGTCCCCAAAACTGAGAGAATAAGACGTCCACAGCAATGCAAGAGCATAAAGGGGTTTATTTCTAGCTCGAGCTAGGGCTCAAGTCACACTCCAGCGCAGTGGAGCGGAGCAAGAGCTCCGAGCCCTGAATTACACCAGTATTTATAGAGTTAAGACAAAGACAGGGAGTTGGCAAGGGCGGATTGGTTGCAAGGGTTTCATGGCATCTACTAATTGGCTAAATTTTCGCGCGCGCGGGCTTCCTTAGGGGATTTTCACCCTCTTCCTGATAGGCTGAAACTAGGCTACTGGGAGCATACTGACTGGTCGAGTCCTGATGCCACAGACCAAGGGCCATCTTCTTCCTGGCAGTGACTCGGCTCCTCTGCAGGGGAGATTCTGGCCTGCCCTGGCCCCCTGAAGCCTGTCACGGCGCCTGTTTGGGTCCTAACAGGCAACTTGAATTTTTCTCACATGACATCACTCTGACTTGGTCTCTCTCCATCTCTATGCCTCCCTCTTCCACTATAAGGACGCTTGTTATTTTGAGGTTTCCTCCCACCCTGCCAACCTCAGACAATCCAGAATGATCTCCATGTCCCAAAGTCGGCTGATTATCAACCTTATTTCCACCTACCATCTAAATGTAGGTCCCTCTTGCCCTGTAACAACATGTTCTGGGTACTAAGTCCTCCACATCTTTGGTAGGAATGGTGCTTTAGGCTGCTTACCATGCACGCTCAGTCGTTTCAGTCCTGTCGGACTCTTTGTGACCCTATGGACTGTGGCCCGCCAGGCTCCTCCGTCCATGGGATTCTCCAGGCAAGAATACTGGAGTGGATTGCCATACGCTCCTCCAGGGGATCTTCCTGACCCAGGGATCAAACCAGCATCTCCTGCACTGCACACAGATTCTTTACCCACTGAGCCACGGGGAAGCCCCGCTTGCCATGAGTATACTTACACAAAAATTAAGCCTTGCCTACTTGGCTACTTGCTACATCAAGAATGAGTGCACTTTTTATTTTGGTAGATGTTAAAGGAAGAAATGTTCACATACTGAGGGCTAGGAAAGTCATTCTTGCTTATATATGATTTAACTTGATTTCTATGCTAACTAAAAAAGATAGCACAGACGGAAGTCAAATTAGGAAGTCAAGAAATACCCAGAGTAGCAGGCAAGTTTGGCCTTGGAGTACAGAATAAAGCAGGGCAAAGGCTAACAGAGTTTTGCCAAGAGAACACATTGGTCATAACACAACAACACAAGAGAGAGGCCTCTACACATGGACATCACCAGATGGTCAACACTGCAGTCAAATTGATTATATTCTTTGCAGCTGAAGATGGAGAAGTTCTGTTCAGTCAGCAAAAGCAAGACTGAGAACTGACTGTGGCTCAGATCGTGAGCTCCTTACTGCCAAACTCAGATTTAGATTCCTGATTGCCAATTCAGAGTTAAATTAAAGAAAGGAGGGAAAAGAACAGGGTGCACTGGCCAGAAATAAAGAATGTCCATGTTAAAAAAAATAAAGTTTAGGGATTTCCCTGGTGTTCCAGCAGTTAATGCTTCCCAGGTGGCGCCAGTGGTAAAGAATCCACCTGCCAATGCAAGAGAGGTAAGAGATGTGGGTTCGACCGGAGTGCACACGCAAACACACCCACTTACTCTGGTGGTCCAGCAGCAAGACGGTAAAGAATCCGCCTCCAATGCAGGAGACACGGGCTCGATCCCTAGTCCAGGAAGATCCCCTGGAGAAGGAAATGGCAACCCACACCAGTATTCTCGCCTGGAGAATCCTTTGGACAGAGAAGCCTCAGGCTACAGTCCTTGAGGTCGCAAAGAATTGGATATGACAGAGCACGACACGCGCACACACACACACACACACACACCCCAGCAGTTAATACTCCGTGCTTCCAGGCAGGGGACACAGGTTCCAGCCCTGGTGTGCCAACTAAGATCCCACGTGAGTGTGGACACACTAGGTTTGAGCTCAGGAGGGCTGAGGTGTGTCACGCTTGCCACACTTGCTGGTAGAGCCCTGGGCGAGAGGAGGGCTCAGCTTGGCAGGGAGGTGCCGCGCAGGCTCGCCTTGTCCTGAGAAGGGGTGCAGAGGCCACCTGAGAGCAGGTGTGAGCCACAGCGTGCCGCTCGCGGCCGGACGACAGTCTGCAGGCAGGCGGCCTCCTCGGCCTCCCTGGGCTTGCTTCCAGCAAGGCCACCGCCACGAGGCAGGAGCCCCGGGGCTGCGAGGGCTGCAGCCAGGACCTCAGGGGCCCAGGTGGCACTGCAGGTGAGCCTGGGGGCACCTGCCCTTGCCATCTGCTGGTTTCCACTGAGGCGGGGCCCAGAACAGGGGCAGGGATGCTGGGGTCCACCTTTGGTGGTCCCATTCACTGCTCTTCCAAGAGGAGTGAGAGATCCATGTTTTACATGGAGCTTTTTGATTTTATAAAGGTTCAAGACTATTCCCCCCCAAACTTCAAAGTTTATAGGTATGTATGAGCTCCACTCTTTCTATATATAGAGAGAGAGCTATATATAACGTTGGTTTCTGGGCCATCATTTGTGATTCAGGACGAAAGGCAAACCAGGAGCCCAGGGGTCCCCAGACAGGAAGGCACGGGGCCCAGGGTTCGCTGCACAGCACTCTGCGGCCGCTCTCAGGACGCCTCTCCGCTCCCTCCCTATCATCGATCGGAAGCTGACACTCCTGCAGGCCTGTGGTGAGCCAAGCGTGGGGCCTGTCTGCCTGAGCTCTCCCCAGGTTGCCAGGCGCCAGCGCGCCCCCTGATCTCGACCTTCCCTTCTGCCGACAGGGGGCGTGCGATCAGAGAGGCGGTCAGGCGCGCCTTGGGGCCGCAGGCTTCTGAGCAACAGGGGGGGCTCAGCTCCCTGTACCAGAGCGGTCAGCTGTGGTCAGCGAGGCCTCATGGCACTGCCTCCCACGCCTGGCAGAAGCCTTTCCCCTGCCTGTTACCCTCCCCACCCAGGCTCTGTGCACTTCATGGAACACCCATGTTTCACTGGTGGTGCCAGAACAAATCCAGGTCCACTGGTTCTGAGTGTGCAATCCCTATCAAAACCACAGCCGACATTCTGAGCAGAAACTAACAGGCTGACCCTAAATTCACAGACGTGCAGAACACAACAGGGAAAACAACTGGGCCAAGAAGCAAAGCTGCACTTCGCTTGCTAAGCTTCAACCACTCCTGCAAAGCCAAGGCAGTCTAGACAGTGGGGGCCTGCCCTGAGGACAGACTCGCAGATCAACAGACTTAAGAGACCGAAACACCCTAACTGATTCCAACAGAAGTATAATGTGGAAAGACGGCCTTTCCAGCAAACGGTTCTGGGAAAACTAGACATTCACATGCAAAAACATAAATGCAAACCCTTGTCTCAACTATATGTAAAAGTTACCATGAAAAAGATCATAAAATGTAAGAGCTAAGACTATGAAATCTATAGAAGATAACAAGGGAGAACTTTTTGACATTTGGCTAGGGAAATAATTTTTTAGGTATGACCCAAAGACAATACATAAATAGAAAAACTAATATATTAGACAATGAGTGTAAAATTTAACATCAAAATGTAAAATTTTGCTCTTCAAAACACATCATTAAGAGACTTTCCTGCTGGCCCAGTGGCTAAGACTCTGCACTTCCCATGCAGGGGGCCTGGGTTTGACCTCTGGTCGGGGAACTAGATCCCACATGCCACAATGAACACCCGGCACAGCCAAATAAACAAATCTTTTTCTAAAAAGACACCATTCAGAAAATTAAAAAGAGGAACACACAGCCTGGACTGGAGGGGAGTCTGGTGGGGGTAATAAGGGAGATATGCATATGTATGGCTGAGTCCCTTCACAGTTCACCTGAAACTATCACAACAATGTTTGTTAACTGGCTACACCCCAATACAAAAGAAAACGTGTTTGTTTTTTTTTTTAATAAAAAACACAAATAAAATAAAAGTTAAAAAAATGAGCCACAGACTGAGAAAAAAATACTTAGAAAATACTTACATATGGATTCTAAACACAGAATCTATGAAAAACTTTATGGCTCAAAGATAAAAAGACAACCCAATTAGAAATAGGGAAAAGATCTGAATAGATGTTTCATCAAAGAAAACAGACTGTTAACACGCACACGAAAATACCATTGTTCATGAGAAAAATGGAGATCAAAAGCCCAATGAGATGACTGCTTCAAGGGTAGAGTTTCAGTTCAAGATAATAAAAATGTTCTGAAGAAGTATAGGGGTTAAAGTGGCACAACTGAATTTACTTCATGCCACTGAACCATACGCTTAAAATGGTTAAAATGATAAGTTTTGTGTATATTTTGCCATGATTTTTAAAAAGCCATTGAGATACCACTTCATACCCAAGAGGATGACAGCACCAAGTTGTCTTGGCGTTGGCAAGGTGAAAACCTGGAATAGCCCTACAGTGCTGCTGGGAATATAAAAAGGCACAGACTCTTTGGGAAATGGTTTGAGAGCTTCCAAGGAGTTAAACATAAACTTGCCAGGCTTCCCTGCCAGCCCAGTGGTTGAGAGCCTGCCTGCCAATGCAGGAGGCATGGGTTCGATCCCTGGTCCAGGAGGATCTTCTATTTCTCGGGGCAACTAAACCCGTGCACAACTACTGAAGCCCTCACTCTCTACAGCCCGTGGTCCACAACCACAGAAGCCAGCGCGACGAGAAGCCGGAACATCACAACGAAGCAGAGGCCCCACAGGCGGCCGGAGGACAGGTGACAGAGGAGGGAAACGTCACAGGTCCGGACTGGGCCACCCGATCAGGAAACAAATGATCTGCTGCCACTCAGGCTGTGCTGCTTTAGATCTTGGACCATGGCTGTCAAGGTCCCAAGGCAAACAGCGCTGCAGTTGTTTACACGGTGGTCTGGGAGGAGGAGCAGCCGGACACGGCCAGCACGAGGGCCAGCAGCGCCTCTCCTGGGGAAGATGCCAGCCTGACCCGGTGAAGACAGCACCACATCCCAGCAGAGGCCTCATCGGCCTCACTAAGGAGACCTACTTCTCCCCCCCAAAAAAGGCACATACTCTTGTCCTCAAAAGTCCTGCAACACCAGGCAAGGGGCACAAGAATGTGATCTAAGCACTGGGCACTGGACCCGGGCCCCCGGTCTCTCTCCTGCCCACACCTCCCCTTACATCTGCAAAACCCCAGCCCCTGACACCCCTGCTCACCCTTTCATCTCTGAGGGTGTGGGCCCTCCTCCTGGGTGTGCACTGGCGCCACATCCACCGGAGTTTGGACAGTTTCTCTTTACCACCTCCTCCACTCAGCTACTGGTCCTTCATCTGGACATCCCACACTCATCTCAGGGCCCATCTGGAACCACAAGCTGAGATTTCTCTTCCAAAATCCCATCTCAGGCCATTCCCTGGTCCAGGCCACCAGCCCAGGGCAGTCCAGACATCAGGAAGCCAAATGGAAATTTCCTGTTTGTTCACGGGCATGCGGGTCAGCTCCACCTAGAGCTCTCCAGACAACTCAGACTCTACTCCCACATAATCCAACTGCTACTCTTCTGCCAAACATACTCCTGCCAACCTCCGCTCTCCATCTCATTCTTTATCTGTAACACTTGGGATAGTCCTTTATCCTCCACTACATTCACTCTGTGCTCGTAAATGGAAATCCCATCGACTCCACTCTGAAAAACGTATCGGGAATCTGATTATTTCTCTCACCTCTCATACTTCTACTCTCGAGAGGTCACCAGAGAAACGTTTGCAGCAGCATCCTCCTGAAGTTGTCTGCTTTCAGCCCCCACCACAACTCTGTGTTCACGCAGTTTCAAAATCCTAACTCAGATCATGGCCATCCGTATTCTAATGAAAATCTGTGGCTCCCAGAATCCAAAGCCCGTCAACAGAGGTAGGACTCCCATGCTCACGCTGTCGGTTCCCCGCAGTGGAGACTGCAGAACTTTCCCGAATGCTCCCTGGCCAGTCTCACCTCCGAGTCTTCGCACATGCACATCCCTCCGCCTGCACCCTCCACATTTTATCACACTGGACACTGAAATGCAGACTTCCACCTATGAACGCCCAGGGTCCGGAGCACCGAGGCCTGGGGTTCAGTCGGAGACCTGCGGCACTGGGGTTCGGAGTCCACCCAGGTGGAGGCCAGGAGACCCTACTTCACCCGCCTCGCTGATCATGCCCGCAGTCCAGCTACGTGCTGGGTCAGGACCTCGCCTCGCTGATCATGCCCGCAGTCCAGCTACAGGCTGGGTCAGGACCTCGGAACGGGTGGCTTTGGAGCCTGGGGCCCTTCGTAAAGCGGACACGACGCACAGGACGACTCCGGGTAGGCCAAGGGCACAGACGCGCCTTGACGGACGACGCGCAGGACACCCCCGCGCCGGGCGGTCCCCCGACAGCCGAGGACACAAGAGCCCGGGGAGACGGGACGTGTGCTGAGGTCACGGGACATACAGGGCACAGGTGGGACCGTCTAGGCTGTCGAACCTACCCACTCCCGTTTCCGCGGGCCGGAGGAGCCCGCTGGACACCAGCCACAGGCCAACAACTGGGTCCATCCGCCCGCAGCCGACGAAGGACAGAGAAGCAACCCTCTGAACCAGGAAGTCCCGCCCTCCGAGGCGTGGCCGTCCCGGAAACGCCTATCTCCTAGGCCATCATTGGTCAACACTGGTGTAAAGGCACGGAGAGGGCAGTTCTGGGTAGTGTAGTTCCTGTCGCGTGAGCCGTGATGCGAATCAGTTCAGTTCAGTCGCTCAGTCGTGTCCGACTCTTTGCGACCCCATGAATCGCAGCACGCCAGGCCTCCCTGTCCATCACCAACTCCCGGGGGTCACTCAGACTCGCGTCCATCGAGTTGGTGATGCCATCCAGCCATCTCATCCTCGGTCGTCCCCTTCTCCTCCTGCCCCCAACCCCTCCCAGCATCAGAGTCTTTTCCAATGAGTCAACTCTTCGCATGAGGTGGCCACAGTACTGGAGCTTCAGCTTCAGCATCATTCTTTCCAAAGAAATCCCAGGGCTGATCTCCTTCAGAATGGACTGGTTGGCTCCTTGCAGTCCAAGGGACTCTCAGGAGTCTTCTCCAACAGCACAGTTCAAAAGCATCAGTTCTTCGGAGCTGCGTCCTGCCTAATCACCTAGGCAACGACTCGGCGGCCCCGCGATAGGCTCAGCGAGAAGCGTCACAGACGTCCACGAGCCTGGAGCCAGTGAGGGAGGATGTGGGCGTTTTCCCCGGGCCTCAGAGGGCGGGGCGGGACTTCCGGCGTCGCCATTGCAGGCTTGGTTTTGTGCCTGCTGGGGCTGCAGGAGACACACCCTGGGACGAGAGGCGAAGGCCCCCTGGGGGACGTTCTGGGACCCTCTTCGCACGTTGGCACGCCCTTTTCCCCTCGGCTCACCGCCCCTCCTTCCTAAGCCCCGGTTTCTCCGCGCCCCGCCTTCGTCCCAGGTTCCGGGGCGGCAGCTTCCGTTGCATACTGGGGACGGTCGAAGCACCGAGTGCGACCATCAGCCTGCGTCACCCCTCCCAGTGCTTGTGGGGGGTTCGGGTGAGCCCGCAGTCTCGTCACGGCCGCCGCCTGACACGGCCCCGCCCAGCCCACAGGCTGCGACCGGTCCTGCAGAGTCGCTGATGGACCCGGGGCAGGTGAGTGCCAGGTGAGACGACACAGGTCCTCACCTGCTGAGATCCCCGCCCTTGTGACCCCGGGGTCTGGTAGGGAATGGTGGCGCCCCCACCTCGGCCTGCACATGAGTCTGGGCCCCTGAGAGTCACTTTCCCCTGGCATCCTGAGCCTAGGCCAGAAGTTACGCGGAGCGGATCACATGGGATAAGCTCTGGAAAGGTGCCCGTGACACAGAGACCGGCATGTGCCAATTGCTTGGAGGTGGGCATAAGGTGACAGTGTTGAGGGAAACGACAGGTCTCTGTTTCTTCTGGTGGAAATAGAGAGCAGGGGGACTGGAGACAGGCCAGGAAAGGGAGGCTGGGTGCTGGGCCTCTATTCTCAGTGTGGTGCAGGTCACGGGTGATCTGAATCAGGTCTTAACAAGCCTGTGGATGCTGGGTGAAGGGACTGGAAGGTGGGGTGAGGTTGGAGGCCCGAAGATCACGGAGGAGGAGACTGCAGTAGTCCCTGTGTGTGGTTTTGGTGACTAGAGCAGGGAGGTGCCTGTAAGGTAGGAGAAGTGGTTGGCTCCTGGATGTAATTTTTAGGGTGGACTAGACTTCCTGATCACTTCATGACAAATAGATGGGGAAACAGTGGAAACAGTGCCTGACTTTATTTTTCTGGGCTCCAGAATTACTGCAGATGGTGATTGCAGCCATGAAATTAAAAGACGCTTACTCCTTGAAAGGAAAGTTATGACCAACCTAGACAGCATATTCAAAAGCAGAGACATTATTTTGCCAACAAAGGTCCATCTAGTCAAGACTATGATTTTTCCGGTAGTCCTGTATGGATGTGAGAGTTGGACTGTAAAGAAAGCTGAGCACAGAAGAATTGACGCTTTTGAACTGTGGTGTTGGAGAAGACTCTTGAGAGTCCCTTGGACTGCAAGATCCAACCAGTCCATCCTAAAGGAGATCGGTCCTGGGTGTTCATTGGAAGGACTGATGTTGAAGCTGAAACTCCAATACTTTGGCCACCTGATGCGAAGAGCTGACTCATTTGAAAAGACCCTGATGCTGGGAAAGATTGAGGGCAGGAGGAGAAGGGGACAACAGAGGATGAGATGGTTAGATGGCATTACTGACTCGATGGACATGGGTTTGGGTGGACTCCAGGAGTTGGTGATGAACCAGGAGGCCTGCCGTGCTGTGGTTCATGGGGTTGCAGAGTTGGACACGACTGAGCAATTGAACTGAACTGAGATTTCCTGATGTGTGGCAGGGAAATATGGTTGACCCTGAATATTTTTTCAGATGTGGAAGATTGTTCGAGGAGTAGATTTCAGAGGGAAAATAACTGTTTTGGCCATATCGTATTTGGAATGTCATTGAGACTGCGAAATTGAGATGTCAAGTGTATTTCATGCCAGGTTGAGACTAGCGATGTCCGCCGGCTGGAGGCTTGTGCTTGTGCACTGTCTGCAGAGGTGAGCTGGTTCAGGATGATGGACAAGCCTCCAAGTAGAGTGTAGACCTGGGATGAAAACCTGAAGCACAGGGTCTTCCTTGGTGGTCCAGTGGCCAAGACTCCACGCTCTCAATGCAGGGAACCTGGGTTCAGTCCCTGGTCAGGGAACTAGATTCCACCTGCCACAACTAAGATCCTGCACAATGCAACTAAGACACAGCACAGCCAAATTAAAAAAAAAAGAAAACGCACGGAAGTAAGGCAGGGCGACAGTGGGGCCTGAGTTTAGATTGTCTTACCTTTCTACAGCTCACGGGGTTTTGTACGTCCAGGGGGGTTTATTAGGCTGCTGGAGTATCAGGGACAAAAAGGCTCAGCCCAAGCTAAGAGCTGCCACGCCAAGAGTGGGGACAGTGGGTCAGGGGCTTGTGTGTTAGGAAAGGCAAGGACGGCTGTGACTGGTGAAGGAACAGCATGCGTAAGGCTAGGGCTGGGAGAGAGTAAGGGTGTTTGAGATTCTTCCTCCTGGTTCTGGGGTGCAAGGTTGGAGCAACAGAGCCAAGAAGGGAGGCTTTATCTAGAGAGGTGATGGCTCTCTCTGTTCGTGGGAAGCTTTTGCAGTCAAGGACAGTCCAAGGTTAGCATCAGATCCTGCTTGCCTCTGTTGGCAAGTTAAGTGCATAGTGGTAAGTGAGTACAGCGGAACGTGCCTGTGGTGTGGCCAGGGAGAGGGACGATGGTACTGTGGGATGTGGGAAGTAGAGGTATGAGGATTGATACAGAGGCTTAAGGAAGAAAAGAGAGCCCAGATTTTCTTAGATTTGGGAGGTGTGACCTGGAGGACACAAGGGAAGTTGGTTAGTAGGGAGAGGGGTGTCATGTGACAACTTAGAGCTCAAACAGCATCCATCTACCCACCTTGCTTTTGTCTGTCTCATTAGGGTTGGTCTGGAAACAGTGGCCAGTGGGACTGTGAGGAGAGCAGAGCGCCAGTGGGGCCAGCGCCTGTGGTCTTCTCGGAGGTGAGGGCCTGGTGAAGGGGGTGAGCTGCAGGCGGGTGGAGGGAGGGTGGACGGGGTCACGAGGAGAGGAGATGCCGGTGGGACACGGGCCAGAATCTGAGTCGCACATCAAGGGCCTGAATGTGCCCGCTGGACCGTTTTGTCTGTTTTCCAGCCCACCTGTTGGCCCCCTGGTCTCGCTGTCTCCTCATGGGGGAGCCTGGTGGCCTTTGAGGAGGTGGCCGTGCACTTCTCCAGGGAGGAGTGGGAGCTGCTCGATGAGGCCCAGAGGCAGCTGTACCACACTGTGACGCTGGAGACCTTGGAGCTCGTGACCTCGCTTGGTAAGGCCTTCATGCCCTGCCCTGGCCTGGGGGCCAGCATCTGCCTTTTGTCTTCTCCCCATCCCCAAGCTGGACCAGGGACACTGCTTCCTGTCCAGGTTTCCTGCTGGAGCTGCTGTGAGTGCTGGGCCTGGGCGTGTGCACCCCCATTTCTCCCTGATCAGCCTCATGAGGAGTCCTAACAGCTGTTAGGTCCCACAGGGGCCTGTGGGAGCAGAGGTTGGGGATCAGGCATCCGGCCTGCCTGAAGGGTCCTGCTCAACTTGACCAGTGCTGGCTGGCTGATCTAGTGTGGGGCCATGCCGAGGTTCGCCCCTTCCCCAGAGACATTTTTTAATGGCTTTACTGATATATATCATAACGTTCACCCTTTTATTTATTTTTGTTTTACAAAAATCAATTTCAGTGTTCACCCTTTTAAAGTGTACTGTTTAGTGGGTTTTCATGTTTTCAGTGTATAAATCTCACCATACTCCATAGAACTCCCTGAAGAGAACATAGGCAAAATATTCTTTGACATAAATCATACCAGTGTTTTCTTAAGTCAGTCTCCCAAAGCAACAGAAATAAAAACTAACAAATGGAACCTAATAAAACTTACAAGTTTTTGCACAGCAAAGGAAACCATACACAAAATGAAAATACAACTTAGAAACTGGGGGAAAATATTTGTAAATGATATGATTGACAAGGGTTTTAATTTCCAAAATATACAAACAGCTCATACAACTCAATAACAAGAAAATAACCCCATTGAAAAATGGGCAGAAGACCTAAATAGACATTTCTCCAAAGAAGACATACAGATGGCCAAAAAGCATGTAAAAAGATGCTCAACACTGCTTATTATTAGAGAAATTCAAATGAAAACTATAATGAGGTGTTACCTCACACCAGTCAGAATAGCCATCATTAAAAAAGTCTACAAATAACAAATGGTAGACAGCACGTGGAAAAAGGAACCCTCCTACACTGTTGATGGGAATGTAAATTGGTGCAGCCACTATGGAAAACAGTATGGAGGTTCCTGAAAAAGTGAAAACTAGAGTTGCCATATGATCCAGCAGTCTCGCTCCTGGGCATATATCTGGAGAAAAAACAGCAATTCGAAAGGATAAGTTTACTCCAGTGTTCACTGTAGCACTATTTACAATAGCCAGGACATGGAAGCAACATAAATTCTACTGACAGATTAATGGAAAAGAAGATGTGGCGTATGTATACAATGGAATGCTCCTCAGCCATAGAAAGAAAGAATGCCACCTGCAGGACCGTGGGTGAACCTAGAGAGTATCATGCTCAGTGACGTAAGCCATAAGGAGAACAGACAAGTACCGTGTGATAGCTCTTATATGTGGAATCTAAAATAAAACACAAATGAACATATCTGCGAAGCAGAAAAAGTATATAGAGAACAGACTTGTGGTTGCCAGCAGTGCGGGTCAGGAGAGGGATGGATTGGAATTAGGAAATACAACCTATTATATATAGAATGGATAAACATTAGGTCCTACTGTATAGTACAGCGAACTATAATAGGAAAGAATATGAAAAAGAATGTATGTGTAACTGAGGCAGTGTGCTTTATGGCAGAACTTAACAATAAAATTTTTAAAAATTAAGGATAAGAATAAACAAATGGACTTCCCTGGTGGCTCACACGGTAAAGTGTCTGCCTACAATGTGGGAGACCCAGGTTCAGTCCCTGGGTCAGGAAGATCTGGAGAAGGAAATGGCAACCCACTCCAGTACTCTTGCCTGGAAAATCCCATGGATGGAGGAGCCTGGTAGGCTACAGTCCGTGGGGTCACAAAGAGTCCAACACAACTGAGCAACTTCACTTTCACTTTTTCAATAAACTAACATCACCATACTCTAGTTTTAGAACATTTTCATTACCTAAAGAGAAACTCTGTACCCTTTAGCAGTCACTTCATCCTCCCTCACCCTATCCTGAGTCCTAGGCAACCACTAATCTACTTTCTGACTGTATAGACTTGCTTATTCTATTAATAGATATTTTATACAAATGGAATGATACCATATGTATTTTCTGTGACTGGCTTTTACTTGGCATAATGTTGTTGAGGTTCATCCATGCTATAGAACATATCAGTAATACTTCTTTCATTTTTATGGCTGAATAATAAAAAATTGTTCAGAGTCGGACACGACTGAGCACGCACTGTACACACAATGACTCATGATGCTGAGATTTTCATTTACTTTTTGTCCATTTGTGTATATATAGCTTTTTTTGAAAAATGTCTTTTCAGGTCCTTTGCCTCTGCATTCTTGCCTCTAGTGAAGGCCCTGTCCCACCAGGGAGCCTTTCACTCTAACTCTGCCCCACCTGGCCTATCGGCAAACCCTTGGCCCATTCCTGTATGTGTCAGTGACACATTTCTAAGGAATTCACCCTTTTCACTGAGTGGAACACTCATGTTAACCAGAAATTTCTTGGCTTTCAGGCTGTTGGCCTGTGGTGGAAAATGAGGTGCCTTCTGAGAGGAATGCTTCTGGAGAAGTGGTGTCACAGGCCAGAACTCCCAGTGTACCTCCTTCCGTGCAAAAGACCGACAGCTGTGACACGTGTGAGCCACTCTTGAAAGACATTTTGCAGCTGGACAACCATCAAAGACATACTGGAGAGACTCCCTGCTCATGTTTAGCATTTGGAAGAGAGTTTTGGTTTGGTGCAAATCTTCACCAGCATCCAGAGTACAATGGAGAAAAGCCCTTCCAATGGAACAGAGACAGGGACTTGTTTGTGAAGAGCTCAACAGGCTCTCTGTCAGAGAAACCCATTACATGTGAGTTAGGTGGCCAGGATGTCTCAGACGGCCATGACCTCCCCCAGCCCTCAAGCATGGATGGCAGTGGGGAGCCACACAGCAGCACAAAGGGCAGGGAGGCCTCACTGCACCCTTTCAGGTCTGCGCAGCTCCCAGAGGTCCAGTCCTCACAGAAGCCCTTCAACTGCAGTGACACTGGGAAAGCCTTCCAGAAGACTTCTGTCCTCCTCAGCCACCTGAGCGCTCACTCTGAAGAGACACCATTTAGATGCCCAAGAGTTGAAAGTTCCTTAGAGGAGAAATCAGCCTTTACTAGTGACCAATGGTTTCACACTGGAGAAACATCTCATGTATGTAAAGAGTGTGGCAAGGCTTTCAGTCACCCGTATAAACTGAGGAAGCATCAGAAAGTCCACACAGGAGTAAAAGATTATGCATGCAGCGACTGTGGGAAAACTTTCAGCCACAAGCTCACCCTTATTCATCACCAGAGAATCCACACAGGAGAAAGGCCTTATGAATGCAGTGAATGTGGGAAAGCCTTCAATAACAGGTCACACCTCGCTCGGCATGAGAAAGTTCACACAGGAGAAAGGCCTTTCAAGTGCAGCAAATGTGGAAGAGCCTTCAGCCAAAGCTCCAATTTCCTTCGGCACCAGAAAGTCCACACCCACATAAAACCTTACGAGTGCAGTCAGTGTGGTAAAGCCTTCAGTCGCAGCTCTGCACTCATGCAGCACTGGAGAGTTCACACTGGAGAACGGCCGTTTGAGTGCAGTGAGTGTGGGAGAGCTTTTAACAACAACTCCAATCTTGCTCAGCACCAGAAGGTTCACACTGGAGAACGGCCTTTCGGATGCAATGAATGTGGGAGAGACTTTAGCCAAAGTTCTCACCTCCTTCGCCATCAGAAAGTCCACACCGGAGAACGGCCTTTCGCATGTGGTGAATGTGGGAAAACCTTCAGCAATAGCTCCACCCTCATTCAACATCAGAAAGTACATACTGGACAAAGGCCTTACAGGTGCAGTGAGTGCAGAAAAGCCTTCAGTCGCAACTCCAGCCTGGTTCAGCACTGGAGAACTCACACTGGGGAAAAGCCTTACGAGTGCAGTGAATGTGGGAAAGCCTTTGCTCACAGTTCCAGTCTCATTGAGCACTGGAGAGTTCACACCAGAGAAAGGCCTTATGAGTGTAATGAATGTGGGAAGTTCTTTAGCCAAAAGTCCATTCTTACGAAGCATCAGAAAGTTCACACTGGGGAAAGGCCTTATGAGTGCACTAAATGTGGCAAGTTCTTTAGCCGTAAGTCCAGCCTTATCTATCACTGGAGAGTTCACACTGGGGAAAGGCCTTATGAGTGCAGTGCATGTGGAAGAGCCTTCAGCAGTAACTCTCACCTCATTCGTCACCAGAGAGTGCACACACAGGAAAGGCCCTATGAATGCAGCCAGTGTGGGAAAGCCTTTAGTGAAAGATCCACACTTGTTCGACACCAGATAGTTCACACCAGAGAAAGGACTTATGAGTGTGGCCACTGTGGGAAAATCTTCAGCCGCCTCTGCAACCTTGCACAGCATAGAAGGATCCACAGCTGAGTGGAGCCTTATGGAGATGGTCTTTGGGAGATCTTCAGCCACATCAAGCTTCAGGCAGCAGACTACAGAGAAATTCCCTAATGTGTCACTGATGTGGAAATGCCTTCAGAAGCTACCCTGCCCTTTCTGAGTGGCCTAGGAACCTACACAGCACTGTCTCCCCTCTGGAGCGTAAACCTCTTTCTAGCTGCCTGTTGCCTCTGAGAGGGTCAGGGAATGAACTGACCCCATGCTGGTTGAGAGATTCATTAAAGACACATGACAGTCCTACACATTAATGTACCTAACAGTGCTTCAGGGTACATGAAGCAAAAACTGATAGAACTGCAAGGAGCAATAGACAAATTCACAACTATACTTTGGGATGTTCACACCCTCCCAGATAATCAGCAAAGGCGTGGAAGACAACACTTTCATTGACCTAATTAATATTTCTAGAACTTCCTGTCTAAGAGAACAGAATAGACATTTTTTTTCACATTCACATAGAACATTTACCAAAATGGAGCATATTCTGGGCCATAAAAGAAGGCCTGATAAGGGAAAAGAAATAATACATGGTATGGACCTTGACTGTAATAGAATTCAATAAGAAATCAGGAACAGAATGATGTGTGGAAAACCCTCATTCAGAAACTGAATATCACACTTGTTAATCCATGGTCAAAGATGAAATCAAAAGAAGAATTTGAAAGTAGTTGGAATGAAAATGAAAACAGCCTATCAAAATATGTGAGATGTCCCTAAAACTATACCAAGGGAGACATGTGTGTGTATATATGTGTGTGTGTGTGTCCATGTATACTGGTGAAATATTAATAAGCCTTATGGATTGTAGAAGAATCATTAAATGCCAGGTTTTTTAAAGTTCCAACAAAAGCAGACATGACTCCAGGCCATGAAGTTTTTCTTCACTGCAAGGTAAAAGCCAACTGCAGGGTCAGGTGAGCCCCCAGAAGACAGACAGAAGGACAGACTCGGGGGTCCTGAGATGAGGTGCCCCAGGAGGGGCCTCACTGAGGTGCTGAAGTGCCCTTCCCGGCCCTGCCCACAGCTGCCAGTTGTGTGCTCTCCTGAGGGATATCGTCTCCCATGTCTTAGTCCATTCCAACTGATGTAACAAACACCGTAAACTAGGAGGCTTAAAAATAACAGAAATTTCTCACAGTCCTGGAGACTGGAAAATCCAAGATCACAGTGCCAGGATATTTGGTTTCAGGTGAGGATGTTGGTTGACAGCCATCCTCTGTGACCTCACAGTGAAGGAGAGGGGGTCCTTGGGGGCCTCTTATGAGACCACTAATCCCAGTCACAAGGGTTCCTCCTTCATGACCTCATCAACCTCCCAAAGGCCCCACCTCCAAATACTGACTGGGTTAGGCTTTAACCTAGGTATTGTGGGGGGACACAGCGTTCGGTATACACCACCCTGCTACAATGTCAGTTTCTCGCAGGAGGGGCCTGTGGACTTTGTCCTGCCAGGGCAGTGAAGTCTGCAGGGCTCAGCAGCTGCTCCCCGCCTGGGACAGGTGTGCCTGCACCCAGGTGAGTGCAGGACGGGGTGAGCACCACTCCTTCCCTGAGGTCTCCTACCTTCTCGCTCCCCAGGGTCAGCTCCAAGAGGGCTGTGATCTGGGCCAGGTACCATCCCTCAGGGCCACCAGAGATCCCCCGGGGTTCTACTGGGAGCCAGGCTTTTGCATGAGCTCCGTGGTAGATGCACTTCATCTCCATCTGATGTGCAATACAGAGATTTGACATGCAAAGGGACTAAAGAACAGGGTCACCGCGGAGCAGCCGCAGCTCTAAGAGAAATGAAGCACAGGTGGGAGTGACAGTGACGGCTGCTACTGCTCGTTTTTAGGTGGGCAGGAAAATCTGAGGCAGCGCCTCCAGGAACCTTTTCAGCCAGAAGCCGTGGCAGTGCAGAGGCACCCAGCAGAGATGACCCATGGAGGGACCACGGGGGAGAAGCGCCCTGTCGGTGGGGTGAGGCGTCTGGTCAGTCTGCCCTAACCCCACTTGCCTGGACATCTGGGCCCTATTTGGCTCTGCCAGACTTTGACTCTGCTCCATACAGACCTCCATGCTGAAGGTCAAAGTTTGTTGCTGAATCACGCAAAGACGCCAGGATCCTTGGCCTCTGGAGGAGAATAATTGAATCCGGGGCCAGTCACGAGGCTTGATCGTTCAGAGCTTTTGGGTAATGAAGTTTTATTAAAAGTATACAGGAGATAGAGAAAGCTTCTGATAAAGACATCAGAAGGGGGTAGAAAGAGTACCCCCTTGCTAGTGTTAGCAATGGAGTTACATACTCTCCAATGAATCCAAAGAATGTCTGGAGGTTGTAAAGATCTCACCAGACCTACTCCCATAATTTACATTTTAACATAACAGAATCAGCCAGAAGATTTAATCCAGAGACTGCCTTCAGACAGGATATATTATTGTTATATAATCCTTGTAAAGACCAGACCTACCCCCATAATACTGAAGTGGTTTGCCATTCGGAGAAGGGAATGGTAAACCACTTCAGTATTCTTGCCTTGAGAACCCCATGAACAGTATGAAAAGGCAAAATGATAGAATGCTGAAAGAGGAACTCCCCAGGTCAGTAGGTGCCCAGTATGCTACTGGAGATCAGTGGAGAAATAACTCTAGGAAGAATGAAGGGATGGAGCCAAAGCAAAAGCAGTACACAGCTATGGACGTGACTGGTGATAGAAGCAAGGTCCGATGCTGTAAAGAGCAGTATTGCATAGGAACCTGGAATGTCAGGTCCATGAATCAAGGCAAATTGGAAGTGGTCAAACAGGAGATGACAAGAGTGAACGTTGACATTCTAGGAATCAGCGAACTAAAATGGGCTGGAATGGGTGAATTTAACTCAGATGACCATTAGATCTACTACTGCAGGCAGGAATCCCTCAGAAGAAATGCAGTAGCCATCATGGTCAACAAAAGAGTCCGAAATGCAGTAGTTGGATGCAGTCTCAAAAATGACAGAATGATCTCTGTTCGTCTCCAAGGCAAACCAATATCACGGTAATCCAAGTCTATGCCCCAACCAGTAACACAAGAAGCTGAAGTTGAACGGCTCTATGAAGATCTACAAGACCTTGTAGAACTAACACCTAAAAAAGATGTCCTTTTCATTATAGGGGACTGGAATGCAAAAGTAGGAAGTCAAGAAACACCTGGAGTAACAGGCAAATTTGGCCTTGGAATGCGGAATGAAGCAGGGCAAAGACTAATAGAGTTTTGCCAAGAAAATCACCGGTAATAGCAAACACCCTCTTCCAACAACACGAGAAGACTCTACACATGGACATCACCAGATGGTCAACAACGAAATCAGATTGATTATATTCTTTCCAGCCAAAGATGGAGAAGCTCTATACAGTCAACAAAAACAAGACCAGGAGCTGACTGTGGCTCAAATCATGAACTCCTTATTACCAAATTCAGACTTAAATTGAAGAAAGTAGGGAAAACCATAGACCATTCAGGTGTGACCTAAATCAAATCCCTTATGATCATACAGTGGAACTGAGAAATAGATTTAAGGGCCTAGATCTGATAGAGTGCCTGATGAACTATGGAATGAGGTTCGTGACATTGTACAGGAGACAGGGATCAAGACCATCCCCATGGAAAAGAAATGCAAAAAAGCAAAATGGCTGTCTGCAAAAGCCTTACAAATAGCTGTGAAAAGAAGAGAAGTGAAAAGCCAAGGAGAAAAGGAAAGATATAAGCATCTGAATGCAGAGTTCCAAACAATAGGATGAAGAGATAAG
>SJYT01074863.1:2762-90129 GCA_006410635.1 Cephalophus harveyi
AACAGAACAGAACAGAACAATCTTATATGAAATTAATTTTTTAAACTGAGATGAAATCCACATAACATAAGGGAGACCATTTTCCAAGTGTACAGTTAAATGACATTTAGTGCTTTACAATGTTGGGATACTACTGTGGTTAACTGATTTTCTAGGAGGTGCTGAGGCACTTCAATCAGGAAAGAAGTTTTTCCACAAATGACTGAAACAAGTAGATAAACTGATGGAGAAAAAAATCAATGCCAACCCACCCCTCCCACTGCACAAAAAGCTCTGAGCTGCACCACAGACCCATGCACTGCATATAAGACTTAACCTGGAAAACTAGCAAAAGGAAACAGAGGAGATGAATTTCTTAGGAGGACGCAAAAGGCAATAAAGCCAAAGGAAGAACTGACCGATTAGTCTTCATTAAAATGATAAACATCTGCTCATAAAAAGACACTGCTCAAGATGCATTCAAAAAGACAAAAACAAAAAGCAGAAGTAGATGTTTCTTTGGAAGGAATGATGCTAAAGCTGAAACTCCAGTACTTTGGCCACCTCATGCCAAGAGCTGACTCATTGGAAAAGACTCTGATGCTGGGAGGGATTGGGGGCAGGAGGAGAAGGGGACGACCAAGGATGAGATGGCTGGATGGCATCACTGACTCGATGGATGTGAGTCTGAGTGAACTCCGGGAGATGGTGATGGACAGGGAGGCCTGGCGTGCTGCGATTCATGGGGTCGCAAAGAGTCGGACACGACTGAGTAACTGAACTGAACTGAAAGATGCATTCTGCAGACTGGAAGAAAAGATTCACTACATACAGCTAGCAAAGGACTTTCCTCTTAAATATCTAATGATTCCTACTAGTCAATAATAAAAATTGGCACCATTAGACATCATTAGTCAGTAGGGGACAGGTAATAAAAACCACAAGGAGATGGCGTTTCCCATGCACCAGGTGGCTGGAATTACAGACCAGCGACACCACCTACCAGGTGAGGATGGGAGCGGCTGGGGGCACTGCAGAACTGCATAGTCACTCTAGAAAACTGCTTGGCCGTTTCTTATAAAATTAAACATACATCTGCTTTATGACCCAGAAATTCCATTTACTCAAGAGGAATGAAAATACATGTCCATAAAAAAGATCGTAAAAGAACATTTATAGTGGCTTTGTTGATAATAGCTAAAAACTGCAAAGAAAAACAAAACCTCGAATACCCTTCAACAGAAAATTGGACAGAAAGTCAGTGCTATCGGCACACAGTGGAATATTACTCGGCAATGAACATGGAGTATGCGTTCAAAACTTAAAGAAGGACACAAAACATTGCCTTCTGCGTAATACTATGCACGTCAGGTTCAAGAAGAGGCAAAGCTGATAAACGGTGTCCGAAATCCACAGGGGCTGCCTGTGGGGGTGGGGCCTGAAGGAACTTTCTGGAGCCTTGTCTTGAATGTGGTGGTAGTGACGGGGTATGTCCAGTTACTGGCTCATCAGACTGTGCTCTGAACATGCGTGTATTACGCCCTGTGTAAAAGTTGCTGCTGCTGCTGCTGCTGCTAAGTCGCTTCAGTCGTGTCCGACACTGTGCGACCCCACAGATGGCAGCCTATTGGGCTCCCCCGTCCCTGGGATTCTCCAGGCAAGAACCCTGGAGTGGGTTGCCATTTCCTTCTCCAATGTATGAAAGTGAAAATTGAAAGTGAAGTCGCTTAGTCATGTCTGACTCTTAGCGACCCCATGGACTGCAGCCTACCAGGCTCCTCTGTCCATGGGATTCTCCAGGCAAGAGTACTGGAGTGGGGTGCCATTGCTTCCAGAAAAGTAGGAAGATGAAATCACCGTGTATCTATGGTGTCCTGCAACGTGAACCGGTCTCTCTGGTGTATGGAGGGTGCTTGCCACGCCGGGACCCGGCCCGTCAGCTTACTCCTGGGCGCCAGCCTCCGAGGCTGGCACGTGCACCCGCGTCTGTGTTTGCCTCAGTGCGTGTCGCCGGCCCCAGGACGGCTTTGGGGCCCGGAGAGGGAGCTGCCTCTCCCAGGGTCACGTTCATGGAGGCAGAAAATAACCCAGACCGCATGGCCGGCTTTCTATTTACAGAAGCCTCGAATGGCACCTGACGTGAAGTGCCCTTTTCCTGTCTGCGACCTGAAGTAGAAGGTGGAAGTTGCGGACCACCAAGGGTCACCCCTCCCGGTGAACCCGCGCAGGAGGGGCCTGCAGCCATGCCCCGGGTCAGGCTTTGATCAGATGAGCAGACAGAACGCTTGCATATGAAAGTGAAAATTGAAAGTGAAGTCGCTTAGTCATGTCTGACTCTTAGCGACCCCATGGACTGCAGCCTACCAGGCTCCTCTGTCCATGGGATTCTCCAGGCAAGAGTACTGGAGTGGGGTGCCATTGCTTCCAGAAAAGTAGGAAGATGAAATCACCGTGTATCTATGGTGTCCTGCAACGTGAACCGGTCTCTCTGGTGTATGGAGGGTGCTTGCCACGCCGGGACCCGGCCCGTCAGCTTACTCCTGGGCGCCAGCCTCCGAGGCTGGCACGTGCACCCGCGTCTGTGTTTGCCTCAGTGCGTGTCGCCGGCCCCAGGACGGCTTTGGGGCCCGGAGAGGGAGCTGCCTCTCCCAGGGTCACGTTCATGGAGGCAGAAAATAACCCAGACCGCATGGCCGGCTTTCTATTTACAGAAGCCTCGAATGGCACCTGACGTGAAGTGCCCTTTTCCTGTCTGCGACCTGAAGTAGAAGGTGGAAGTTGCGGACCACCAAGGGTCACCCCTCCCGGTGAACCCGCGCAGGAGGGGCCTGCAGCCACGCCCCGGGTCAGGCTTTGATCAGATGAGCAGACAGAACGCTTGCCGCAGAGCCCTCTGTGGGACCACGGTGACCCCAGCGTGGGTCTCCAGGGGGCATCCTCAGCTGCAGCGCTGGGGCCGGCCAGGACAGTCCAGGCAGGGGGTGGCAGCCGAGGGCCAGCAGCCCTCAGAGACCTCAGTGGGGGCATCCGGTCACCGGGGTCACGGAGGGCCGCTGGGTGGCGTCCTCCGCCCTGCCTGGGGTCCTGGAGGGCTGTGGGGACAGGGCCGTGTCATCTGAGGAGGGCGGCCGGCCGGCGCCTGGGGCTGTTTGGCTTCCAGCAGGCTCGCCCAGCGCCTGCAGAGGGCTCCTGCTGGTCGCAGAAGGCCGCGGAGCAAGAGGTGGGCCCGGGAGGGCGTCCTCCAGGTTCTCATTTCTGTGCTGACGTTCGTCACCTGCCCAGGGCTGGGGAAAGCTGGGGTGGCCTTGGGAGGCCCCCAGATAATGCTGGTGACAGCACCTGAGGAAGCGAGGCCCCTACGCGGGCCCCACATGAGAAGCATCTCAGGCCCAGAGGCTGGCTGGCAGGGCTCCTGGCTCAGGCGCCTGGGCTCACAGGGTGGGGGAGGGGCTCGTTAAATCCCGCCCCCCACCGCCCCTGGGGGGTGCGCGGAGCCCGGGGGTACAAAGCCGCCTCTGTGGCCGTGCCCGTGGGCGGCAGAGATAAGTCACAGCGGCTGCCTGTGCTGTGTTGTCAGAGAGCAAAAATAGACCNACAGGGTGGGGGAGGGGCTCGTTAAATCCCGCCCCCCACCGCCCCTGGGGGGTGCGCGGAGCCCGGGGGTACAAAGCCGCCTCTGTGGCCGTGCCCGTGGGCGGCAGAGATAAGTCACAGCGGCTGCCTGTGCTGTGTTGTCAGAGAGCAAAAATAGACCACGGCTCCGCTTCCCAGAAGGGCCCTGCATGGGCCTGGGCCAGGCTGCTGTCTGCCCTTGGCCTGGAGACAGTCGATGCCGGCCGTGTGGCCCAGAGCGCGAGCCGGCCAGCCCCCCTGCCTCTGCCGCCTGAGACTCTGTTTCATCGGGAGAGAAAAGGCTGGCCCGGCAAGTGGTTGCTGGGCCCCACGCCCCTCGCTGGTCCTCCTGGGGTCTCAGGCTGTGAGAGCTGTGGGGACTTTGCAGACCAGGCCCCCACGGGTGCTGGGCGGCAGGGCCCTGGGACTGAGGGTCCAGGGATGGAGGCTCAGGCTCGGGCTGACCTCAGGCAGCACTCAGCCCGCCCTGGAGGTGACCTTGGGCACCAGCCGGGGGCAGTGGCAAAGGCTTGGCTCCTGCAACAAGGCAGGTGTCCGATCGCAGAAGCAGCCCAGACTCCCCTGGGCTGGCCTCTGCCCCATCCCTTCTTGCCCGGGCTGTCTGAGTTACTCAGCCTCCCGGCCGCTGGCCTTCCCCGCCCCCAACCTCCAGGTTGCCGCACACACACCGCAGGCTCGCGCTGTCCCCGACTGACCCAGAATCTCCTGCCGAGCTCGGGACACAGACGATGCACATCTCCTGCTGCTGCCCAGGCCCGTCCGGCTTGCCCGTGCGTGCAGGCCGAGGATGGGGGCAAACCACGCAGGCCACATCTGGCCCTCCAGCTCCCCGGCACAGCCCTCCATCTGGTCCCCAAAGCCAGGAGGTAATGGGAAGTTCTCCTAGGCAGTGACCGCAGCCGGGTGCTCGGGGCTGGACCTGGAAGTGTCCACGGAGGACACCCGAGGGGCTGCCCGACGCTGGCTGGTGAAGGGCCCAGTTCAGTGCCCAGGGCACCCAGCTCAGGGCACCGCTCTCTCCAAGCCATGGGCCGCCACCTGGCCTTGGAGGGGCACCTGGGGGTTCTGAGGCTCCTCCCCCATGGAGGGAAAGGAGAGGGAGTAGGGCCTGAAAGCAGGGTGCTCACGGTCTGTGAGGGGGAGCCGGTTGAAGTCCCGGGGAGCTTAGCTGGGAGCTGCTGGAGGCTTCCTTCTGGGACCGGCCACAGTAGGAATGCTTCGCTAAGAGACGTGTAAGTGGTGCATGTGCGTGCATGTGTGTGTGTGTGAGTGTGTAAGGGACAGAGAGAGTCTCAGTTGGCGTGAGCAGCCCTAGTTCCTGAGTTCAAAGGGAGACATTCCAGTGCGGGGGAGTTCTTCTGCAAGGCTTCCAGGAAAAGGCAGCTCAGGCAGGCAGGAGACAAGATGGGGATTCAACTGAGGTGGAGGTGTCACGACGCATCCCCCGAGACTCGGGACCGCAGCAGTCAGGGGCTGGGGGACACTGGTGGGCCGAGGCGGGGCTCCTCCCAGCAGGAGACGAGGACCAGATGAAGGGCTGAGCCACGTGCCAGGGGCTGGGTCCAGGGGAGCTCTGGGACCCCAGAAGTTCAAGATACCAGTGAAACGGGAGGCTCTGAGTCTCAGAGCCTCTCAGCCCCCCCCAGGCGGGGCTGCTCTGTGTTCCTCTCCCCGGGCCGCCTGTGGGGATGGTCGGGCAGGTGGTCGGCCTGGAGGAGTGTGTCTGGGGGGAGGCGGTGGGCTCCTTCCTGGCTTCCCCAGGGCCTCCTTCCAGGAGGGCAGCTGAAGTTTCAGGGGTTCCTGGGTTCCAGGCAGGCCTCTACTGGGTGGGATGGGAGGTGGAGAGAGGGTACACTAGGCTTCCTGGCCAAGGGGTGGTCGGGAGGAGCCAGAGGGACTCTGGTGGAGGGACAAGGAGACCGACCAGCTCCCTCCCAGGGCCACCGCGCCGCGGCCATCCAGTCCTCTGGGCTGAAGGGAATGGGGCTCCCGCGCTGTGGGGCGGCCGGTGGGGCGACGGCTGCACTGGGGTTTGTGGGCAGGCCAGTCTGGACTTCAGACTCCAGTCCCAGCTGGACGCTTGGTCACCCGACAGTTGCCTGGAGAGGCTCGCTCGGCCGGGCTCTGGGGCGAGGCTGGCAGCAGCCTGGGTGCAGGGCAGGGGCACACAGGTTCTGGGCCCTGTCTGCTGGCAAGGAGGCTGTCCCACCCAGCGTGGAAGCTCCCAGAGGAGCCTGATGCAGAGACAGGCGTGGGGCCAGGACCCCCAGAATGCTGCCTCCCCGTCATCCTGGGCCAGGAAATGAATGGAGGGTCCAGTGAACACAGGGGCTCTGACTGATCAGAAGCCCCCCAGCCCCACCCCAGTGAGCAGATCCTCCTGGTTTCGCCCACCGCCCCTCCCCCACCTTAGTCTGTTTATGGCCCATTTCCCAGCCTGGGTGCAGGGCAGGGGCACACAGGTTCTGGGCCCTGTCTGCTGGCAAGGAGGCTGTCCCACCCAGCGTGGAAGCTCCCAGAGGAGCCTGATGCAGAGACAGGCGTGGGGCCAGGACCCCCACAATGCTGCCTCCCCGTCATCCTGGGCCAGGAAATGAATGGAGGGTCCAGTGAACACAGGAGCTCTGACTGATCAGAAGCCCCCCAGCCCCACCCCAGTGAGCAGATCCTCCTGGTTTCGCCCACCGCCCCTCCCCCACCTTAGTCTGTTTATGGCCCATTTCCCTCCTGCAGCACATTTCAGAGGTGGATGTAAAGAAAACTCTGATCTTTTAAAATAGATTTCACAGGGGAGTGGAGAAACGGGAGGGGAGGGGTGAGTTTAACGTACTTTGGCTTCTAAAATAGGTCAGCGGGAGCCTCAGGTGTCCATGGGGGCTGGCCACGTCACCAGCCCCCAGGACAGCCAGTGCCCCTCAGCCCACACGCGATTCCCAGGCTGGCTCTCAGACCTGAGGGCGGCGTGGCCGAGTGGTATTTGTGGTTGGGTGTGTGTGTGGTGGGGCGAGAAGCGTGAGACAGAGCTGGATGGGTGCGGGAACCCGGTCAGCCTGGGACCAGTGTTGGCCCATCAGGCAGCAAGGCGGGCGCTGCCCTGAAAGGCTGCCCTGGTGCAGATGGAGGTGGCCAGGCAGGGTCTGCTCAGCATCTTAGGCCAGACCCCCCGTGCCAGGGTAGCCGAGCTGACCCTTGCACATGTGCAGCAGTTTCCTGGACCTGAGGGCCTCCTGAAGAAAATGTCCAGGGGAAGCTGTGGCCTGTTCCCAGGTTCAGTACATGCAGACCGACTTAAACCACGCTGCTCCGTGGAGTCATCCGGGGCAGTGGTCAGGCCCGAGCACCGTGGTGCTGCCTCGTTCAGGCAGATGACTCTTCCTTCCGGAAGGTGCGCCCACCTGTTGTGGTCTTTGGCCACGACCTGCCCCCTGTGCCCCGGGACCCCAAGCGGACACTGCAGGGCATGGTGCAGCCCTCCCAAGCACCAGTGCCCTGGCAGAGGGGGCTTCTGAGGCTGGGGGGACTTCCCTTCACTGTGCCGTCCACCACTAGGCAGCCAGGGAGCCAGCTACCTGCTCCAGGTCTGGCTTACGTGAGAAGCTGGTGGCCTGCTGGCCAGACCTCCCTGGTATGCAAGCCTGCTCACAGAAACAGGACGGAGGAGGGAGGTGGGAGGGAGGCCCGAGCGGGAGGGGCATACGTGTACCTCTGGCTGATTCACGTTGATGCTTGACAGAAACCAACGCTGTAAAGCAATTATCCTTCAGTTAAAAATAGATAAATTCAAAATGCAAAAACCCTAAATTCTAAACACAGAGATTAAAATACTAATATTTTTAAAGAAAAGAGAAAGAAATAGGATGCCTGACTGGAGTACAGAATTGGAATTCGTAAGGGGTGGTGAGCTTCAGGCATAGCTGGATCCAGGATGTTAGACAAGGCTGTTGGAACCACCGCCCTCTCCCTCCCTGCTGTTTCCCCTTTTGAAGCATTACTCTCAGGTAGACTGTTTCTCCAGCTGAGCAAAGATGGCCATTATAACGCCAGGCATAAAATAAGTTTTTTCAGTAAAATTCTAAACCCCCTACAGGACTCAGGTTGGTGGCCTGGATCATGTGACCATCGCTGTCTACTCAGGGTCTCAGAGGCTGGGTGATGCTGATTGGCTAGCCTGGGTCACGTGCTTATCCCTAGCTAGTTAGGGTCTCAGAGGTTGGGTGAGGCAGATTGGCTGGCCTGGGTCATGTGACCATCCCTAGCTAGTCAGGGTCTCAGAGGCTGGGTGATGCTGATTGGCTGGCCTGGGTCATGTGTGGATTATCACACTTACACTCCCATCAGGATCACTGGACTGGGGAGAGGGTCATTTTCAGAGGAAATCTGGGGAACAAAGGGTGGTCCTGCAGACCCACACATGCCTCCTACATGTGATCATTCCAGGGGTGGCCAGCGAGGGCTCCCATGTAGAAGTATTTACAAGGGTAAAAGCCTGCTCAGAGGCCTTGGGGCTCCACCTGCCAGCCTCTTCCCCTTTGGCGCAAAACACCGTGGCTGCCAGGACCTGAGTCTCAGAAAACCCCAGGAAACTTCAAAGGGGCCTGTCCACCTCACCAGCTTTGATCTCAAGGGGACTAGCTAAGAAGCATGATCAAAAGGAATGTGGACGGTTCCAGGTATGCGCAGACACCCGCTCTGGGAGGAAACCAAGGCTCTTTCATCCAGGCTGCAGGAGTTGCCGTCTAAAGAGACTTAAATAGCCTTAAAAGCATTTTTCTTTTTATGTTAGAAATGAGCAACAAAACACGCTCCTGTCTTGCTCACTTGGACGTCGTGAGGACGAGAAGTGGAGGCTGTCGTGGCGCCAGGCTGGGGTCTGTGGATACAAGAATAATATGAAGGTGGTGCTGATCCCAGGGCATCAGGGCCACAGGCGCTGTGTGTCTTTGCAAGTTGCTGTCCCTCTCTGGGCCCCAGTTTGAGCTTTTATAACTGCCATCACCCTCTCCTACTGCACAGTGACATCACATGCCATGGCATTCTGGGCCAGATGGTCTTGGCAGATCCTTTCCAGATCAATATTTTATGGATCTAAGTTCCAGGAGCAAGATGATCAGTCAGATGAGACAGAATTCACACTTTAAAATCATTTCTAAAAGCCAGCTGTCCAGATTCCAGACTCTGGTCTGGGAGCAGAGAAAAGGATGCTTCTTGAACAGGGAAAAAAACAGGCGTGAGTCCCAGTGAGGATGGCAGGCAGGCTGCCGGGTCTTGAGTGACCTCAGCGGGCTTTCCTGGTGGCTTAGACGGTAAAGCATCCGCCTGCAGTATGGGAGACCTGGGTTTGATCCTTGGGTTGGGAAGACTCCCCTGGAGGAGAGCATGGCTACCCATGCCAGTATTCTTGCCTGAAGGACTCCAGGGACAGAGGAGCCTGGTGGGCTACGGTCTATGGGCTCGCAAAGCGTCAGGCACGACTGAGTTTCACTTTCTCTTTGGCGAGTGGTCACCAGGTGGGCAGAGAGAAGGGGCAGCAAACAAAGATCCTTCCTTTAAGGATCCTGACCTTGAGGGCTGGGGGAGGGGCGAAGACATCCGTGGGGAACGCAGGTTGGGGGCGGCACTGACCCCCGGGGCAGTGGAAACGCCAGGGGCCAGGGAGCTGGGAAAGGTCGGGCGAGGGCTCGGGATGAGGGTGTGGCTGATGGTCGGGGCGGCCTTGTCGGGGAAGCCTCTTCCACCGCCTGAGGGGGAGGTAATGCAGGTGCAGCTGGGCCTTGATGGTCTCAGCAAGTGGGAGTTGAGGCTGTGCGAGAGGAGGGGAGGCGTGGGGGGTTTCTGAGCACCGCTGAGGGCCCGGCCCTGGAGGGACAGCGGGTCTGCCGGTACCAGGACGTGCAGGGCATGGAGACGGGGTGAGGAAGCAGACCCGCCACTTACGCGGCCTGGGCCTGGGAGGGGCTGGCGCGCCCCTGGCAGGTGGAGACTGGCTGCTGGGAGGTGGGTTCGAGGGCCATACAGGCCCTCTGAAGCTGCGCATGCCCCCTCCGGGTGCTCCCCAAACACGCTTCTGGGGGCCTGCCTGACGTCCAGGGGCTAAGACCTCGCCTTCCTATGCAGGGAGTATGAGTTCCACCCTTGGTCAGGGAGCTGAGATCCCACATGCCTGGGGGCCAGAAAACAAGAACATTAACAACAGTGGTAATATTGTAGCAAATTCAATAAAGACCTTAAAAAAAAACAAAACAGAGCCCCCATACTTCAGTGTCCAAGCCTTCCTCACAGTGGGAACACCGCAGTCTTCTCACATCAGGGCGGCTCACTCTCCACGAGGTGCCAGAGCTGGAAGCAACCTCCTCACTCCTTCTGCCCCAGGCCCCTCTTTCAGAAAGTGCTGTGAATCACTCTGGACTTAGGAGTCTGAATTCAGGGGAACATTTACTAGAGTGTGGGAGAAACACAGGTTCGAATCAAAGGAGAAATTAGATTTCCTTTGCAGTTTGGAGGGTAAGCTCAGTAATCACCAAGAGACAATGAGAAAAGCTGACCTCATCAGGAGAGCCGGTATGGGGCAGAAAATTAGATCAGATACAGTTATGGGGCGATCAGAACACAGATTTCATTCTCCTTGCCTTTCATCGCAGAGGGGAAAGCACTCAAAGGGCTTTAAATTAAAATCAATTCCTGTTAAGTCTTCGGCTAATTTGGTTTGCGATCTCTTTCAGCCTGGATGGAGGTGCAGGAAAGCGAGGCCATCCTAGTTCGTGACCTGGACATGTCCTTGGAAGCAACCTTGTCCCACCTCCCTCCTCAGTGTGTGTGTGTGGGGGGGGGGAGGGGTGCGGCTTTACTGGGAAGACCTGTCACCTCTGCCTAGGGCAGCCCTGGACCCTTGCCTGCCTTCCAGGCCCTGGTTGCATGGGTAGCGTCTGCTCCCACCCAGCCGATCCAAACTCTTCGTGTGAATTCTGCCTCTTAGTGGATGCCCACTAACGGACAGGTGACCCGTCTGGTCTGTCCAGCATCCTCTGAGGGAGCGTAAGGAAGCAGAAGCCCAGAGAAGGACAGTGACTTGAGGTGAGTAACACAGCTTAGGGGTGGAACCCCAGGGACCCGTGCAAGTGACTTTACTTGGTATTTGCAGGTGCAGCTGATTCAAGGATCTCAAGATGTAACTAGCCTGGATTAGGCGGGGCCCTGAATCCCGTGGCTAGTGTCCTTAGGAGAAAGGAGAGGGAGATTTGAGACAAGGGTGCACAGGGGAGGGGCCATGGGAGACTGGAGGGATGCAGCCATGTGCCAAGGAAACCAGGAGCCACCAGACGCTGGAGAGGCAGGAAGGACCCTCCCCTAGAGCCTCCAGAGACAGCATGGCCTGCCGACACCTTAACTCCAACTCCAGCCTCCAGAACTGTCATTTAATCCCCCAGTTTGTGGTCATTTGTTACGGCAGCCCCAGGTCACCGGTGCAGGTCCTGCGGCTACAGATTTGTTTCCATGGAGATAGCCAGTCTCAGGCTCCTGACAGGCGCTGCCAATAGTAGGAACTTCCGCAGGCACCGGCGGCCGTCCCAGCTGGGAGGGGTAAGGTTGGCAGGTGTGCGCTGCTCCATGACGGACACCCCCAACCTGTCAGGTGGCTCCTGCGTGGGTCCCTCGACGCCCCACCCCACCCCTGACGGCTGCTCACCCGTGTACAGGGGCCCCTCCTGGAACCGAATCCTGGGCCTGGAGAAGTGGAAGTGCAGGGAGCTCGGCGCCGGGCCCACTCACACCTGAGCCTTGGCCGTGGCTGCCCCCGCAACTCCCGCCTCTGCTCCTGCCGAACCCAGTCTCCCTGTGACCTCAGGTCACCTCCGTCCATCAGCATCAGACCCGAGTGGGTCCGCACCGCGAGGCTCTGCAGCACAGCCCCGGTTCTCGCTCCCTCCCAGCGCCGTCTCATTCAGGGCTCAGCCAGCCTGGCCCTCCAGCGTCTCCCATCCAGGCCGCCGTGGGCGGGGCTGGACTCACGCACTTCCGTGGGCCCCTCGTGGACCCAAGCCCAGTTCTGGGGCGTGGAAATGAGGCATCGCCATAGGGCACGTCTGGGCACGGTGTGGGCCTGGAGTCAGAAGAAACCGTGGGGCCTTGGTCAAGATCACTGAGGACGCCCAGACGGTGGCAGCAGCAAGGGTCCTCCCGGGGGCGGCCAAGCGGTCCTCCTCCTCCACACAGGAGGCGAGCCGTGGACGCTCCGCTGCAGGGGGGCCTTCTGCCTCACCCTGGGGCCCGACTCGGGGCCTCCCTCCCAGCCCGCGTCCCGGCAGCGCCCCCCGGCACCCCGCCCACCTTCTTGGGATGCTTTCATTTCTTATGCATCCTGAACAGAAGTGTGAGCTCACGCCACTCGGGTCACTGACTCACCCAAGTGCTGTTAGCTGCTAATTAATCAGATCTGTGATGAGCTGTATTTCTTACCTTAATTAAAATAATGATGGTTAATGGAGCGGAGGGCGTCTAGCTCTGCAACCGGCCACCCACTCTGCCCTGGATGCAGATGCGGGTGGGAGGGAGGCAGAAGGGCCGGCTATTCTGGGATCTGGGACATGAAGAGGACAAGCTGAGCCCTGCTGAGGCCTCAGTTTCCTTCTGTGGGGGGTGAGGGGTGGCAAGGGTGCCCTCTGGGGCTGCTCCGTGGGGGACAGGACCACCAGGAACTCCATGGTGGCGCTGCTGACCCCGGCCTGGGACTCAGATCTTCTGGTAGCCCCCGAGACAGCCCAGCTGTGAGGCGTGCTCACGAGCTGGCTGGCCCTCCCGCTCTCACTGGCCGTCTCAGGCTGGACCTGCTGCCACGGCCCTCTGGTCCTTAGGGCCTGGGACGATCTGGGGACAGCCGGGCCTCCTGCAGCCTTTTCTCCCCGAGCCTGTTGGCCTCTAGGGTGGGAAGCTCTCTCTAAGCCCTCTGTGGGCACAGGGTGGGTGGTTTGTGCCCACCCTCTCCCCAGAAAGGCAGAGGGAAGCGGGGAGGTCTGTGCATGGCTGGTGTGCGTCCGGTCAGACCCCGGCTGAAATCAGGGTCAGCGAGGGCCCCCGAGACGTGCGGCCTGACTCCAGGGCCCCGTGCCTGCCCCTTGCTGGGGGCACCCGGGACAGCGCACACCTGAGGACAAAGTGGGTGCCACCGTACCCTCCAGGTCTCGCTGTCCTCCAGGCCCTACAGCCAAGCTCCTTCAGCGGCCGCTTCTTGTCCTGTGCTCCATCCAGCCTCCCCCACTGACTGTCCCTCCACCATGTGGCCCACTGACACTCCAGAGAGGCTGGAGGTTAAGACCCCTGCCCCAGCCTCATTGCGGAAACACCGCCTGGCCAGACACCGAGGTGAGCACTCCAGCCCCCTCCCACCTGCGGGGTGGTCTCCTCCCCTTCCTGGTTTTGCTCCCTCTCCGTTCTCTTCCCAGGAAAGCTCCTTCTGGCCGGGAAGGAAAGGCCCCAGCCCTCGGAAGGGGGTCCCCAGGCAGAGGGAAGAGGCAGGCTCCTCTGCGCTGCGTCCCTCCAACGAAGCCCTGCCCCCGCACTGACCCCACCCCCGGGGGGCGGAGAGGAGGGCGGACTCCGCCAGATGTGTATAAGAGACAGCCTTAGGAGAAAGGAGAGGGAGATTTGAGACAAGGGTGCACAGGGGAGGGGCCATGGGAGACTGGAGGGATGCAGCCATGTGCCAAGGAAACCAGGAGCCACCAGACGCTGGAGAGGCAGGAAGGACCCTCCCCTAGAGCCTCCAGAGACAGCATGGCCTGCCGACACCTTAACTCCAACTCCAGCCTCCAGAACTGTCATTTAATCCCCCAGTTTGTGGTCATTTGTTACGGCAGCCCCAGGTCACCGGTGCAGGTCCTGCGGCTACAGAGGGGTGGGCGGGGCAGCGTGAGTGACAGGCAGCCTCCCAAGGTCAGGGAGGGTGGGTGGTGAGGGGCGCAGGGTAGAGACTGCTGCCCAGCAAGCTTCACGGTCCAGGGAAGGCCCCGGACCACCTGGAGGTCAGCCGTGGGGGGTGGCGGGGGGGTGCCAGGCTACCAGCCGCACACTACACGTTCTTCCTGGAGTCACTGGAGGCTGGATCTGGACACGCCTCCAGAGAAAGCCTGCTCCCACCGCCGGTTCACAGATGGTGCGGGCGGCCCGCGAGGGGGGCCTGGGCAGCTGGTGAGGGGCTGGTGGAAACAAGAGCCCCCTTTTCCTCCCGGCCGGCCCCGCTTGGCTCTGTCCCGGCTCGCAGAGCAAATGCAAGACGGTAGTGCATTCAGCGCCGAGGAGGCAGCCCCGCCCCCTTCGGAGGTCGGGGGGCGCTGAGGAGAGGGGCAGGGGCTCCTGGGAACCCACAGGTGAGGCCAGCAGGAGATCCTGGGGGCCAGGTCAGCTGAGCCAGGGCGGGCCGGGGCGCGGGGAGCCTTCCTCTGGGGAGGGGGAGCCCAGAATGCCTGCCTGGTGGGTCCCTGAGGGCGCACAGGGCGTGCTGCCTGGGGGTCCGCCCTCAGACCCGCAGTCAGGCTCAGGACAGGCGCCAGGATTCTGCACAGGCCGACGTGCAGCCGGGTGTGAAAGAGGGAGTCTGCCCTGGAGGAGGCGGCACCCAGTCACCGTGGGACTGACCCGGGGGCCCCGGGACGCCCCGTGGGGTCCACCCTCGGGGGCCTCCCTTCCCCTTGGCTGGGGAGAAAGTGGGCCTGTTTCCAAGCAGGAGAACCTGCTCAGGTGAGGTGTTACCACGAGATGCCAGGGGGCAGAGATCTGCTGGGGGGTCGGGTGGGCTCCCCCCCAATCTGAGGCCTCCAGCAAAAGCCAGCAGGTGTCCTGCGGCCCAGGACATGAATCCTGCAGCAACCTGAGGGAGCGGAGACCCCGGGGTGAGAACACAGCCCGGCGGCAGCCCGACGGGAGTCTGTGGTCTCTGGGTGCCGTGAGGGCGTCGGTGTCTATCACGTGAAGGCACTAGCCGGCGGTGCTCTGTTCTGTGGTGTAGACACCCGACACACAGGTGTGGTGGCAGACAAGCGTCAGGGGCTGCCCACGTGTCTCAGTGGCAAAGAGCCCGCCTTCCGGGGTAGGAGACACAGGAGACACGGGTTCAATCCCTGGGTCGGGAAGATTCCCTGGAGGAGGACATGGCATCCCAAGTATTCTTCCCTGGAGGATCCCATGGAAAGAGGAGCCTGGAGGGCTACAGTCCATGGGGTTGCACAGAGTCAGACAGGACTGGACGATGGAGCACGCACTCATGCAGACAGGCTTCAGAGCCTGGCGCTGCCCTTGCCGGCTGGGTGAGCGGGCAGCCTCCATCCACCTCTCTGTCCCCCGTCTGTCACCTGGGGCAGGTGGCACTGACTCATCCCCTATCTGGTGCTGGGGATAGGGGCCAGGCGGGGGCCGCTCAGGCCTGGGCGCCCGGGGGAGGGGGAGGGAGCTCTGTCGTCACCGCCGTGCTGTTGAGGAAAGGGGCCAGCCCGCTCCTCCCCGGCCCCAGCGGGGTCTCTGAGGGGTCTGGCCCTGGGGTCCGGGGTTCCCATGGGAAGACAAACCATTGAGGGTGGCGGCCACTGGCTGGCATGCTGCTGCCTGTCCCTCCCCAGCGGCCTCCCCAGCGCAGAGCCTGGTGCCCGGTGTGGGGGGGGTGGGGCAGGGAGGGAGAGGTAGCCTCAGTGGGGACAAGTGGCAGACTACCCTTACAGGGGCGGCGGGGCAGACTCCAGGAGGGACCCGGCCCCAGCGGCTTCCCCAGCCCCGTCTGCTCCTGGGAACTGGGCGGCTCTCGGGGTCTGAGGGGCTGTGAACACCCAGGAGTGCACGCCTTGCTCTGGCGCAGGGGGCCGCTGGGATTGGAGCAGCCACGGAGCATGAACACAGAGCCCCGGGGGCCTGGTGGGGGGACACGGCCCAGGAGCCGGGCTGTCGGCTGCCCCGGGGCAGCGCTTCCGAGGTCGGCTCCTGCAGCTCGTGGGGAACCCCAGTGGGTCTGGACGGGCAGACCCCGAGGACAGGCGGATGCCTGGCCTGGGTCCTGTGCTCAGTGGCTCCTCCTCGCGGCTCCTGGCCCCTGGGTGGCTGGACAGAGCGGGCTGCCCCCAGCGGGAGGACAGGGACCGTGGTGGTGGAGGCAGGCCCCTCCAGAAGCTCGTCGCCTCGCCTGGCAGCTGGGGCCTGTTTCCAGGCAGCGGCAGACTGGAGCCCGGTCGCCAGCACGACCCCCACCCCCAGCAGCGGTCCTGAGGGACTGCCCAGCACACGAGGAGCATTTACAGGGAATGGGCCCGCCCCGTGGGCACTGAGCCCAGGCTCCCCCTTGGGGGACCGTCCAGCTTCTAAAACACCCGAAGAGGCACACCCCGGGCAGTGTGCCAAAAATCAGCATCTCCGTTCTTGCGCAAGGACGGACCGAAGGTCTGGAGCTTCGAGAGGGATGGTGCCCGCAGGTCCCAGCAGAGGCAGCGGGAATCCCGCGCCGCCCCTGTGCAGATGGCGGTGGGGGAGGCGGAGCCTGACCCACGGAGCCGCGGTGGCGCCACGCCCTCCCCTGACCGTCTGGGTGCCCAGCACTCCGCTGCCGGCCCTGTTTGCAGCTTCCCCAGAACAGCGGCTGCGCTCCCAGGTGGGGTCCCTCGTGTGCCCTGGGCTGGGTCTCCTCTGGAATCTGTAAACACACAGCTGCCTTCAGTGCCAGCAAGTAAGTGGAACCACATGGGATGGTTTGAAGCTTCTAGAAGCTCCTGCTCATGATGAAAGCGGACGAGCTCAGCCCAGGAGTGCAGCAGGCGCAGAGC
Organism: Cephalophus harveyi; assembly: GCA_006410635.1. Lineage (NCBI taxonomy): Eukaryota > Metazoa > Chordata > Mammalia > Artiodactyla > Bovidae > Cephalophus > Cephalophus harveyi. The sequence continues at coordinate 19,169 of SJYT01074863.1, forward strand.
TGGGCCCAGGCAGCCTCCAGCGGTCAGGGGATGGGGGCAGGGGGCTTGGGCCTGGTGAGGGGCTCCAGAGGGGAGGTCCCCGGGGAGCAGAAATGCTCTTTCTTCCACCACCTGCTGTTGACATCTAGCCAGCTCACCAAGCCCAGTTTCCATGCCTCCTCTTCTGGGCAGCTCTCCAGGGTTACCTTCTCTCTTCTGTGCTGCCCGCTCAAGCTGGAGCCCCATCGCCTCCAGCTCTGTATTGTTTGGAGATGCACACACTCCCGGGGGTCTCTGCATGGGAGGGGGAGGGGCCTTGCTCACCCCTGGCTGTGGGCACAGCCTGGGGTCCCTTTAGGAGGGACTGCGTTAGGGGCAAAGTGGAATCACCCTCAGCCCACGAGGACCGAGCATTCCGTGAAGGTCGGTGACTGTGACCAGCACGTCCACGCGGGCAGCGCAGGAGTCTGCTCCTGATGGGCAGGGCACCCAAGGCCCCACGGGCAAAGCATGTGTGACGCTCACGCAGTGCCAGGCGCTGAGCTGGTGGATCTGGGGAGCCCAGGGTCAGCCTCTCAGAACAGAGGAGCCCCCAGGACACCACCTGCTCGGAAGCTAGGACTACTGCTTGACGGGTGGGGGCGGGGCACCAGCCAGGCCCACAGGCCCCCAGCTACCAACCAGGGCAGCTGGTTCCCAAACAGGGCTCCGCACGCGTGTGTCCCCGTGGTCACCGCAGACCCACAGCCCTCAGCGCACACGGCCCCTCGCACCGGCAGCTGCAGCTTCCTGTCCTCTGTCTGGGGGACCACAGACTGAGCCCCAGGAGGCCTCCCAATGTGCTTGCACCATCAGGGGCCCGTTTACGTTCCTTTGAACATAAAGTCCTATTCAAAACAGCACTTTGAAGGACGGGCTGTCACAGACAGCTGGAGTGACAGGACGGAAGACCCTGGGAGAGGTGGATCGGGGCAGGATGCTCCTGGGACGGTCAGAAGAAACTTCACCAGGTCCTTCGCTCCGTGGGCCATGAGTCCACAGCTGGGAGCCTGTAGGGAGGTTTGGCATCTCCAGTCCAGTAAAAAGCCATCGGGCCCACTGTTTTAGCCCCAAACAATAACGACCTCACCACGCAAACATCGTCGTGCTTAGGAGAGAATCACGGGGCAGTTGGAGGAGGAATCGAGGTGGTGTCCTTCTTTCCATGAGGCCACGAGTGTGGGGCCGGGAGCGGGAGACTGGCAGAGTCACCTCAGGGCCAAGGAAGGCGCCCCGCCACTGCGCTGCGTGACCCACTTACTGGAGATGCAGCAGAAAGTGTGCTTAGAAAGTGAAGGACTGGGAACCAGCCGGCGGATTGGCCCGTCACTCAGGGCACTTAGCTCTTGAGTTCTGGGCCTTAGTCTCCGATACCTGTTCAAAACGTAGACATCTTTAACAGCAGGCACACCAGCACGGTCTGTGTGCTTTCTGTATAAACGGCGCAGCTTGGTGCCAGTGTAAAGACAGACAGATGGACCAAGAGAGCAGACTTCACTGCACACAAGTATTTACAAATAAAAGGAAGCTGAAAATGGCCAGTCAGTGGGAAAGAGAACGATTATTTGATGAATAATCATGTTAGACATTTTTGGAGGAGGAAGTAAAATGATGAAAACACACCAAAGTGAATTGCAGGATTAGAGTCAAGTGTAATGAAATGAAGTGACCTAGACATTATACTAAGTGAAGTTAGAGACAAACGTCAAACATTTGTCTCACATTGCTTATATGCGGAATCTAAAAGATTACGCAAATGAACTTATGTACAAAACAGAAACAGACTCACAGACAACTGACTTGTGGTAACCGAAACCGTGAGGGGGACGGGGTGAGTCAGGAGCTTGGGATTAACCGACGCAGACTGCTCTACGCAAAACAGATGAGCAACAGGGCCTACTGCACACACAGGAACTGTGTGCAAGACCTCATAATAACTCATGGAAGAGAAACGGAGCAGGAACGCGCATGCTCGTGTGCATATATATAACTGAATCACCTTGCTGTATAGACATGTGAAGTGAAATCAGCTACAGTAAAAAAAAACCAAGTGATAAAAATCATGAAGTGTGCAGATATAATTATTAAATCTTTTGAGGGGAAAGCTTTTCTATTTTAAAAACAGAAGCCCAATAGATAATAACTATATACAGGCCAAATACTTATTAAGGGTGAATAGCAATATAACCAAAAGCAAAAATCAAATTAGGAAAAGTGTTATGCGTAACTTCAGACAAATATAACAATAAATAACGATACTGCTGTAAGATACAAATGAAAAAGTGGATGTTGAACAACAGTTTATAATAAGGAGCTATAACTTATTACTAAGCGTATACAAAGCTATCATAAAATAGTCATTAAGTCAAATTAAAGAAAATGTGATTAGGGTGGAGCTTTAATTTGAAAAGTTTATCCATTGTTGTAGTAAGGTCTGTTAGAACTACTTTGACAGTCTTACTTCAAGAAACATAATATTTCATAATATGTGGTCCAGTAACTCCACGTATTTGGAGAAATACTTTTTCTTTGCAACTTAATTGTCCATCAACTGATGAATGCATGAATAAAATGTAATATCACACAAAGTACTATTATTTGGCAATAAGAAGGAGTGAAGGACTAATCCAACATGGATGAGCCCACAAAATCCCAGTTACTGCATGATTTCATTTATATGTAAAGTCCAAAATAGGCAAATCCATAGAGACAGAAGCTCAGGGCTGGAGGAGAGAGGGAGGGGATGGAAAGATTGTTAATAGGATGTGGTTTCTTGGGTGATGAAGGTTCTAAAATTGGGTGGTGGGGATGGTTACAGCACTCTGACTATATGCTAAACCACTGAATTTTATCCACGAAATGGGTAAAATGGATACTATGTGAATTATACCATAAGCGTTAAAAATATAGAAAATATATTTTTATAAATATATATAGAAAGTACAGAAAATAAGCTGTTAAAAATAAAGAAAAGTGAAGTAAGAGCATAGCAAGAGCGGGAGGGTTGGGGGGAGGCAGCCTCTGCTGTTGAGCCACTTCTGTGCCCCAGAGAAGGGCTGGGGTTGACTTGGTTCACTCCCGTTCTCACCCCTTTCAGGGCGGGTGACTGAAGTCACTTTCATTCTCACCCTGGTGCCCAGAAAGGCTTTGTCTCAGAACCCACAGTGGCTGAGCCTATGAGCCCAGATTCATTTGGCAGCTCAGCCGTTTACCCTTTTTCTCTGTGCCAGTAGCTGCCTAGTGTCCAGACTGGGAAGGGAACGCCAGGACCCAGGCTTAGGAGACAAGCTCCCCCCGCCAGCCACTGAGGGCAAACCTCAGCGCTCCAGCTCAGGCTGGGACTGCAGGCTCCGTAGGCCTGGGCTGTGTCAGGCCTTTGGCCCTGGGTCCATACAGCGCCCTGGAGTTGCCTGGGCACTGTGAAAGCCCCCCAGAGCCTTGAACCCAAGACGCTACCTTGTACTAGTATTTGACCTTGTCACGCTTTCTCCTGAATTCATTACCGATCACCTTCTGTGGGTCCGGATGGAGACAAGACCCAGCTGCTGTCCTTACTGAGCTCACAGACAGACAGGCTGGGGACAGGTGACTGCTTTCATAGGCTGTAATAGAGGGGTGTCCAGAGTGCTCTGGGAGTGCAGAGGAAGGGCTGACTAACTGCTTGGGGAGTCAGAGCTGGCTGCGTCTACCAACCTACTCACCCATCTGTCCACTCATTCACTCATCCATCCATGCATCCATCCATCTGTCCATCTAGCCATCTACCCACCCACCCATCCACCCATACATACATACATACCTCCATACACACTCACCTATACATACATACGTATCCACCTGTCTGTCCACCCACCTCCCTGTCCAGTCATTACTCACTCATCAGCCAAATCATCTATTCATCTTCCCTTATACTCACCCATCCACTCATCCACTCATCCACCCATACACACATACCTACACATAAATACATGACCATCCATCTGTCCACCCACCCATCTGTCAGTCACCTATTCATCCGTTGTCAGCTCATTCACCCATCTGCCCTTGTACTCATCCATCCACTCATCCATCCACTCAGCCATCCATTTACTCACTCATTCATATATCCGTCCATCCATCCATCCACACACCCATCCGTCCACCCATCTATTGCACAGTTTATGGAGCTTCTCTCACCACACTCTGCTTGATGCTGAAAGTGAAAGGAAAGTGGTCACTCAGTCGTGTCCGACTCTTTGTGACCCCATCCACGGACTGTAGCCTATCAGGCTCTTCAGTTCATGGAATTTTCCAGGCAAGAGTACTGGAGTGGGTTGCCATTTCCTTCCCCACGGGATCTTCCCGACCCAGGGATCGAACCCAGATCTCCCACATTGCGTCTGAGCCACCAGGGAAATCCTCCTGATGCTGAGGCTCCACCATAAAATAAGGCACTTCTCTCATAGATCTTCCCTTCCAGTGTACATGACATAAAACAAACATGCAAAGCAGTTTCAGCTGCAGAAAAGCACTGTGAGGACAAGAAAGCAGAGCCATGGAAGGAGACAGCCAGGGATGATTCCCCAGGAAAGTGTGTGAGTTGAGGTTTAAAAGAAAAGGAGCCGTCCAAGGGGTGGTCCAGGGGAGAGGGGGCTCCAGGCAGGAGCGTCAAAGGCAGAAGTGAGCTTGGCTCGTTCGAGGGACGGAGCAAGCTCCCCGTGCCTGGAGGGGCGGGAGCGCTCGTGCTGGTTCTTGAGAGTGAGAGTTTGCTGGGCAGCCCTGGAGAGAGAGGGGCTTGGGGTTTGCCTGGTAGGACCAGGCCCTGTAAATGCTCTTCTTCCATAGGAAAGAATAAACAAGCAGGTATAGCCAGGAAATCCCTAGGAAAGAATCAGGGTGAGGAGGGGCAGGGGCAGGGCTGGGGTCCATCCCTCCGCCCACACATCCCCTCACCCACCCATCGGTGGGCTACCGGATCTAACACGTGTGGTGAAGGGCCTCCACCACGGGGCTCAGGGCCCGGGGATGATGGTCAAGGTGGCTTCTCAGCGAGCGGGGAGAAGAGGAACTGTTTAGTCCACGCCTTTGAGGCAGCTGGAGAGCCTCGTGGACAAAGGTAAGATTGCATCCGCTCTCTGCAACAGACGTCAAGTGGGTCAGAGGTGAAACCACACAAGTGCCAGGAAGGAAGTAGGAAGACTTCCTTTACGGCCCAGAACAGTTGATGACCATGACGCCAAGTCCAAAAGCCATGAACCGCAGAGGGACAGTCGGCCTCTGTGGAATTTAAACATGTGCACGGCAACACTCAGGGCTTCCTCGGTGGCTCGGCGGTAAAGAGCCCGCCTGCCAGCGCAGACGGCGCGGGTTTGATTTCCTGGGTTGGGAGGATCCCCCGGAGGAGAAAATGGAAACCCACTTCAGTATGTGTGCCTGGGAAATCCCACGGACAGAGGAGCCTGGTGGCTACAGTCTGTGGGGCTGCAAAGAGTCGGACACGACTTAGCACCCGAACAAAAGAACAAATGGCAAAGCACACCGCAAGCAATGCCAAAGATGCACAGGGTATCCACGTCTAACATCATGGATGCGGCGCTAAAATCACTGATGCACAAGCAGCTCCTGTTAGCAAAAGGTTCAGTCACCTACCGGGAAACGGGCACAGACGCCAATAAACAGTTCCTGCAAGAAAAAAATGCAGATGTCTCTTTAAACGTATATAAAGGCGTCCGAGCATGGTCTTGTGGAAGAAAAGTGAACTGAAATAGCACTGAGGGTTCATTTCTCTCTTGTCAGATTGATCACAGTCCAAAGGCTTGACCACTGACGGTGTTGGCGTTCATATTGATTACAAGGTGGGAAGGAAAACGGTGCTGGTCCATTAGGAATTAGGACTGGAATTAAGAACATCTAGTCATGCTATGTACACGTTTGACCTGAGAGGCACTGACCCCACCCCTAAGACTGCGCCCAGGACAAGCTGGGAAATGTGCGACAGGCAGCAAGGCGTCCACGGTGGTTACTCGTGGTGACAGCAAAGACGGAAAACTCCCAAGTCCTGGTCCAGGGAGATCGCGTGCGCCCTCAGGAAGGCGTAGGGACGCTCACAGCGGCATCCTGACAGCGTTAGGAGAACAAAGTGAGGTGCTGGGCAGTGTCCAGAGAAGGCTGGAGAAAGAGTTGGTAAGTAGACATCTGTGTGCTTCTTGTATTGATATTTTCCAAAAGGACCACTGCAAGGGCAAACCCCAGCCTGCTCAAAACAGCTGCCAGTGGGGGTGGGTGGGAAGCAGGAGAGGCAGGACCAGAAACAAGGCTGGGGCGGGACCCCCGGGGTGGGTGGCCCCCATTCCGCAGCCACACACAGGCTTTTGTAAATGAGATCGCGAAGGGTCAGGGAGCCATCCCGACAACTCGGACACAAGCAGAAGCGACGGGAACCCCACGCGGTCACACCGGTGCGGCAGCTCTTCACATGGCCGTGCAAACGCGGTGCTCGCCTGTGGCGTCTCAGTGACACGCGTTCTAAGGACGAAATCATCTTTAAAAAGTTCTTCTTTGAGAAAGGACCAGCAGGAAAGGAGTAAGAAATTCTCTCTTCCCAGACGGGAAACAGGGATGGCGACAAGACACCGCCCCCCGCCCCCCATTTGTCTGAATCCTCGCCCAGGCAGGGCACGGGGAAGGAGGAGGTGGACGCTCCCCGCGTCGGCCTGCCACTGAGAAGCAGCTCGGGGAGGCCTCTGGCCTCTGCTCGCCAGGCGTCCAGCTGGAGTTTCCCTGCTGGCTCTGAGGTGCTTCCGCAGGGCTCCGGGCTCCAGGTGGAACGACCGAGCGGACAGCAGATACGCGGGGGTGTCCAGGTCACTCCCACTGTGCCTTTCAGCCAGGGGCCTGGCTGAGGCTGGGGCAACGCCCAGTATCCTGCAGGTCAGGCCCTCAGGCTGGTCCTCACCACCTGTGCCAGAACCCGGACCTGGCCTGGGCAGGGCGATGGGGAGGGGAGCTTGTTGGGCAGCAGTGGAAGCAAAGCAAGGGCCTGCAACTTGGCATCAGCAGAGAGTGGAAGTCACGGGTAGGGGCAGGGAGAGAGAGAACAGCCAACACGGGCAGGACTGCAGGGAGGTCCGACCAGTCCATCCTCAAGGAGGTCAGTCCTGAACGTTCACTGGGAGGACTGAGGCTGAAGCTGAAGCTCCGATACTTTGGCACCTGATGCAAGAGCCGACTCACTGGGAAAGACCCTGTGGGGGAAAGATTGATGGCAGGAGGAGAAGGGGACGACAGAGGATGAAATGGTTGGATGGCATCATCGATTCGATGGACTTGAGTTTGAGCAAGCTCTGGGAGCTGGTGACAGACAGGGAGGCCTGGCGTGCTGCAGCCCATGAGCGGCTGAACAGCACACGATGGGAGGGGGCCCTCACTTCCTGGGAAGCTCTGTGCTGAGGGCTCCCCATCAGCGTCGCCCCTGTTCCCTGGGTGTAGGAACAGGACCAGGAGGCCTGGCAGCTTGGCCAAGGCTGCAGAGCCAGCGTGTCCCGAGGGGCACGAATCAGCTCCTGTGTTCCTGGGCGCCGTGTGCAGACCACCCTCTGTGTTTGCAGACCTCCACCCTGGCCTGGGAGCGAGGGCCAGCCTGGTGGGGTGAGACAGCAGGACTCAGGAGCCCCCAGGCTGGCTGCCCGTCTGAGGGGCAGAGTCCTGCAGCCCCTGGCGGGTGGGGAGGGGCCTGCCCAGCGTCCCGCAGACCCGCAGGCCCTTCCTTGACGTGTGCTGGCAGGCAGAAATGCTGGCAGGTGCCAGCGCCCACTGCCTGTCACTGGAGGCCGGTTGCCTCTTGTCAGCTGCCCTTCTGCCCAGGACAGCCAGGTCGGCGGGAGCTCTGGGCCTGCCCAGCCCCTCCCCACAGGCCCCCCTTCCTTCCCCGACAGACAGGTGAGCAGAGCCCAGCGGTTCTGGGGTTCTGGGGGCCCAGCACACCTTCGTGACTCCAGTTGGGCAGGGCAGATGCGGGCTGGTGAATCTGGGATGGGCCTGGGATGCTGGGGTGGGCGGTGGGGGTGGAGACTCAGGAACTAGGGGGACGTCCTTGTGGGAGCACGTGTCACTGGTGCCCTGGGGAGCCTGGGGAAGGGACTGGGGAGGCTTCTTGGAAGACAGGTTGGCTAGGAAGGGTATGGTCAAAGCTCCGGAGGATGAAGGGCGCCTCCGGCTAGTAACGACCTGAGTCGCTGGAGGCCCAGGGCTAGGCTGGAGGCTGACGGAGGCACGTGATGCCTTGTTGGTGAGGGGCGGTGGCAGCCCCGGTGGTGGGGGTCCCCAGCCCTGGTGGTGGGGGGTGGTGGCAGCCCCGATGGTGGGGGTCCCCAGCCCTGGTGGTGGCCCCCGAGGGCTCTGGTCAGCAGGCGGCTCTGTCAAAACCGGTTTGGGGCCACGGTGTGGAGGGCTGGGTGGGGGGCCCGCAGCAGGAGACCGCCTGCTCGGGTGGGCTTCTCGCCTGGATGCGCACAGCTGGAGATGAACGGATGGGGGAGAAGCGACAGGTTCCCACCCCTCAGCTCGGAGGGGCCGCTGCCTTCTCTCCTGGGTGTGGTGGAAGGGGCGGTGGGCTGGGGAGGCCCCTGCCTGTGTCTGTCACAGCTGTGGCCGGAATCGCAGAGCAGGGCGGGCCCAGCACCACCAGAGTGGCCGTAATGGGCCCTCCTACAGGGCGGGTCAGTGAGAGCGGGCAGCTGGCTGCTGAGAGAGAGCCTCTGGTTCATTCTGTACTCTCGGCGTGGGACTCTGGGGGGCCACAAGTCTCCCCCTGCCGGCAGGGGCGCGGGATGGGAAGGGAGGCCTGGGGTCACAGAGGTCGCGTCACCAGGGAGAGCTGAACCCCTGGGGCGGAGGCTGTGCCCCTGCCCAGCCCGAAGCCAGCGCCCACTGCTGCCTGCCCAGTGGCCATCAGAGGGGCCCTTTCCAGCACTGCTGGAGGTGGGCAGAAGCTGAGGCCAGGCAGGCGTGCTGACCTTGCCAGGGGTCGTGCCATCTTCAAGGGCCCCTTGGCAAGGGCAGGGCTACAGCTATTGAGGTGACGGGGCGGGGGTCGGCTTGCTGAGACCCTGGGCTGAGACCCCAATAGCCCTGTACCCCAACCCACCTTCTCAGAACTGAGCCCTCAGGCCCAGTCTTACGGGGTGTGTACCAGGGCCCCGGGGTGCAGGGTGCACAATTTACCCTAACCTGCAGGCTGAGGGGCAGGTGTGGGCCGGGGGGTCTGCGCCCGAGGCTCCCCGCCCTGCCTGGGGTCCTGCAGCCCCGCCGTCTCTCCCGCATCCTCCTCCATCTTCCATCTCGATGCCCCGTGCCTGGCGGGGACCACAGCGAGGCTCACAGCTGCAAAGGCATCCTAGGAAAAACTGACTAAATCGGGAAGCGCTGAGGGGCTTGCAGGCTACACAGAGTCCCCTTGCCGGTCAGGGAGTCCAGAAGCACTGCGACTTCAGGCTTGGCGTCCAGGCTGGAGTTCTGGGGGGAGGATTGGTGACCGTTTCGGGGGTGTGGATAGACGTGCTGGAGTGATGATCGAGCGCCTGCCCATTCAGGGACCCTGCCCAGAGAGGCTGGGGGGATCACGAACGACTGGGCGCTTTAGGGGGTGACCCACGTTTCGGTTCCAACAGCTCACGTTGTGCAAACTGTCGCAGGCCCTCCTCTCCGCCACACGTAGCCCAGGGTCAGCACAGGGGCTGTCGGCTTGGCTTCACAGGGGAGGGTCCCCCGGGCCGCCCCCGTGCCCACTCTCCTCCGAGGCGAGCACAGGCCCTGCTCCCCCGGCTGCTTTCTGCTTCCTGAAGAGCCCGCAGATGCGGGGTTCTCACCTGCAGGACAGTCTGGGCCTGGGTCCGGGGTGTGCCTCCACTGGACGCGTGGCCTCGGGCAGGTCTCTAAGCCCCCGTGGGGCTCGGTTTCCTCTTGTGGGGCCTGCAGAGCCCAGAGCCGGTGAGGGCATCGCAGAGGTGGGGGAACAGAGCCACAAGCCCCCATCCATGTGACCCAGTGCAGCTAGGGGGCTGGGGCCCGCAGGGGAGACCCGTGGGGGAAGAGGAACCTGGGGGTGACCGTGCAAGTCCTCAGCCCTCGGCTGGGTGGGCAGCTGGGACAAGCGCCCAGCGGGTCACCCTTGGCCCTGTGAACCCTACGTTTGCTTCACGTCTGAAAGTCGTTCCATCGCGGCCCACGACTGCTTTGTCCACGGCCACCCCACAAAAGGCCCCCTCCCGGTTCAGGCCTGGCGTGGACACAGGCTCCTCATGGTCAAGGGCGATCAGGGAAACCCTAGAGGAGGGGCTGGCCTTCCCTGCAAAGGCAAGGTGGCCACAGCCCAGGCTGGGGGTCCCGCCCGGGGTCGCTGGGGGCCACCCTTCCTCTGCCCCCAGGGTTCCCTTGCGGCCCACCCCAAGCTGAATGCAAGGCCTGGGCCCCTTCAGGCCCAGGTCAGTCGGGCAAACCCCCTGGACGAGCTCACTCTGGGGGCCGCGGCCAGCCAGCCAGATCTGTCTGACCGTTTACCCTGACGACCCTGCTCTTTCTTGGGCGTGAGCGCCCCCTGCTGTGCAGGGCCCAAGGAGGACGAACCAGGGTCCCCCTACCCTCTGCCTGCCCCTACCCCTGCCCCACGTGTCCTGGGACTCAGAGGCCACCAGAGGCCCCGCACCCAGCACCCAGCAGGGGCACAAAGGTCCCCAAGAAAGGAATCGGAGCTGGAGGGGGTGCCTGGCCTCGGCCTGGACACTGAGCTTGAGGTTTCCACAGACCCAGCCCCTAGGAGCGAGGGATGCAGCCCTGCTGGTGTTGGGGGTCCCCTCCTGCTGACTCTGCTCCGCCAGGGCCCAGGCGTGTGCAAGACAGACCTGCTGACGGGGGGCGAAGAGTGGGACTCGCTCAGCAAAGCTGGAGGAACAGCCCCGAGACCGTCCCACAGGGAGTCCTCCCAGGAAGCTGCTCGGACGCCCCGGCCCAGCTTCTAGGAAGTGACGGTGACGCTGAGCGCCTTTTCACGTGCCTGTTGGCCGTCTGTGTCTCGTCTTTGGAAAAATGTCTGTTCAGATCCTCTGCCCACTTTTTGATCGGGCTGTTTGTTTATTGATTTTGATGTTGTGTTGGGGGAGTTCTTTGCATGTTTGGATATTAACCCCTCATCAGGTATGTTATCTGCAAATATTCCCATTCTCTAGGTGGCTGTGTTGTTTGGTTGATGTTTCCTCCAGTGTGCAAAAGGATATAGTCCCATTTGCTTATTTTTGCTTTTGTTTTCCTTGCCTGAGGAGACAGATCCAGCAAATTATTGCTAAGATCAATGTCAAAGAGCATTGTTGTTGTTCAATTGCTCAGTCATGTCTGGCTCTCTGCAACCCCATGGACTGCAGCACGCCAGGCTTCCCTGTCCATTGCCAACTCCCGGAGCTTACCCAAACTCATGTCCATCAGGTCGGTGATGCCATCCAACCATCTCATTCTCTGTCATCCCCTTCTCCTCCCACCTTCAATCTCTCCCAGCATCAGGGTCTTTTCTAATGAGTCAGTTCTTTGCACATGTATTACTACTACCAAGAAATATAATAAAATGAAACAAAAATCAGCATTAGGAGATGGGATAATGGTTGATGATTACTTTCTTTTAGAAGTTTCTGTGTTGTATCTACTTTGTAATGAATAGATAGGACTTTTGTGATGGAAAAAAATAGTTTCACTAAAGGGCTCCCTTTGAAAAGTTTGGATATCTGTAAGTGATTCTGTCCCCGCGGCCTTCCGAGTGGAGACACAGGAAAGGGTTTGGCTCCTTCGCCCTGCCTGGCACCCCCTCCACCCCCCGGAGCTCTGCCCTGTGACGAGCCCTTGACAGGTGTCAGCTCCTCCCTGATACTCCGCCGTGGCAATGCCATCTGGTACCCGGGGCGGAGCCCCGAAGGGCCCCCGGCAGCAGCAGTCCCTGCAGCGACTCCGCCGCCCGGCAGCCGACCACCCAGCCTGACGCCGCCCTGCACGAAGCGGAGGCTCTGAGAGGCGGAGGCGATCCTGGCCCCGGTCTGCTCCTGGAGCCACGGGGGCCCCCAGCTGGAGACACAGCTCAGGAAGCGGGTCTGGACCTGCACCCGAGGCTCTGATTCGCACGCTTTGCACCCTCATGGCAGGCAGAACAAGCACCGGGTCCTGCTCCTGGTGCCCACCCTCCTCCGTGTGGGTCCTTGGGTGACTCAGACGGCCCCCTGGAGGCCACTGCCCCTCACAGAGCCGACGTGAAGCTGCCTGAGGCGGGGCGGGTGGGGGCCGGGCTCTGGGACCCTGGACGCCCATTAGAGGAAGCGCTCAGCGCTTGTCCCCTCTCAGCCCATCTCAGGCCACTCACCCCTCAGAAGGGCTTCCCTTTTATCTCTCCTGTGTCTGTTCTCAGCGGGCCCCGAAGGGCAGGCGGGTGCTGCTTAGAGTAGAAAGAGGACCTGCCGGGACCACCCCGGCCCCCTCCTCCCCCTTGTCCTCCCCGCAGGGCTCAGGGGGAGTCTCCCCTTGCCCACCGCCCCTCCTGGTGGGCCTCCCCCGTCTCTCACCTTCCCTGGGTCTCTCACATCGCCATCTGCGCTATGATCTGTGGGGTTCAGGTGGTCTGAGCTCACCCCGAGGGGCTTCGGCCTCCCGTGCCGAAGCTGAGCTCACCCCCCGAGCCCCCGCCCTGCCCGCCACGGCCTCCCGTCCCCCTCCTGTCTCTTATACACATCTGGTGAGCAGAGCACCGATTCACAGACGGAAGGTGGCTGCTCGGGACCAGCCGTGCCGCCCGGCTCACGGCGCCAGGCTCTGCGGCCCGGGGAGGCCTGCTTGTGTCAGCTGACCCCCTCCCCGAGGTGTGCAGGGCTTCCTGGGACTCCATTGCCACCCCCCCCAAGCCCCCACCCCCGACAGCATTCCCGTCCGAGTGGTCCAGCCTCACTCTTCCCCAGACGGTGAACTGGGCCGTCTGGGACGCAAGGTGCCCCTGAGCTTGCCTCGGACACACAGACCTGCACCTACACCTCCCAGGGTGGGCAGGCTGGCGGGTGTGGCGACAGAGCTGGAGCTGGGGACCCAGGCGCTTCCCAGAGCCCCTGGACAGACTGCCACGGAGGGCAGAGCTGGGTCCTGCCGCCCCGCGCAGCCCCTCAGGGTCCAGGCGGCCCTTGCGCTCCAGGGCTGGTCTTCGGGTCACAGCAGGGTCCTTGGAGCCCACAGCTCCCCTGACCAACGTGCCCCGCGCTGCCAAGAGACGAAGCAGGAAGCCCCGGGGTGGCTGCCCACGCTGGCCTTCGGGACTGCATGGCGAAGCTCCTCTTGAAGTGGGCCCCGGGGGGAACATGGGCCCCTGGGAAGTGTTCCCGGAGAACCTCGTGGAGAGGGGGGCAGGGGCTGGGCGGGGAGCGCGTCCCTCCTCTCCCCACCAGCTCTCTGTGGTCTTGGGGACCCTGTCCCTCCAGGAGGGGAGGGTCCTGGTGACCTCTGAAGGCCTTCCCACTCCCCATGACCTCGTGATCTCCACGTGGGGGTGCTGGGTCCCTCCAGCTCCCCAGGCTGGGGTGGGGAGGTGCATGTGAGAGCTGTGGGGAAGCGCCTTTGAATGCTGGGGACTCCATGGTTCAGGTAGAGGCCAGGCGCTGGGCAGGCAGGCGTCCTGGGTTTTGCCAAGGCGGTACCCCTCCGTCCCCTGACCAGCTGCTCAGAGGCCACCGTCCTTGTATCTGGGGTCAATGCTTTGGAAATAATCAGGTGAGGTGGGAGGCTCAGCTTATCTATTGATCAAATGAAGTATTTAGCCGGCTTATCTGGTTTGGAACAAAGCGTCGTGTCTTTACCCCTTAGAAACCCCTGACCCAAACAGAGCCCCCTCTGGTGATTGGTGACTGAAAACCTGGGCACTGACCCACCCCTGAGCCGTCTTCCGCGAGCACCTTCATGCCCTGGGAGGGGGTGTGAGAGCTGGAGTGGTGGATGGCCCACCGCGGGAGGCCTTTCGTCCTGGCCCCCACATCCTCTGCACCATTCCCCCCTGGCTGGAACTCCGTGCTGAGCCTCACGGTGACCTGGGCACCTTCGTGCCCTGGGAGGGGGTGTGAGAGCTGGAGTGGCGGATGGCCCCCGCAGGAGGCCTTTCGTCCTGGCCCCCACGTCCTCTGCACCATTCCCCCCTGGCTGGAACTCCGTGCTGAGCCTCACGGTGACCTGGGCCAGTTTAGGGTCACGGGTCGACGCCCGAGAGGACCTTGGTTCAGGATGAGTCCTGCTTTGTGGCAGCTGGTTTGCACCAGACCCCGGCTCCTCGTCCAGGCACTGGAGGTGCCGACCCCCTCCTCACCTGCTCCGCCACAAGCCCTGGGTCTCCCTGCAGACTGACCGTGTCTGTGTGGGGCTGCCAGCCCACGGGTGTCAGGGTCCCGCAGAGCCTCAGGTGGGTGCACGGGGCAGGAGGTCCCCTAAAGACAGTCCAGCTGGGCAGATGCAAGTGGGTCCTGTGGTTCCGCAGACCTCAGGTTTTCCGAGCAGTCACGGGGGGCACTGGCAGTGCTCCCTCGGGGTCCGGCTCCCCAGCCCCTCAGCAAGTCCAGCAGGTGCGCGGGAGTGAACATCTCGGGTTTTCTTCGGAACCCAGTTGGGAAACAGAAGATCATGTCTGCATCAGAGTCAGACTCTCGAGTTGTCAGAAAGGCGGTTGTCACTGATGCTCTTTCATGAGATTTCGAGTGCCGGCCAAGGGCTATGCTGGGCCCATCGCACCTGAACCTCCTTCCTTCCGTCCAGACCCTAAATTCCTCCTTATTTATTTTTACTGCCCCTGGGTCTGAATACAGCCTCAGCCCAGCACATGCGGGGGACCCCCGGCTGATGAAAATGGGCGNCGAGTGCCGGCCAAGAGCTATACTGGGCCCATCGCACCTGAACCTCCTTCCTTCCGTCCAGACCCTAAATTCCTCCTTATTTATTTTTACTGCCCCTGGGTCTGAATACAGCCTCAGCCCAGCACATGCGGGGGACCCCCGGCTGATGAAAATGGGCGTAAGATGACAACTGCTATGTTCTGGCCCCAGGACCAGCCTAAGCTGTGCACCTTTCTCCTGGGGAGCTTTCTGGGGCCTCAGCCAGCACCCCCATTGCCTGGGCTCCAAACTGTCAGGAAGGGCAGCCCCGCCACTGGGCAGACCTGGGGGTGGCTGGAGGCTGAAAGGTGACCGGGCGGCCTCTTCCAGGAGAGACCCGGTACCTTTGCTCCTGCTGCTGGGCGGGGCGGGGGGCGGGCAGCCCTGCTCCCGCCCGGCCTCCGCAGAGCAGGATGGCTCCGCTGGGGCGGCCCCTCTGCAAGGCCCCCGCCTCCTGCAGCAGCTGTGGCCCCAGCTGTGGGGCTGGAGGAAGGGTCTGCGTGCGCCTCCCGCGTGGCCAGCTTGGGGAGGGGGCAGCAGGGCAGGTATTCCTGCCCCCACCCCCTGCTACCTGATCTAGTGAGAGGTCGGGGGTGCAGTGGGGTCTCCTGGGCGCCCTCCTGCCTCTCCCCCGAGCAGCCGGTCTCAGCAGGGGGGCTTGTCGGCCGTCTGTCCTCTGAAGTCACTTTCATCTCGAGGATCACACGTTGTCCCCAGTATTTCCTGTTCTCAAAGTCTAACAGGATCTTCAAGCAGCGGTAACTCCCCCGTGGGGATTCTGACCCCTCTCCCGAGGTTCTGCGGTGCCAGAGGCTGTCCAAGAATAGCCGCCCCCAGCCACCCGCAGAGCCCACATCAGCTCAGACCTACGACAAGAGCCGTGAGCCCCTGCCGCGCGGGCAGGCGGCCAGACGGGGCCCGGCTGCCCCGTGTCCTGCCGCCCCGCCTGCCGTGCTGGGCCGGCCCGGCCTGTCTTTCAGAGCTGTCACTGGGGCAGCTGCCCTGAGCCCTGCAGGGGGGCCGGCTCCCGCGCGGAGGCTGGGGGCAACAAGTCTCGGCTGGGGCCACCTGCCTCTCCTTTCCGTTAGGGCTACAGACGCTCCGAGCGCCCCGCCACCGGCCCGAGATGCCCGCGAGAGCGGAGGCTGAGATGGCGGTAACGCGTGCTGTGGACGGAAGGTGTGTGTCCCCCGCAGCTCACGTGCTGAGGCCCCAGAGCCCACTGTGGCGGTGTCCGCCGGGTGGGCTTCAGGAGGCTACTGTGGCCGGAGGAGGTGGGGCTGTGATGGGACATGGGTCCTTATGAGAAGGAGGCTCTGTCTCTTTGGCTGGTGAGGAGCCGTGAGAAGGCGGTCCTCGGCGGGCTGGGGTGGCCCCTGCCTCGAGCCTGCACCCCTGCCCGGAGCCTGCATCTCGGCCCACACGCCCTGGGCCAGCCTCCTGCTCCCCTCGGGGCCCAGCCGAGCCTCCTTCAAATCCCAAGCCCACCTGACCCCTGACCTCTGACTCTCTGTTGGCAGGGGCCTCTCCAGACATCTAGGCCGCCAACCTCCAGTCCGCCCTAAGGACGTGCAGCCTCACCCAGGGGCCCCTGCACCCCCACTCCACGCCACGCGTCCCCCAGGGGCCTGGCCGCCCAGAGCGGGACGCCCGCTCACCTCTTGCTCAGTAGTGACGCCCAGCCGAACCCCCGAGGGGGCTCGCTCACCCGTTGTCCACAGAGACGCGCGCGGCTGCAGCCCCGGAGGGTGCGGGCGATCCTGAGGCCCCCGGGCGCCCCGAGGCACTCCGGAAGCAAGGGCCAGTGGCTCTGCCTGCGCTATCCTCCTCGGGTCCCCACAGCCCCCGCACCCCCACTCCACGCCACGCGTCCCCCAGGGGCCTGGCCGCCCAGAGCGGGACGCCCGCTCACCTCTTGCTCAGTAGTGACGCCCAGCCGAACCCCCGAGGGGGCTCGCTCACCCGTTGTCCACAGAGACGCGCGCGGCTGCAGCCCCGGAGGGTGCGGGCGATCCTGAGGCCCCCGGGCGCCCCGAGGCACTCCGGAAGCAAGGGCCAGTGGCTCTGCCTGCGCTATCCTCCTCGGGTCCCCACGGGGCCACCGGATGTGCGGGGGCCGGGTCGAGCCGCCCTGACCGCCCCGGCCAGAGACGGCGGCCGTGGGCCGGCCCATCCTGGGGCAAGCAGGGAGGCCTGCTTGCTCTGAGACTTGCGGGGATGGGCAGGCCGTGCAGCTCCCGCTCTGTTTCCGGTCTCAGGTCGTCAGCAGCCTGAGGGGCCGCCCCGGGCAGACGGCTCCGGGCCTGGAACAGAGTGAGCTCCCGGAGGGGTGGGGCCAGCCCCGCTGCACTTCCTGCCCCCATCTTGTCCCCCTGGCGTCCTTGCCGGAGACCTGACTCGCTGCCTCGCCTCTAACAGACCTGTGAGCACCACCCCCCCTGCCACGCCCGGGCAACCCTGATGCCCAGCGCCCAGCGCTGAGCCGAACGGACAGCCATCCTGATGAGACCAACCAGCCAGGCCCGCACCGCTGGGAGTCGGGGGCAGGGCTTCGCAGGACCCACCGGCTTCCTGTCCGCTCCCTTGAGCCGGCATCACTGTCACCCGTTTCCCAGGTGAGGGGGCTGGAGACCCAGACGGCGCCCCGCGTCGGCTCTGGGCTCTGTGTTCTGACCTCTGCCCTGCTTCGTCCACTTAAATGCTGAGGCTGGGGCGGGCGTGTGCGTGGGGCGAAGGAGAAACTGCTCCCAGGGGCGAGCAGGGGGCAGAAGACAGCAGCCCAGGCCCTTCCCGATGCTGTGCTCAGGGGTGCGGCCAAGGCCAGCATTCCCAAGGGGGAGCCGGAGCTGCCCTTCTGGGGGTCGAGCTGGGCTCGGCATGACTGGGGTGCAGGAGCCAGACTCGGGGAATGAGTGAAAGACAGACAGACCCCGTGACCTGTGAGGCGGAGGCCGCCCCCTGGGGGGCACTTCAGCAGCCCCCGAGGTGCCTGCAGCCTCCGCTGCTGAAAGGCCGAGCCGTGCGCGCAGAGGCCTGGCCGGGACAGGGCCTGCTCTCTCCTTCCTCGTCCTGGGTCCCTGCCCAAAGGGCCACTGTCGGTCTGTGCAGCGTGCGCCCGGTGCCGACCTCGACGCTGACCCAGGCGCCGTCCCCCACCGTCCCCGCGTCTCAGTCCTGCTCAGGCCGCTCTCGGACAGAGTGCCAGGGGCAGCGTGCCCTTGGTCCCTGTGCTGGGGGTGCCAGGACGCCCGGGGCCTGGGGGCTCAGCGGGACTGTGTCCTGTCTGCAGGGCCCTCTGCCCTCCCCATCTTCACGGTGCCCGTGCCTGGGAAGGACCGGGGTGTTCAGACTCCGGGTGCCTCTCACCGTGAACCACAGGCATCTCTCCTTCAGCCACACCACCCACGCGCCATCTCCCAGCACACGTGGGGTCACAGGCGGTCACCCCCGGGGGCAGGCCCGGGCCCTCCTGGGTCTCTCCCTGGTTTCTCAGAGTGAGGCCCAGCATTTCCAGCACTGGAGCTCCTGCACCTTAGGGCCCTGAGGCTGACCCCACAAACCTCAGCTCTGGAGGAGGCTCAGACACAGGGTGGGACCCCAGGGCAGGGCTCACAGCCTGGCACTCCCCTCCAGGCGCACCCTGCATGCTCCCGCCACCCCATCAGCCCTCCAGTTCTCCGGAAACCCGGGGAGGTCTAGGTCAGCCCCTCAGGCCTCCTGCCCCACTCTGACTACCCCTGCAGGCAGTAAGCCCTGACCCCTCTGTTCAGCAGCATCACCATCAAACGCAGAGTATCCCGGCAGGCGTGCTCCCTCGAGGCCCCCGTCGTGGGGCCTGGCCACTCACGGAGCCTCTCCTGTGGCCACCTGGAGTCCTCAGAGGTCAGGCCGCCCAGGGTCTGAGCAGAGTGGGTACCCTCCTGCACTTCCTGCCCTGCCCCCCTGGGACCGCATCGCCCCAGCACCCTGCCATGAGGATGGGGCCTGGGAAGTGTGCAGTGGTGCTGGGTGGGCACCAGGGACCCTCGAGGGGAGAGGGCGATTTTGCAGAGTGAGGAGACCTGCCTTCGGGTTTGTCCGTGGGCTGCACCAAGCGCTGATGGCAGCGAGGAGGCTGAGTCTGCCCAGGGCCTTGACGACCCTGAAGGCCCGGCAGGCAGGGCTCTGGACGAGGGACAGTCACCTTGATCGCTGCCTGGGACCAGCGCCCGTTGGAATGGCATGAAATAGAAGCAGGAGCCGTGGCAGTCGGCGTTGCCTGGAACAGAAGGCGCTGCCCACACTTTCCCGTCTGCGCGCTGGATGCACGCAGGGTGATCAAGGGAGGCCGGAGGATGCGGTGGATGCTGGTCTGAGCCGGGACTGCCGCCCACGTGACGGGGAGAGACAGCTGCGCGTCCAGCATCCCTCTTGCTCCTGGAAGCTTTTGTCATCTGTGCTTGACAGGGATCGATTCGGATGAAAAGCTGCAACGTTCTGAGTGGCTCCTCTGCCTCCCGGGAGGGCGAGGCCCGGCGGTGGATGTCGGGCTTTTACGTATCCAGACTGAGAGGCAGGCGGTCAGTGGGACCTCTCACCCGCTGGCCGCGCGCGGGGTCTGCTTCCTGGTGGCCCCTCCCTGGCCCTGGGCAGGTGCTTGCCCTCCTGCCCGGCTTCTCGGGCCTCCCCTTTGCTTAGGGCCACAGCTCTGCCAGCCAGGGCCCTGTTCTGCTGCCCTTTTACTTTCACTTTGGGGTGGAGGTGGCGAGGATGGGGGAGTCTTTTGGGGGCTCTGGCGTCTCCAGGTGGAAAGACCTGTGGAGCTCCCCTTCTCCCTGCCTGCTGGGCACATGCCCGGGGGGGTGTGGCCCAGGGGGCCAGGGGAGCGAGGCACTGCTGGAGGACGCGAGCAGGTCCCCTGAGCTGGACGGGCGGGAGCTGAGCTCACAGCCGCCTCACCTGTGCAGGCAGCTGCGGGGCTGAGGGTCAGGGAGATGCCTGCAGAATTTCCCAGGCAGAACTTTAGCAACAAGTCATCTCAGAAGAGAGAGTGGACAGGGGCCAGGAAGCATGATGCTGACTAGGGAGGTGTTCGTGGCCCCTTCTCCGCCTGTACTCCATCCTCTGGGACCCCGATGGGCACCTCCCTCCATGGGCCTCTCCTTCCTCTGCCTGCCAGACCCATAGGCCCAGCTCACCCCACACAAGTGCCCTGTCCTGGAATCCTCGACAATGTAGAAGGGCATCAGCAGCCTCCACGCCCTCCTGAGCAAGACCCATCTTCCAGGCGGCATGTCCCAGGGGAGGGCCCAGGCCCGGGGGAGTGTATGGGGTGGGGCACTGCAGGAAGACTCCCTGCAAGGCTGCTGATGTCACCAACAGCTGGGCCCACGTGAGGCAGGCAAGAGGAAGCTGCATCCTGGGGCCTGACCACACCCTGCCTGGTGCTGGGTGCCGCCTCCAGGGGCAAGAGCAGAGTCTGCCCCGTCCCCCACCACTGAGAGTCGAGTCCTGTTCAGAGGCCACAAAGGGAGGGGGCAGGAACCCGGGAGCTGAATCCATAGTGCTTGTCGCATGGCCTCGGATGGCCTGGGGAAGGACGGGGGACCACTTGCAGGGGGCCCTGGAGTCAGTCATAATTGGGTACAACACAGCACAACAATAAATGCAGCTTTCTTTTGTATTCCCAGGCTGTTGTTGATGCCTGGAACAGAAACATATATATGTACGTATAAATTATGCATGTAAATTACATCTTGTACTATGTATCAATTGGTTGTGAACTATACACATACAATTTATATATAAATTATACATCATATTTATATTTAAAAACAGAAAGAGTTTTGTCTATTTATGCTTCATGTATTAATGTATTAATATACTCATACTGCTTTTCTGCTTTCTATTTCCACTCAATAATTTACGCTGCAACTCTTTCCACACAAGGCACACAGATTTCTCTAATCTGTTTAGATGACTACAGAGCCGGTCACTGGGGGATGGCTTGATGACTTTTTTATCTACTCTACCTTTGATGGGTATTTGGCTCATGTCCAGTTTTTCACTCTTGTACTGAATGCTGCAACAAACACATGAACTTTTCCTTTTACCTATTAATATGAGAAACGAATAGATTTCTCAGCATTGAACCATCCTTGCACTCTCAGAGAGAATAACACAGTTCCCACGTTTCTCAATGTACTAATGAATTCTGCTTTCTAATATTTTGTTTATGATGGTTATATCAAAAGGCCTGTAGTTTCTCGTTTTCTGTACTGTGCTTTTAGTAGAGTGTTATGCTAGCTGAAAAAAAAAGTGGTTTATCCATTTTACAATTTTTTTCAAAGAATTAGTGCCTAGATTTAGTTGTAATTTCTCATGCATGTTTCTAATTCATTGCTTTCTGGTTGTATAGCTTCAGTTTTCCAGTTTTCTTTAGGCTCATTTTGTTGCTGTTTTGCTAATTTCCTTCTTTCTTTAATTTTTTGAGTTAGAAGTGTGAGGCTTCTTACTGTGATGATTTTTTGTTCACGACGTGTATTAACAGGACACATTAGACTCGCGCTACCAGCCAGCTCCATCTCTGTGGTTTCCTTAGGTGGTCGTATTGGAATCCATGTTTTCCAGCTCTTCTGCAATTTGTCATTCTTTTTGACCCAGAGTTGGTTTGAGAGAGCATTAAACATTTCTAAGTGTTTTTGTTTTCTAGACGTCCATGTTATTTTTGTTAATGGGCTGATTGGTTCTAGCTTTGTCAGTGATTTCCAGCTTGTTGTTGCTTTGGCTTTATTTTTGCATGGTGATCAGGGTGTGGGGGCTTGCTGATTGCTGGTTTTGGGGGTCTGCTGAGGCTCTGTCTGTGGTATAAATCTCCACGGTGAGGTCTGTGCATCCCAGCCGGCATGCAGGTCAATCCACAGTAGTCAGGAAATGTGGAAACTGCCACTCAGCATCCGCTACTATCACAGCTCTGTGCCATGTCTGCCTTTGTGTGTTTTATAATGGACATGATGCATTATATTTCTATATCACACATTATGAATTATAATTTAGGAGTAAATTATAGGTATCCGCGTACTGCGACACATGGTTAAAACTTTCACTGATGGAGTGCGTGACCTAAGATGTTCAGACGAGCTGGTATAGCACATGATCTATTTCGTGAATATTTCCTGTGTACTTAAATGAGTGTTTTCTTCTTCTCTATGCAGAATACATGCTTGACACAAGGTGCTTATCTCTCATTAATTTTATTATGCTTGCATTCTAAGTTCCCCGTCGCTTTTTAATTCACTTGATCTTTTAAAGACTGAAAGGCGCCTCCCGCTCCTATCAGATTTTTGTGAGCTTTTCTTTACACAGCTTCCAGTTGCTTTTAGGGCTTAATACTTTTCATTTGTTGTATTTTGTTTGAGAGTAAAAATAGCTTTGGAGTGGATTGTGATCTTGGTCATTAAAGTGACCTCTTCTCCCTCTGAACAATCCCCTGCCATCTCTTCCGCTCAGAGCACCGGGAGGCTCTGGGTAGAGTGGTGAGTGGCTGTCGGGGCAGGGGCAGGCTGGCTGAGCTGGGAATATTTCAGAACCCCCCAGTGCAAGCCAGTTTCCAAGACCCAGGCTGGCCCTGAGGTGGGCGGCTCCAAATGCTTAGAACACCCCTGTCTTCCAAGTACCACCCCTGTGTTTGCTCCCCAAGGCACATGTCTGTCCCATCGCATCACAGCTTGGATTCTGTCCTTTCATGCTCTGGGATTTCCAAGCTTGGCCGAACTTGGCAAAGGCAGGTTTCCGACCTTACTCCTTCAGACGGGAGAGCCCCGGGGCTCTGAGGGTGCTGAGACATGGGCAGGTGACGCATTGGGACACAAAGGATGGAGGAAAATCTCCTGTGCTAATTAAGACCAGGCAGCTCCTTGGCGGGGAACCGGTAAAAGGTGTCAAATCAGAGTTTCTGCTCGAGTTGCTGCCAATTTAATTGTTGTGTAATTAATAGCAGTGCCGACTGTGGTTAATAAGAGTCCCTGGCACGTTTCTCCCGGCTGTCACCTCCTCTCCACGCCCCTCCCTCCAGGATTTCCTTTCAGCCCTCACACCCTCAGGGATCCCATGTAAGGCAGAGATGGACAGCTGTCCTGGACCCTGGGCACCTGGCAGGGGACACGTTGCCATCTGCCAGGTGTGGAGGTGCCCCAGACCTCCTCTGCTCCCAGGGTGGACATTCCACACCTTCAGCAGCCCAGGCGCAGGGTGCATGGCCCTCCTCTGCCCGCAGCAATCGGTCTAAAAAGGGCAGGGGTGGGGGCTGTGCCCTCACCCCCCACGGTCCCCAGGGGTCACACCAGCCCTGCGCGGGGTGAGGGCTTAGTGAGTACCAGACCCCGAGGGGAGCAGGGGGCCCCCAGGCAGAACTCCGGGAGGCCCCTGCTCTGATCCTGCCCGCCTGCTCTCCTGTCTTTATTCTCTGGATATTCTTTTGACCCCAACTCAGGCCCACGCTTGCTCTGCACCCCCACAGCTCCTGGGTCTCCTTTCTGCACCTCAGTGACCATGCCTGTCCCTTGGTCCCTCCCTGCCTGGTGCCCACGCCTCTCAGGGCAGCCGCGGGTCCCTGCTTGCATGGTGCTGACCCCTGGTAAACAGCGAGGGGCAGGCCCAGCTCTGCTCAGAGGCCCAGTGAGGCAGAGGGGACCACAGGGCCGTGGGTGCGTCTGGGGGTGGTAGTTGGACATGGCCTGTGTGGAGTGGGTGTGAAGCAAGTGGTCCAGTGAGCACGGGTGCCTTCATCCCCAGCCTTCTGTTTTCAGGCGTCCAGGACCGCAGCAGTGGTCCCAGGGGGAGGTGGACCAAGGCCAGCTCCCTCTGCCAAGGCCAGGGCATCCAGCATGGCTCCCACAGTTGGTGTGTTTCTGCTGCCAGGACGCTCCTCTCTGGTGAGAAAAAAAAAACAAAAAACTCTTACTTGGTGTCTGTTGTGTCTCTCATTACTCTGATTTTTAATTGAGTAGCTCCTTAGAGAAAGATGTGCTGCTTTCATTTTTTAAAAAAGAACCTTGCTCATTGTAGTTTTCAAAAAGTCACAAATTCAGAAAGTGTAAGAAAAAAAGAGAGAGGAAAAAAAAAAAAAAAAAACACCTCATCAGCCAGAGAGAAGAGTTTGGTGTATTTCCTTTCAAAATCTGCATTGAATATATGAAGACACACTTTTTTAAAGAGTGGGATTATATTATTAGCATTATTCTATCAATTAAAGTTTGCATATAAATTCTTAAATAATTTTCCACATTGATAACTATGGAAAAATATAAAGATGCAGCTCATACACATCTATAAACTATATAAATGTATAAGTTATATAAAGTGCATTGTATGCCATGCTCTTGCATACACACACTCTGTATAATATGTATGCAAACACACACACGCCAAATATTTCCATCTATATCACGGGCTGTGTTAAATTATGGATGCACAGTGGTTTATTTAACCAATGTCATTTTGATGGACACTTGGCTTGGTTTTACTTATTTAGAATCAAACATCATGCAGCGGTGAGCATCTTTGTATTCTTGGGTGGGTATTTCCGGAGATAAATTTTCAGAGGTGGCAGTGCTGGGTCAAACGCGTGCATAGATTAAAGCTTGATGGGCACTGTCAAGCTGTCTTTCCATCAGTGTGCACAGCGCGTGTGGCCTCTCACCTTGTCAGCATCGGATGACAGACACCAACCTCTGTCACACAGGCCAGGCTGGGAGGCAGTAGATGCCTGCTCGTCACTTCAGCCTGAGTTTTTAAAATTATTATGAGTTGAAGATGCTTTCATATGTTTATGGGCTATATTTTATGGCTAAAGAAGTAAAAAATGTTTGAAAAATTAATTTCAGATGGATGAAAGATTTGTAAGTCTTAAAAATTCATAAAAGTAATGTTATGTACTAATGGTAAAGAGGGAAAATTCTTTTCTTAGCATAATAAGGCCAGAAAGTATTTTTTAAAGGCACACATTTGATTGCATTTTAAAGTTCAGTAAAGTAAATGTTTGATGTTTAGTTGCTAAGTCGTGTTCAACTCTTTGCGAGCCCGTGGACCGCAGTCTGCCAGGCTCCTCTGTCCATGGGATTTCCCAGGCAATAATGCTGGATTGGGTTGCCATTTCTTTCTCCAGGGAATCTTCCTGACCCAGGGATTGAACTCAAGTCTCCTGCACTGCAGGTGGATTTTAGTGACTGTATTACTGAGTTAGTATTCCCAAGAAAACAAGATTATACACCAACAGAGCCAAAACAGCCTCACAAAGAAGTTGAAAGAGACACAGCAAGATCTGAAAGAGATTCTAATAGAAAATGCAAACTAACGTAGACTTACACATTGTAGCATGAACAATAGTGAAGCCCAGCAGGACACGTGGATGAGAGGCACGAATGCGGTCAGTGGGCTAAAATTTAGAGCCTCCTCTGCCTGTTTCTCAGGAGGGGCTGGGACAGGAAACATCACCAAACGAAGGACACGCCAAGAGAGAACGGGCGCCAGGACACAAGGGCTGCCCTCCTCCTGGGCAGACATGGGGGGAACTCTTGGAATCCAGCTGGCCTGGGGCGGCTGCTCTGGACAGACAGCAGGCCAGCTGGATAGGAGGGCAGACGGCCCAGGAAAAACGCAGCGTGGAACCAGTGCGTCTCTGACATGTCCCCCAGGCATGGGTCAGTCATCGTTGGGGAAGCATTTGTGACCTGGAAAAGCATAGAAAACTGAGCCAACAACCCCCTAAAGCCCCGCGGCACAGAGCAACCTACCCCAGTCTGGCGCATGGCTCAGTGGCGAAGAGCGTAGCCATAGTCGTCATGGCGCGAGCACCCGTGTGCTGTCCATTTGTGATGTGACCCGGTCGGGTGGGAAGGCCCAGTGTGGTGTGTGGGGAGGGAGGGTGGTCCCCGCGGGCAAGCCTTCTCCTGTTGGCCGGAGGCTCCCGCGGTCCTTCGAGGTGGCGGCTGGCTCCTCCCAGGACGGGAGGTGAGAGAGCCATCTGGCTGGACTTCCCTTCTCCGGACACTGTTTGCGGGGCACGGAGTCCGGGGGCAGCCCTACAGCAGGGAGGCGTCTGACCTCGGAGGAGGCGCAGACACTTTAAACCCCGTTTAGGGGTGAGACTTCTATGGAAAGTGGGAAAGGAAGCCCTCTTGTCACTATGGTGTGGATTACGTGTTATATTAGTGAGGACAGCAGCAAGCGCTGGACTGTTAATGTGCAGATTGAATTCCGGTGCCCCTGAAGACAAGGTCTTGGGAAATTAATGGGACTTAATTGAAGCCGCTCCTTAAATTCTATTGGTATGGCTCAAGTGGTCACACACAGATCTGACAATGAAAGGTGGGGAGGGTTATGCGAGGAGGGCTTGATCCTCGCAAGGTCCCCACGGTCAAGGTCAGGGTCCTCTAGTCACAGAAATGTGAAGCCAGAGCTGGCTACTTCTTTCAGGGAGATCGTGAGAGTCCCTGGAACGTGGCCACCACTCAGGGTGCGCCCCAGCCTCCCGGCTGTCCCCACACAGGTCCCGTGTTCGAGACATGGGATGTGCAGGAGCCCCCACATTCAAGCCACAACGCTTGTCCAGCTTTGCCAGCCCACACACGCATCCTTCTTATCAGTCAGATCAGAGTCCGGTGGGAGTGGAGATGGGGAGCCCAGGAAACCCCGCCACTTATGGGAACACTTCCCAGAGGCCTGTGGCCACAGCCCACGGGGATGGCCAGGGGTCTGGGCGGCTGTGGCTGCCGTGGAGTGGGCTTCCCTGCCTGGACCAGAGTCCTCCGGGGTGGAGTGCTCTTTGCTGTGGGGGCTGTCCTGCGCACCCCAGCCCCTGTCCGCTAGAGACCAAGCATACTCACCCCACTTGCGACGACCAGAGGTGTCTCTAGACACCATCAGAGGCTGAGAATGCTGCTCTGCAGCCCGGCAAAGTCTGCCTGGCTTAGAAGTGAGCAGGGAATCCCCTGTGGCTGATCCTGGTTCACAGTCACGTTCCCTGAATGGCCAGAGGCTGTGATCAGGAAAGCTCGCCCACCTGCAGCAGGGGCTCCATGGGGAGTGGACATGCCTAGACCTTTCCAGTGTACCGTGGGGCGAGAATCCTGAGGACGGTGAGCTTGTGAGGGCCCCTCTGGCCCTGCTCTGTGCTCAGCTGTGGGCAATGCCTGGCCAGGGCTCTGGTGGGGGGGGGGGGGGGTGGGGTGAGCTTGGCCTAAGGGCTTCAGGGCACAGAGCAGAGAGAGAGGCCCAGGAGGCAGGGGCCTGGCTAAAGGGTTAGCCCAGGCCTCCAGCTCTCTGGTTAAGCTCCCGTCAACAGCGCTTCCTCCATCAGACATTGTTACAGTGGAAAATCAGAGGGGCTGGCTAATAACTTGTGAAATTTATCAGATTAATAGCCATATGAAAGTCTGGCTGGCAAAAAATTTCCTTTAGAGGCCCCTAAACTTTAGCTGTCATAT
This sequence comes from Cephalophus harveyi, assembly GCA_006410635.1. NCBI lineage: Eukaryota > Metazoa > Chordata > Mammalia > Artiodactyla > Bovidae > Cephalophus > Cephalophus harveyi. The sequence continues at coordinate 46,557 of SJYT01074863.1, forward strand.
TCAGGTTTCCAGGAGGCCAAATGGTGAGGAGTCATACCGTTTCCAGTCTGAGAAACCCATCTTCATTAAATCTGCACCACAATGAGTTACTTTAAATATTATTTTCCAGCTGAAAGTATTGTGAATATTGTTTACTCCTTTCATATTTTGATCACATTTCATAATGTTCGGGTGGATGCGCTGGGGTAAAGGCTCTGTTTACTCAGATGTGGAGACAGGAGATGGGCACTTCCAATGCCTTCCTTGACTCCAGTGAAGAGCAGGGAGGGCGTCTTTAATAATAAGGCTGATCCATGCTATGGGTTGAAAGCCCATAATAAGCCAAAGCAGGTGGAAGGTATTTGCAATGCATGAAACAGCAAAGAATACAGAAGAGCAAACCAAGAGTGAATACAGATGGCCCAATGGGAAGGGGGCTGAATACGCGACCAAGAGGGGGTGTGGCAGGTGCCCCATCCTGCTGGCATCGAGGGCTTGTAACTGCGGCCTGCAGTCCCAGGTCAGGGCCCCCTTGCTGACCCCCTGGCCGCAGCCCACCCTGGCCCATACTCACAGGCGCCTGGAGGACCTCCTGAAGCCAAGCGGGAGACCTCACCCTGGGGCCCGCTGGGGCGGATGACTGGAGCGGGAGGAGCGGCTGATGGGCCGGGCCCCATCTCCGGGAGGGGCAGCTCTGTGTGCAGGCCGCACCCTGGAGTGCCCGCGGGTCCTCGGAGGGGCCGCCCCTCCTGCTTTCTGCCCTCCTCATTCCTGCAGCATCGCAAGAGCACCCATCCCAGGCTCTGCATCAGGGACACCTGCCCCAAGAGACAGCACACCATCAGCATACCTGTTGGGAGGGCTCAGATCCAAAAGCAGGAGCGAGGACGTGGAGAGACGGGTGCCCTGGTGCAGTGCGGGTGGGAACAGAAAATGGTGCAGCTGCTGAAGAAAACAGTCTGGAGCCTCCTCAGAACTGAACACGGACCCACCATGGGACCAGCAATCCCACTGCCGGGCACGTGCCCAGAGGAGGGGCGAGCGGGGCAGACACTCACACCTGCCTGTCCACAGCGGCCACAGCGTGGAAGCATCCCGTGTCCATGGACAGAAAAACGGGTAAGCAAGACGAGGCCCATCCACACGAGGGGATATCACCCCGTCCTTAAAAGGAAGGAAATCCTGACACCAGCTACGACACGGATGAGCCTTGCAGACATTATGCTAAGTGACATAAGCCGGTCACGAAGGGACAAGCACGCGATTCCACTTGTATGAGGTCCCTGGGGTCGTCAAACCCTGGAGGAAGAAATGGCAGCCCACTCCAGTATTCCTGCCTGGAGAATTCCATGGAGAGAGGAGCTTGGCGGGCCTCAGTCCATGGAGTGGCAGAGTCGGACTCGACTGAGAGACGAAGCGCCGCACAGCGCGGTGAGTCTTAGCGCCAGAGTAGAATGGGGATGGGGTGGGGAGAGCTGGTGTTTAACAGACAGAAAGGTGGACGGAAGTCTGGAGATGGTGGTGATGACCTCACCAAGCGTGAAGGCGTCTCAAACGACCAAACTGTGCACTTAAAGGCGGCTCCAGCGGTAAACCTATGGTGCCCGCGCACCGTAGACTAAGGCTCACCTCTCCCTCAGCTCCCGTGTTCAGGCAGGCCTCAGGGTGACGGTGTCGGGGCCTGGGGTCTTCAGGAATGGACTAGCGCCCTAATAGCAGGCAGCTCCCCCACGTGAGGACCCCAGAGGCAGGGCCGGCCGCCCATGCAGGGGCCGGCGAGTGGGTCCCCGCCCGGCAGGGAGCCTTCTGTCTCCACCTGGGGCGCCCGGGCTCAGAGCCGCGACAAGCGCGGCTGTTGATAAGCCCGCAGGCTGTGCCGGGCGGTCACGGGGGCCAGGGCCGGCCGGGCGCGTATTTCACCACAGTTAGGGATCTTAGATGCTAATCAACCCCTTCAGCCACAGGCCGCTTACCGAATGGCTGGGAGTTACCCGGCCGACAGAAGGCTGTGGGGCAGAGGGGACCTCAGCACCTGGGGGACCCTGACAGGGGGCTGCCCGCAGACGGATGCTCACCTTGCGAGAAAAGACAGAGAAGAAGGAAAACAGGAAGCAGGCGGGCAGGGAGGCAGGGAGGAGGCTGCAGCCCCCGAGGGCCAGAGGCCCCCGGCCCTGGGCTGCGGAGACACGGAGAGGAGGCGCCTCGGTGAGGACGCGCCCCCCTGCCCCCTCCGTCCCCCGTGAGGACATGCCCCCGTGAGGATGGACAGGCAGGCAGGCGAGGGGCCTCCTCCTCCAGAAGCCCCTTCCTCAGCTCTGCCATCCCGCGCCTTCGCCTGACTCCAGCTCTCAGCCTGGAGGTCGCTTCCTTGAAGAGTGCTCCTTGGTCACTTGATGGGCGCCCTGATGTCCATCTTTCCCCTGCAGCTGCTGGGGAACCACTACCGACCGTCCCTGGCCTGAACCCCGCTCTCTTCCCTCTGTCCACTGAGAACCACTCAGGCCTCCCCCACTCTGTCCCCCTGTCCACTGAGAACCACCCCTGGCCTTGCCCCTGACTCTGTCCTAACAGTCAGTGGTGTGCACTTCTCAGCTGGATGAGTGAGTGCCCAGCCTGGACACCATCATCTTAGAAACACTTGGTGACCCCAAATAGGAGAGCGGTGGTCCCAGGCCCCCTGTCCATCCCACCACCAAACACCCTGATTTTGGGGGCTGGGTGAGGGCTCATAGGAGGGCAGAGGGTGGGGTGATTGATTTGACATTATATTATATCCATGGATCAGAAGTTCTTAGGCCCCCGTTTCAAAGACTCACCCAATATCTCTGGTTAACATTTCTTAGAAAACCTCCATAGATTTGTTGTTTTCACTAGAATGAAATCACATCCTAGTGAAATGTGATTATTTCACATGTTCTATGTGGAATACATATATATGATATATTCTGTGTATCACACAGAATAACCAAAACACAGGTCTTAAAGGTTAGCAGCTGCCCCTGCGTGACACGGAGCCTTACGCAGGCGGCTGGGCAGCAGCGTCCAGGTGGGAGTCAGAGCCCCAGCTCCTGGGTCCTCACCTCCTGCGGAGCGTCGCCCACGGCAGCCATCATGGGTCACGTTGGGGTGGCAGACACGAGGGGCCTCCTCTGGAGCCGTCGTGGAAAGAGAACTCTTTCAGATCTACCAGAAAACGTTAGCTCTCCAGAAAGACCTCTGAGAAGTAGTGGGACAGTGGAAATATAACAGGGAGAGAGTGTGACATGTCGCTTTTAGGACAAGGAAGGCGTGGCTCTGTACCCGTCACCCCGGCGGGCCGGCCCGAGGCTGGACCTGCTGCCCAGGAGTGAGGAGTGGAGCATGCTCAGGGCCACCTGTGGAGGTGGGGAAACGGGTTTCCGCAGGTGTTTGTCTTTAGAAAGGGCTCCCAGGTGGCTCAGTGGTAAAGAATCGCCGACAATGCAGGAGATGTGGGTTCAATCCCTGGAATATATTCTGTGTATCACACAGAATAACCAAAACACAGGTCTTAAAGGTTAGCAGCTGCCCCTGCGTGACACGGAGCCTTACGCAGGCGGCTGGGCAGCAGCGTCCAGGTGGGAGTCAGAGCCCCAGCTCCTGGGTCCTCACCTCCTGCGGAGCGTCGCCCACGGCAGCCATCATGGGTCACGTTGGGGTGGCAGACACGAGGGGCCTCCTCTGGAGCCGTCGTGGAAAGAGAACTCTTTCAGATCTACCAGAAAACGTTAGCTCTCCAGAAAGACCTCTGAGAAGTAGTGGGACAGTGGAAATATAACAGGAAGAGAGTGTGACATGTCGCTTTTAGGACAAGGAAGGCGTGGCTCCGTACCCGTCACCCCGGCGGGCCGGCCCGAGGCTGGACCTGCTGCCCAGGGGTGAGGAGTGGAGCATGCTCAGGGCCACCTGTGGAGGTGGGGAAACGGGTTTCCGCAGGCATTTGTCTTTAGAAAGGGCTCCCAGGTGGCTCAGTGGTAAAGAATCGCCGACAATGCAGGAGATGTGGGTTCAATCCCTGGGTTAAGAAGATCCCCTGGAGAAGGAAATGGCAACCCACTCCAGTGTTCTTGCCTGGGAAATCCCATGGACAGAGGAGCCTGGGGGGCAATAGTCCACTGGGCCGCAGAGAGTCGACACGACTGAGCGACTAACACTTTCACTTTGTCCTTAGAAAACCAAGAAAAGGAATCACGCAGACCAGTAGTCTAAGATCTGTAACACTGTCCACGACGATAAAAGCTGGGAAAGAGGTTCATGAGGGGTGAGGGAAACTACGGTGCAGCCACGCAAGGGCACCGAATGCCGTGGGGGCATGACGCACGTGCAGTGAGACAGGAGCTGCTCCGAGCACATCCTAAGAGGAGAAACGCAGCTAGGGGACAAAACTCAGGGCAGGGAGTTACAAGGATGGAGCGCCCGGTTCACTAAAGGGGTGGAAGCGAGAGCCTGGGTAAATACACCCCAAATCAGTGGTGACACCTGGGGGGCAGGGCAGGGCAGCACATGTTTACATCAACATTTTATTCTCTTTCCTAGGGGTTGTTCTAACACAGTGAGCATGAGTGAGGTTCAGACTGAAACAGATACTGTCAGATGGCGGAATAGAAGGAAGTGCGCACATCTTCTCCTGTAAGAATACCAAAATCATAGCTAGTTGCCAACAACCATCCACAGGAGGATGTTCAGCTCAGTTCAGTCGCTCAGTCGTGTCCGACTCTTTGCAACCCCATGAATCACAGCACGCCAGGCCTCCCTGTCCATCACCAAGGCCTGGAGCTCACTCAGACTCACGTCCATCGAGTCAGTGATGCCATCCAGCCATCTCATCCTCTGTCGTCCCCTTCTCCTCCTGCCCCCAATCCCTTCCAGCATCAGAGTCTTTTCCAATGAGTCAACTCTTCTCATGAGGTGGCCAAAGTACTGGAGTTTCAGCTTTAGCATCATTCCTTCCAAAGAGCACCCAGGGCTGATCTTCAGAATGGACTGGTTGGATCTCCTTGCAGTCCAAGGGACTCTCAAGAGTCTTCTCCAACACCACAGTTCAAAAGCATCAATTCTTTGGCGCTCAGCCTTCTTCACAGTCCAACTCTCACATCCGTACATGACCACAGGAAAAACCATAGCCTTGACTAGACAGACCTTAGTTAGAACCCACCAAAGAAATGATACCCCACATCCAAGAATGAAGGAGCAGCTGCAGTGAGATGTAGGAGGGGACGCGATCACAGAAAATCAAATCCCATACCCACTGGATGGGTGGCCCACAAGCTGGAGAACAATAACACCAAGACGTTCTCTCTCTGTTGCGAAGATTCTAGGCCCCACATCAGATTTCCCAACCTGCGGGTCTGGCAAAGGGACTGGGGGTCCCCAGGGAATCTGACTTTGGGGGACAGCGGGATTTGACAGTCTTTTACTAATTCTAGAAGGTCTGTGGATTGGAGCATCTAGTGGATGAGCCCTGCACGGCCTGAGTTGCCAGGATGTTTAAACTCTGAGCAGAGGAAGTGGGGAGGGGACAGGCTTCTCCATGGAGTCTTTGCTGGTGACTCTCAGAGCGCCAGAGTCTCCGTGGCCCCTGGAGAGAGCGCCCTGCACCAGTGCCCCATGTGTGCTGGACACACGCCTGCGCGTGGAAGCTGGTGGGTAGGACGCTGCCGGCTCTCGAAGTGCGCGGTCATCTCTGTACGTGCAGGAGGGCGACCTCCAGGTCGTCAGGACACTGGCCCAGGCTATACAAAAACCAGGCAAAGATGTCCATGAGGGACCAATACCAGTCCCATGTGAATTTAAACACCAGGGTCTCCCTGGCCAATCAGAAAGCAAGATCAGCATCCAGCCTCATCAGTACCCAGAGCACAACCAGATATAACACCCCCGTGACCCCGCCAGCCCACCAAGCCCCACGCTCAGCCTGTGCCCGGGGAGGATGTGGATGGAGCAGCAGGGACGGCTGCAGGAGGGTCAGCTGGTGCGACCCCTGGGGAAACGGACTGATGTGTCCCCGGCGACTCCACATCTGGGAGTCCACGCTGTGGAAACAGCTCACGGGAACCAAGATGCTCGTGGCAAATACCCGCCCGGAGAGACGAGCTGGCGACTAGTTTATCTGGATCATGTGGGATATCTCCTTATAGGAGAGTCACCCGCCTAATATGAAAAATTCAAATATAGCAGACTCACAGCTTCTTCCGAAACTTCTTCCCTTGCACGTTGATTTGAGGGCACTTGCGCATTAGAAAGAGCTTCCCTGATGGCTCGCGCGGTAAAGAATCTGCCTGCCAAGCAGGAGACCCGGATTCAATCCCTAGGTTGGGAAGATCCTCTGGAGTAGGGAAATGGCAATGTGCTCCAGTATTCTTGCCTGGAGAATCCTATGGACAGACGAGCCTGGAACGCTGCAGTCCATGGGATTGCAAGACTCAGACACCACTTAGCAACTAAACCAAATCAGATTAAAAAGGAGTGTTTCTTTTCAATGTCATATTTTCTCCAGGCATGGTCCTCAGGCCTTCACTTAACACCACAAGTTGGAAATGCATTTGTGTTAAACTTGGTCGACTCTCACCAACATGGGGAGCCGTATGAAAGGTCTGTCTTTCTCCTTCTTGTCCCACAGTTCTCCCTCCTACTCCCCACCCTCCCAGGCTGGGCCAGATTCAGAGGCAGCATCCCCGACAAGATCTCCCTTTCAGCTCCCTCAGTGGCTAGATTTACTGCATTTCATTCTTCTACTTTTTTCCCTGCGAAACCCTGTGAGGTGAAAAATAAAATTTCCACTTTTGTTCCAAGTAATTAATTGTTTATTTCAGTATCCTTTATTATAGCATCATTTATTGACTAAATCTGTCCTCCTTGTTGATTTAGGGCTGCTTCTGCATCAGAGATCGAGTTTCCTGGGTACCAGTTTTAGTTTCTGGATCACCTGTTCTGTTCCATTGCCCTAGAAGCTGACTTTCATGCCAGTTTCATACAAGATTCCTTACTGCACTATTATAATGCTCTAACATCTGCCTCGATGGACCTGAGTTAGAGCAAGCTCCGGGAGCTAGTGATGGACAGGGAGGCCTGGCGTGCTGCAGTCCATGGGGTCGCAGAGAGTCAGACACGACTGAGTGACTGAACTGAACTGAACATCTGCTGGAGCTGGTCGCTCTTCATGCCTCTTCCTGAAAAAGTAATTATTGTGTTAAAATAGTAATTATAAATAAGCTTATTTATAATTTACAGCATTGCTTTGATGACCATGTGAAGCTTCACTGAGATGACTGTAAAATCTTGCTGCTGTTGTTCAGTCGCTCAGTCATATCTTACTCCTTGTGACCCCATGGACTGCAGCACGCCAGGCTTCCCTGTGCTTCACTGTCTCCTAGAGCTTGATCAAACCCGTGTCCATTGAGTAGACAATGCCATCCAGCCTTCTCATCCTCTGTCGTCCCCTTCTCCTGACCTCAATCTTTCCCAGCATCAGGGTCTTTTCTGATGAGTCGACTCTTACCATCAGGTGGCCAGAACATTGGCTGCTGCGGGGTCAGGGGCACTGGCTGGGAGACGTGGCATGTTGGCATAAATCCTCTTGGAGGAACTTGCTATGAGCCCTGCCATAGAGCCTGTATGGGCCTTAGGAAGCATCACTACAAACAAAGCTAGTGGAGGTGAAGGAACTTTGGTTGAGCTATTTCAAATCCTAAAAGATGATGCTGTGAAAGTGCTGCACTCAATATCCTGGCAAATTTGGAAAACTCAGCAGTGGTCACAGGACTGGAAAAGGTCAGTTTTCATTCCAATCCCAAAGAAAGGCAATGCCAAAGAATGCTCAAGCTATATACAATTGCATGCATCTCACACGCTAGTAAAGTAATGCTCAAAATTCTCTGAGCCAGGCTTCAGCAATACATGAACTGTGAACTTCCAGATGTTCAAGCTGGTTTTAGAAAAGGCAGAGGAACCAGAGATCAAATTGCCAACATCTGCTGGGTCATTGAAAACGCAAGAGAGTTCCAGAAAAATATCTACTTCTGCTTTATTGACTATGCCAAAGCCTTTGACTGTGTGGATCACAATAAACTGTGGAAAATTCTGAAAGAGATGGGAACACCAAAACACCTGACCTGCCTCTTGAGAAATCTGTATGCAGGTCAGGAAGCAACAGTTAGTTAGAACTGGATATGGAGCAACAGACTGGTTCCAAATAGGAAAAGGAGTGCGTCAAGGCTGTATATTGTCACCCTACTTATTTAACTTCTATGCAGAGTACATCATGAGAAACGCTGGGCTGGATGAATCACAAGCTGGAACCAAAATGGCTGGATGGCATCACCGACTTGATGGACGTGAGTCTGAATGAACTCCGGGAGTTGGTGATGGACAGGGAGGCCTGGCATGCTTCGATTCATGGGGTCGCAAAGAGTCGGACATGACTGAGTAACTGAACTGAACTGAACTGAACTGAACATGGCCTTGCCTACCAGAGAAAGACCCAGTTTTCCCCACAGCCAGTCTCTCCCATCAGGAAACTTGCAGAAGCCTCTTATCATCATCTATCAGAGAGCAGACAGAATGAAAGAATTTCATTAAAAAGCTATAAACTAGTTTAGGGAAGAATTGGTACTCATAGAATAGAATTGATTTTGTTCATTTTGTCATTTCAGACTTTAACAGAGTGTGTCTCTATGTCTATCAAAGACTTTTTTAATGTCTCTAAATTGTTCTGTATAAAGAAAGCTGAGTGTCGAAGAATTGGTGCTTTTGAACTGTGGTGTTGGAGAAGACTCTTGAGAGTCCCTTGGACTGCAAGGAGATCCAACCAGTCCATCCTAAAGGAAATCAGTCCTGAATATTCATTGGACGGACTGATGCTGAAGCTGAAACTCCAATACTTTGGCCACCTGATGGGAAGAGCTGTCTCATTTGAAAAGACACTGATGCTGAGAAAGATTGAAGGTGGGGGGAGAAGGGGAATAGAGGATGAGATGATTGGATGGCATCACCGACACAATGGACATGAGTTTGAGTGAACTCCGGGAGTTGGTGATGGACAGGGAGGCCTGGCGTGCTGTGGTCCATGGGATCGCAAAGAGTTGAACATGACTGAGCGACTGAACTGAACTGAAGTTGTACCAAACTTTTCCATGTCTGTCCCAGGATTTCTCCCCAAGGTTATTCCTAGGAATCGCTTGCTCCATCACGCATAGCAGGGATTTGTCCAGCCCTTTCCTGTGGCAGATGGCCACTCTTCTGTGGGCGGTGGGCGGCCTTGGGGGGCTGTTAGCAGGGGAGGGACGTGATCCTACCGGGATTCTGGACCATGGCCAGCTGAGACTAAGGCCCCTCCCCACTGAGTGGCCCACTCACAGCAGAGCCCCTTGCCTATTCCCCACCCTGTGCGGTGAACCAGAAGGTACAGGGGACCCGCCACCAGGCGCTGTGTGCCGCAGACTGAGAGAAGAAAAGGCGGCCCCCTCCCCAGCTTCCTTCTGGGCCCTGTGAGTGTGCCCCCCGCCCCCAGCTGGGTGGCTCTGACATTCCCACTTGCCCATTCCCATCCCAGGGCCGGTGCCCTGCTCACGGCTCCAACCTGTGGTCCCTCTGGCCTTGAGGGAGGGCAGGAAGGACAAGCTGGGCTGGGCTCAGAGTGGGCTTTGCTTGGGTTCACTCCCCCTGCTGCTGATGGCCGGGCAAGTGTTCCCAGAGAGAAGGGTGCGGGGTGGACAGCTGCCTGGCTGCCCCCACCATGGTGGAACTGGCAGTGTTCGGCAGGATGTCTGAGCAGCAAGCAGGGCACTGGGTCCTCCTGGCCCGGCCGTGTCTACACCCCCGGCTCTAAGGCAGGCGAGCAGTGCTTCCCAGGTGCAGGGCCCCTACCAGCTGAATGGACCTGGGTCATGGAGTCCTCACTGTGACCCCCCTGGAGCCACCGTCTCCCCTGGCTGCAGCTGCTCGCTGCCCCAGAGGGTGTCCCTCTGTCCTGGGCCAGGAATGGCCAGCACCCTGCACCTTCATCCGGGTCCCGAGACCTGGGGGTGCCGTGTCCGCTCACAGAGCAGGTGCTCCTGCCAGTGTGCCCCAGGCCTGCCTCCTCTGCCTCCCCACGCCCCCCCCATCAGCCCCCAGCCTCCCGGAAGCAGACCCCATGTCCAGAGGAGGATTCTGAGCAAGATGCTGACCCATCCAGGGCCGCCACCGTGGGGACGGAGGGGCAAGGGCGTGGCCTCCTGCGGCACCCCCCTCGCTGACTGGGGTCCTGGTTATGCTCCCCCGTGGCCACCCCTGAGTTCCTGCCCCGGGCAGCCCTCCCTGGGTGTGGACACTGCCCTTGGGCCTCCTAGATGTTCTCATAGCCCCGGGGCATCTGTTCGGCAACTCAGCTTCGGATGTTAGAGGCAGAAGCACCCAGGAGCTGGGGAAGGGCTCCCTGACAGGTGCCTCCGTCCCAAGGCCACAGGATCTGCTTAGCTACTGCAGTACTCTAGCGACTTAGCACCAAGCACCACCAGCTCGTCCTGGGGCCAGGACCCTGGACACCGATCAGTGGGCGCCCCTGGCTTGGGATGGCTCCTGAGGCTGCAGTCGAGCCAACAGTCTCCCCGAAGGCTCCGCTGGACGTGGTCCACATTCAGGCTCACTCAGGCGGTCACTGCCCAGACACAGTCCCTGGCCGACTGTCCGTCCGTCCGTCCTTCCCCCGCTGGACAGCTCACCGCAGGGCAGGCGGCTTCCCTAGAAAATCAGCATCGGCGCTCCGCGGGCAGGACGGGAGCCAGCGTCCTTCTCACCTCATCTCGGAGGGGCCGTCCCATTCCTTGCACCGTCCTTTCTCATTTAGAAGCAACTCACGGGCCCGCATCACTCAGGGCAGGATTGACCCACGGCTCACGGGGTGGAGCTATTGGGGGCCACCCCAAAACTGCCTTCCTAGAAGCCTCAGGGAGCAGCTGCTCCCCAGCCGTGAACCCCAGGGTCCCAGCGACACCTCTGCCTCGAGGGAGACAGGCGAGGCCCCCTGTCTTGCTGGCACGGAGACCTCATCATCCCCACCCTCGAGCCCCCAACCTGCCGCCTGGGAAAGGCTGTTTGTCAAGAGGCTGAATGGGTTCCAGGGCTCAGTCCTCATGACAGTGAAGCAGAAGGTGTGAAGATGTTCAACTTTCCTTTTAATCAGGAGGCGTCCACTGGGGAAACCTGCCAGGTCGTCCTGAAGAGCACTTGACAAGTCCAAGCTCCCGAGGAGACTTAATTAAACCTGCGAAAACGGCGGGGCCACGCCGGCGACGGCCGCCTGAGTGCAGACGCGCCTGACTCGCCCGTCCTCAGCCTGCGCACGCCTGCCTGGCGGTCCTGTCCTTGGACCCAGCCCCTTTCCTCTTCACAGCCCCCCAGCTACCCCCGCCCTCGCCGATCCGCTGGCCCTCCCTGAGCCCCACCCCACCGCTCCCAGGCTGGGCAGCCGCCCCACTGCACACATCGTCTTGGTTTGCCGTCTGCCCACTCGGCTCTCCTCTGGAGCACCAGCGCGCTGTGCCAGGGGTCTCGCTCCTGGGCCGAGGCAGAGTTTAGGTTTAGGATGCAGCGGGGTGCAGAGGGCGGGTGATGCAGAGGGCGGGTGACCCGCTGGCTCGCCCAGGGCAGAAGCAGCCCAGGAGGCAGAGCTGGGTGGGGGGTGCACGTGCCAGGCTGGCAGAAGAAGAGCCGAGGGAGTGCCTTGAGAGGACTGACATACACACACCCTGCTGTGTGAAATGAGACGAAAGTCACTCAGTTGGGTCCGAGTCTTTGTGACCCCATGGACTACACAGTCCATGGAATTCTCTAGACCAGAATACTGGAGTGGGTAGCCTTTCCCTTCTTCAAGGGATCTTTCCAATCTAGGGATCAAACCCAGGTCTCCCGCATTGCAGGCGGATTCTTTACCAGCTGAGCCACCGGGGAAGCCACTATATAAAGAATAGATAACTGATAAGGACCTGCGGCGTGGCACAGGGAACCCTGCTCAATACTCCGTGATGACCTACAAAGGAAAAGAATCTAAAGAAAGACTGGATCTATGTGTTAATATATGTGGGCTTCCCAGGTGGCTCAGTGGCGAAGAATCTGCTTGTAATGCAGGAGACCTGGATTTGATCCCTGGTGGGAAGATCCCCTGGAGGAAGGAATGGCAACCCCTCCAGGATTCTTGCCTGGAGAATCCCATGGGCAGGGGAGCCTGGAGGGCTACAGTCCGTGGGGTCGCAGAGTTGCACTCGACTGAGCGACTAAACAACAACGTATATGTGTGACTCATACACTTTGCCGTTCACCTGAAACTAACACAACACTGTAAGTCAAGTAAACCCGAATAGAAATTTTTAAAAAATAAAAAGAAAAGGCTGGCCTGGCTGGAGGATGCTGGGGAGGACCGGGTGGGGGGTGGGGCAGGCAGGGATGCAGGGGCAGCCTCGGCAGAGGTGTTTGGACAGGAAGGGATGATGGCCCGGAGCAGCTGGTGCTGTTTCCCATCAGACCCAAACCCAGTCACAGCACTGGGACTCCTGAGTCACCAGAGAAGACCTCTGAGTTGTCCCCAGCAAAACTGCGCTCCTGAGGAGCGAGGAAGAGAGAGAAATCCAGTTTGCCCACCCTTTGCTGAGAGTGCCCTCTTCCCATGCTGCCCGGCTGGCAGGAGCTGAAGTTGCTGCTGTCCCCATGACTAAAGAGCTCAGGGTTCCCCTGGGATGTGGTCAGAGTAGGACACGCGGGCCAGGCTGGATGACCCACCGGGAGGGGGCACGGATGCCCAGGTCGTGCTCTCTGCCCCCCAGAGTCCCCTGATCCCTGAGCACCTGCATCCCTGAATCCCCACCTCGGGACCTTGGACCAGCCCCCAGGGTCGCCACAGACCTGAGCCCCCAAGTGTGTGCTTGAACTCTCTGCCTAACTCTTGTCCACACCCACTGCGAGTCCACTGGAAACACCGCCCCGTGAAGACCACATGCTGCTTCTAGAGAGACCCCTGGTTGCGAAAAGCAAAGCCTCTGCTTCCTGGAGGACAGCGCCTGCCCCAGGAGGGCCGCTCGGCTGAGGCTGTGGCTGGAACCCACTGGGCTCAGGGCTGGCCCAGCCCTGTCCCTCCTCCCAGGAGGCTGCAAGTCAACATAGGTGAGCCGCCTTTCCGCCTCCTGGAAACAGCCAGTTGGAAGCTGAAATGTAAAGAAAACCATTTATAATAGCATCGCAAAATGTGGGATGTTTCGGGACAGATCTGACATTGTGCAAAACCTGCTCCCTGAAAACCCAGAACACTGCTGAGAGAAACGAAAGAACTGGGAAACGGAGTCGCATTTCATGTTCCTGGGCCTGGGGACTCAGTGTGGTCAAGATCCCACGTCTCCTCCTTCTGATCCATATCATCAGTGCACTTCCCATCGGAAATCCCGGCAGGATCTTCTGAAGAAAATGCCAAGGCTAAGATTTGTATGGGACTGTGGAGGAATTAGAAGCGCCAAAACAGAGGGAGAGGACTCACACCGCCTGGTGTCAAACCTTGTGAAGCTGCTGTAACTGGGGGAGTGTGATGTGGCCACAAAGACAGATATGTCAGTGTTCCAGGACAGGGCTTCTGGAAGTAGACCCACATACGTGTGGGCAACTGGCTTTCAGCCAAGGTCCGCAGGTCATTCAACGGTGAAAGGGAAGTTTTCACACACGACCCTGGAATAATCGGACCCCCATTTGAAAAGAAGTATCTCTATCAGGCCGGGAGTGGGGAGGGGAGGCTGCAGGGTCACGGGGGGCACAGGGAATTTTTAGTGGGGGTGGGTGGGCATGTCCCTGTCTTGATTGTGGTGATGATTTTTACAAGTTATACAAGTAAAACATTGTCAGGGTATACTCTTAATATGTGTTTGAAAGTGAAAGTCACTCAGTCGTGTCCGACTTTGCGACCTCATGGACTGCAGAATGCCAGGCTTCCCTGTCCATCACCAACTCCCGGGGCTTGCTCAAACTCATGTCCATCGAGTCGGGGATGCCATCCAACCATCTCATCCTCTGTTGTCCCCTTTTCCTCCCACCTTCAATCTTTGCCAGCATCAGGGTCTTTTTTAATGAGTCAGTTCTTTGCATCAGGTGGCCAAAGGATTGGAGTTTCAGCTTCAGCATCAGTCCTTCCAATGAATATTCAGAACTGATTTCCTTTAGGATGGGCTGGTTGGATCTCCTTGCAGTCCAAGGGACTCTCAAGAGTCTTTTCCAACACCACAGTTCAAAAGCAACAATTCTTCGGTGCTCAGTTTTCTTTATAGTCCAACTCTAATATCCACACATGACCACTGGAAAAACCATAGCTTTGACTAGATGGACCTTTGTCAGCAATGTCTCTGGTTTTTAATCTGCTTGTCTAGGTTGGTCATAGCTTTTCTTCCAAGGAGCAAGCATCTTTTAATTTCATGGCTGCAGTCACCATCCGCAGTGCTTTTGGAGCCCCAAGGAAATAAAGTCTCTCACTGTTTCCATTGTTTCCCCATCTATTTGCCAGAAGCTTATTTTATGTTAAAAGTTCCCCCTAAGACCCTATGTGACAATGAAAACATGGGCAGAAGACCTGAACAAAAATTTCTCCAAGGCCAACGCACAGGCGGCCAGGAGGCACACGGAGAGGTGCTCAGCATCGCTGACCGCTGTGCTCACGCTCAGTCATGCAGTCACTCAGTCATGTCCGCCTCTGCCACCCCGTGGACTGTAACCTGCCAGGCTCCTCTGTCCCTGGGATTCCCCAGGCGAGAATACTGGAGTGGGTTGCCATTTCTTCCTCCAGGGGATCTTCCCAACCAGGGGACTGAACCCGCATCTCTAGGATCTCCTGCATTGCAGGCAGATTCTTCACCATTGGGCCACGAGGGAAGCGCTCGCTAATTATTAGAGAAATGCAAATCAGAACCACAATTAGGTGTCACCTCATGCAGGTCAAAATGGACTTTATTAAAGAGTCTATAAATAACAAAGATAGGAGAGGGTGTGGAGAAAAGGAAACCCTCCTACACTGTTGGTGAGAATATATGGAAGACTGTGTGGAGGTTCCTCAGAAAATAAAAAATAGAATTACCACATGACCCAGCAATCCCACGCCAGGGCATATATCCAGACAAAACTACAATTCAAACAGACACATGCACCCCTGTGCTCATTATGGCACTGTTTACAATAGCCAAAATGAAACCTGGGAACAACCTAAGTATCCACTGACAGATGAACGGATAAGGAAGACGTGGTGCATACGTAGAATAGAATTCTGCTTGGTCATAAAAAAGAGTGGAATAATGCCATTTGCAGCAACACGGATGCAACTAGAAATTTTCATACTAAGTGAAGTACATCAGAAAGACAAGTATCATATGATATCACTTATATGTGTAATCTAAAATATGGCACAAATGAACTTATATACAATACAGAAGCCTACTCAGAGACACAGAGAACGGACTTGCGACTGCCAGGGCCGGGGGTGCGGAGGAGAACGGTGGATGGGGAGTCAGGGATCAGCAGAGGCGGATTGCTGCATTTAGAAAGAAAACAGGACACGGGGCTCCTATACCGCGCAGGGGACCACTAGCTACAGGACCAGCTGCTGCATGCTCTGGCACTAAAGTAATTGCGGTTTTGTACTGTTGAACTTTGCTGTTTGATACTACGTTCTTAAATATGGCTATGTTATATATAATTTTAACATGCATTTCTAGCTTTATGTATTTTTTGCTAACAATTTATCACTTGCTGTTTATTTCATATTTATTTCAGACTGGGAAATGATGTTAGACTAAAAGCAAATTCAAGCAATTTTCTTGTTTGAGTTTAAAATGGGTGGTAAAGCAGCAGAGACAGCTCACAACATCAGCGGCACATTTGGCCCAAGACCTGCTCACGAACGTGCAGGGCAGCGGTGGCTCGAGAAGTTTTGCAAAAGAGACGAGAGCCTGGAAGATGAGCAGCCCAGTAGTCGGCTGTGGGAAGCTGAGAACAACCAACTAGAGTTGTCATCGAGGCTGATCATCTTATAGCTACACAAGAATTTGCCAAAGATCTCAGTGTCAACCATTCTACGGTCATTCAGCACTTGAAGCAAATTGGAAAGGGGAAAAAGCTCGATAAGTGGATGCCTCATGAGCTGACCGCAAATCAAAAATATCATCGTTTTGAAGTGCCAACTTCTCTTAATCTTCTCAATAACCACGAATCACTTCTCAACTGGATTTTGATGTGTGATGAAAAGTGGATTTTATGAGACAACTGACGATGACCAGTTCAGTGGTTAGACTGAAAAGAAGCTCCAAAGCACTTCCCAAAGCCAAACTTGCACCAAAAAAAAAGGTCATTGCCGCTGTTTGGTGGTCTGCTGCTGCTCTGACCCACCACAGTTTTGTGAATCCCAGTGAAACCATCACATCTGAGAAGTCTGCTCAGCCAGTCGATGAGATGCACCAAAAAGTGCAGCGTCTGCAGCCAGCATTGGTCAACAGAAAGGGCTCAGTTCTTCTCCATGACAACACCTGACCACATGTCGCACAACCAATGCTTCAAAAGTCGAATGAAATGGGCTGGAAGTTTTGCCTCATTCGCCACATTCACCTGACCTCTCGCCAACCAACTACCATTTCTTTAAGCATATCAACAACTTTTCAGAGGGAAAGTGCTTCCACCAGCAGCGGGATGCAGAAAACGCGTTCCAAGAGTTCACTGAATCCTGAAGCATGGGCTTTTATGCTACAGGAATAAACAAACTTTTATCTTGGTGGCAAAAATGTGTCTATTGAAATGGTTCCTATTTTGATTAATAATGATGTGTCTGAGCCTAGTTATAATGATTTAAAATTCATGGTCCCAAACTACAATTATTTTTTTCACTAACCTAATACATCCAATCTCTTGGGATAACTATATTGGAAAAGAATTTTCAAGAGAGAGTGTAACTGAGCCACCTTCTGTACAGCAGAGATTGGCACAGCAGTGTAAACCAACAATGTGTCAATTTAAAAAAAGACCTGTCCTTGTGACCTGCCCCCCTTCCCCTGACCTTGCCTCCCACCCTTCTGTCTTCTGCTCCGTCACCCTGACCACAGAGGGCGCTTTGGGGCTCTTTGGGCACCCGCTCACCTCAGGGCCTTTGCACGTGCCCTTCCCTCTGTCTGGATGCTTTTCTCCTAAAATATGCTGTCTCAGTCTCACCACCACAGCTTGTGTAGGTCTTGGCTCAAATGTGACTACTCACAGGATTTCCTCGGCCATCCTACTTAAAAGCAACACCTTGTACCTTGCGCGCGTGCGTGTGTGCGTGCGCGCGCACACACACACACACAGAGTCCTGATCCACTTTCCCACACTTAACACACACACACAAAATGCAGAGTCCTGATCCACTTTCCCATGGTCCACACACACACAGAGTCCTGATCTGCCTTCCCATGGTATACACACACACACACACACACACACACACACACACAGAGTCCTGATCCTCTTTCCCACGGCACCTGCTAATATTCTACGTTCTTCACTTCCTGCCACCCTCCCACACACCGTTACATATACCTTCCAGCAGGACAAGCACTTTATCCCTCTTGTTCCCTGCTGTGTTCTCAAAAGTTGGAATGCAGGTGCTCACTTTTGAGACACTCAGTACACATGTTGCATCAATGAACAAAATGACCAACTCAATGCTCCTTGGTCAGGTTCCCTAAAGAAATGTTTGCACAGTGGTGCGTTGTGTGCTAAGTCACTATCGTCATGCCTGACTCTTTGTGACCCTGTGGCTGTAGCCCGCCAGGCTCCTCTGTCCATGGGATTCTCCAGACAAGAACACTGGAGTGGGTTGCCATGCCCTTCTCCAGGGTTCTCCAAGATATCTTCCCAACCCAGGGATCAAACCCGTGTTTCTTATGTCTCCTGCATTGGCAGGCAGATTCTTTGCCACCAGTGCCACCTGGGAAGCCCTAGCGGGACGTTACTCAACTGTTGAAAAGGATGGAACACGTTTACTCATACTGCCTTCCGCTCCGCGTGGTCCGTCTCAAGGAGCCTCTGTTTAAACAGCGTCTCCGAGGTCCCTCGCGTGGGTCTCCCGGGCCCCCACCCCAGGAGGCCTCCAGCCATCCTGCCAGCAGCTCAGGCCTGTCTCCTCCCACAGCAGCCCCGCCGCGTGCCCGCACCCTGAACTCCGGGGCTGCCCCTTCAGCCAGGGAGCTGACCCCCCCCCCTGCTCCTGCTCCCCTGAAAATGTCAGATCAGAAATGAGGGAAGTGAGGGGAGAGTGGGAAGTGGGCCTGTTTATCATTTCCAGCTCCTGCTTTTGTTTTTATCAGGCAGAAAAATTTATACAAACCAGAAAATTCTTCTGGCTTATTTGTGATGCATTTTTGAGTCAAACTGTATTCTCTGTTTCTCTGAATATTAGCAAGAGGTAATAAAATCTAAAGAAAAAATTCCCCAAATCAGATAAACATCTACTTCCCTAATTTTTATTTCAACTCTAAGTCAGCTAATGCCAAAACAGAACCTTAAAATGCTGTCCCTGCATGCAGAAAGATGTCCAAGATATAGTAAGTAAGCGAAGCAGTTTGCAGAGCAAATATGGAGAGGATTTCAGTTATATAAAATGAACTGTGCATGTGCACACGTGTGCTCAGCCATGTCCGACTCTTTGTGACCCAACGGACCATAGCCCACCGGGCTCCACTGTCCATGGGGAGCCTCTAGGCCAGGGAACTGGAGTGGGCTGCCATTTCCTACTCCGAGGATCTTCCGACTCAGGGAGCGAACCCTGGTCTCCTGTCTCCTGGGGATTCTTTACCACTGGTGCCACCCACTTACTCAAAAGAATGTATCAACAGCTGTTCATTATAGTTAACTAGATAATGGTGGAATTGTGGCGGATTTGCAGTTTCTTACATTATACACTTCTGCAAAGTTCAACCATTTTCAGTCAAACATGTATTATATTTATCATTACTGAATAATAACAGTATTTCCATTTTTTGGGCAGGGGGGACACAAATGAAATAGAGCAAGGAAACATTTGCAATGGGTCTTCTAAATACTCCAAGAAGACAACTTTTAAGAAGAAACAAAAGAAGATTCTCAGTTTTGTTCCTGAAACCTCCTTGTTATTTAAGAATGCTTGAAAAATAAGCACCGAAGTCGTCTCGATCCCCTGCCTCCCCCATTCGCCATGCATTCCTTCCCTCTGGGCAAAGGCTCACTTGCATTTGGCTCGCCCGTGGATAAACATGTGTGTGGAAGATAAGCTCCAGGTCAGGAAGAAAGCCTGTTCTCTTTCCACAGAGGGGCCCAGGAGGAACGCAAGGAACGCATGACGCGCTAGAGCCTCGCGCAGGGGCATCTCTGCGGCAGGCGCGTTTGGTTGATGGCAGTGTCCTTTAAGCGATGCCTGTTACAGGGGTTGGGGGGGGGGCGGGTGGTGAGGGGAGCGGAGAGCCCCAGACAGAAGGCCACGGAGTGACTGGTTCCGGGATGGGCTGTGAGCCTCAGCACCCCACGGCAGGGTGGATGCCTCGCTCAGGCAGAGGCGGAGCCTGTCCCAGGGCGGGGGCAGGGAGGAGCAGAACATTCAGCGGCCGGGGTCTATTTAGCTCATTTCCCTAAGGTTCTGGCCGCCCTGCTGGCTCAGTGGTATAGAATTCATTTGCCACCGCAGGAGACCTGGGTTGGATCCCTGGGTCGGGAAGATCCCGGGGAGAAGGAAATGGCAGCCCACTCCAGGATTCTTGCCTGGGAAGTCCTGTGGACAGGGAAGCCTGGTAGGCTACAGCCACCAAAAGCGTCACAAAGGGTTGGAAACGACCTACGGCTAACCAGCAGTGGAACCCTAAGGTTTGCGTGATGGGGAGGCACCTCGAAGCCGAGGGCTCTGCCCAACCTGACCACTGCGAGGATGTGGCCAGGACAGGACGGCGGTGGGAGATGCTCAGGCCGCCTGGGCCGGCCGGACTCCATGGGTGGCTGGGGTCTCCCTCTTCGGAGGTTCCATAACCCAAGGAAGTCAGCTTTTTGGCCCAATTCTGTTACGGAGGCCAAGCTCACACTGCTTGCCTCATGACAGGCTAATAAGTCAGGAGACGAGTTGTTGGGGCAAAGAATACTGACTTTATTCAGAAAGTCGGCAGACTGAAAGGCTGGAGGACTTGTATCCCAAAGACCCGTTTTGCCAGAGTTAGACTCCAGGCTTCTTTTATACTATTCATGAAAGAAGGGGAAGTGAAGCCAAACATTCCCTGGCCCCCATCAGGGCTGTGTTGATTTCTTCCTTCCTGCAGTGGTCCACAGGTGGGCCTGGTCATGATGTTCCCTGGGAGCTGAACAAAGATGTTTTAGCTTAAAGCTCGTTGCCTGGGGGAAGGGTTCCTGGAGATGGGTCACCGTGTATAGTTTCAGTGCACAGACAACATCCCTTCAGTTGAACCTGTAATAGAACAAAGGTCCTTCCCTAGAACAATCCCATTGACAATCTACCTTCATGCTAACTTTGAAGAGCAATAACTGGCTCCTACTGGTTCTGAAATGGTGTCAGGATTCCCCCACCTGGCATGACTGAGCGACTAGCTCTTTATTTTTATTTAATTAAAGGAACTACTACCAGAAACCAACCCAGCGACCGCAGCATAGTCAGATCGTGCGTATGTGCTAAGTTGCTCAGTCATGTCTGACTCTGTGACCCCATGGAGCCCACCGGGCTCCTCTGTCCATCAGATTCTCCAGGCAAGAATCCTGGAGTGGGTCACCAGGCCCTCCTCCAGACCCAGGGATTGAACCCAGGTCTCCTGCATTGCAGGCAGGTTCTTTACCGTCTGAGCCACCAGGGAAGCCCTCCAGGGAAGCCCAGCTGGGCCACGGTTGAGTCTTTAATCTGTTAACCGGAATTAAGTGAGTGATAATATGTGAATAGCTGGCTGAGCTTTGTCACTACTATCATATAAAGAAGCTTCTACCTCAGCCTGGAAAACAAAATTCTCAGCTGACTCGATGATGTTGACTTAATAAAGCACCAAGATAAATCTCAGTAAACACGCCTGTGATCACATTCTTCACCACTTGCCCCTTGAGACTAAAGGAAGCTAGGCATCCCGCCTCTTCAGAAAATCTCCTGCTTCTTGGAGCAGAGGGTACGTGGCCCCTGGCAGACGCTCTACGGACAGAGCTCGGCCGGGGGCCAGCCAGACCCTCCGCTGCCTGCGCGGAGCCGGTGGGCCCCTCGGAGAAGTCAAGGCTTGGCTCGGGGCGGCGGGGTTTCTGACTCGGGGCTCGAGGGGAGGCAGGGAGGGTGTGCAGGGGCGGAGCCGTGGCCGGGGCTACCTCCTGGCCTCTCAGTAGCTCCTCAAGGGCCCTCAGGTCTCAAGTCACACCCCAGCTGCCCGGTCTCGGGACCCACACCCTTCCCCACTGACCAGGGCACGTTTGTGATCACGACATGACTGAGCACACACACACACTCACACACACACGCACAGGACAGCAGGTGTGCACAGGCCGTCCCGGGGAGGCCAGGGCGACCCTTCCCAAGCCAACCCAGGGCCCCCACCCGTGGGTCCTCTGCGGCTCAGCCCTGTCGTGCGACGAGTCCGCTCCTGGTGGGGACTGGGGGCTGATGGTGGGAGGAGGCCTCCCTGACGGCCCGGCCTGGGCCCTGGGGGGTCTGTGGGACAGTCCAGGCAGAGGGCGCAGCAGGGACGCGCCCTCGACAGCAAGACCGAGCTCTGTATCTCCAGGTCACAGCAGGAATCCCGGGCAGACAGGCATGGAGAGAGCCCAAGGTCTGGCGGAGACAGGCAGCTCACCTGCTCCCAGGGCCACAGCCTGTCCCCGGAGGGCTTGTGACGTGGGGGGAGGGCCAGAGTCTCTCCAGGGCGTGAAGTTGCCCGGGATGGTCAGCTGCCTTGGCCTCTGGCGCTGGGAGTCACGTGGAATCTCCAATCACGAGGGCTGTTCACAGCAGTGTCCAAACCCAGTGGCCAGAAGCCCGGAGACAAGGCTGCAGGTGGGGGCAGCGGGCCCCGGAGAGGAGGGGGACAGACCAGAGGGAGGAGGAGGCGGGGGCCTGGAGAGGGAGGGCCTGGAGAGGGAGGGGAGACAGAGGGGGAGCATTCGACGCGGGCTGTGCTCCTGGCGGGGGGCCCACGCCCTGGCCCGTCAGCGGCCCTGCCCTGCACGCCCCTGCCCTGCCAGCACCCGCTGGCCAGTCCCATCACGGCCAGCTTCCCCTGCGCCCCGCCCGGGCCTGGAGCCTGAAGGGCCCACCAGCCGCGTGTCCACCTTGGGCCCTGTCAGAGGCGCTGTCCGGACCACGCCCATCCATCCAGGACGCTGTCCATGCGGGAGGCCGTCTTGCTGTTTCTCCTTGCCAGGTGGTGAGCCTTTTTGAGCTTGTAACCACATTCTATTTTATTTTACCTTATATTTTCCAGTATATGGTTAGTTTTTTAAAAAATTATTCTTTGTTGAAGTATAGTTGATTTACAGGCTTCTCTGATAGCTCGGTAAAGAATCCACCTGCAGTGCAGGGGACCCTGGTTCAATTCCTGGGTCGGGAAGATCCGCTGGAGAAGGGATAGGCTGCCCACTCCAGTATTCTTGGGCTTCCCTTCAGGTGTCCTGAAGCAGCTGGGATTTAGGAGGTGAGACAGGGAGGGAGGCTAGGGGGACGAGACTGCGGGGCTGGACTGTCTGGACCAGGGTTCCTGAGGCTCAGGGAGGCTGAGGAGGGTCCTGTGGGAAAGTCCCAGCAGGTCCCGTGTCCTCCTCCCCTCCGAGCAGGGGGCAGCATCGTCTGGGGGCAACCTCCTCCAGCCCTGATTGGTGGGCGTGCTCTGTTACCATGGAGACGGCCCAGCACACGCCCCACCAGCCACCTGGGAGAGCGCGGCCCCTCTCAGGGAAGAATTCAGTCACCCTGAGGGTTCCTCCGAAGGCCACAGAACCTCCTGTATGCAGGACATCTCGGGGGAAGGGGGTGTGGCGGTCTCCTGGGGCCACCACCGACAAAGCACCCCAGAACGGGGGACTTAAAAGAACAGAAAGCTATTGTCTCGAAGTTCTGAGGCCCCGAGTATGAAATGAACGTGTTGGCAAGACCAGGCTTCCTGCAAAGGCTCCGGGGATGACCCTTCCTGCCTCTGCCGGCTTCTGGCAGTCCACGCCTTGCCTCCTGGCCTCCGTCTCCCTGTGCGTCCGAGCCCCCGTGTCCTTCTCCCTACAAGGACACGCGGCACAGTCCCTGTGGGCCCAGCCTCCTCCAGGGACCCCGTCTTCCCTTCACCGATCGCACCTGTGTGACCCTGTTCCCAAGTAAAGTCCCGCGCTGGGAACGGGACTTCCACACGTCTCTCTGGGGGCGCTACCGCCGCCCGGGGGCCTCCGGGGCAGGCTCCTCCGTGGCTCAGGCTGGTGCCGGCCCTGCTAGCCGAGGGAGCCCTGGGCCCTGTCCCCTTCACCCCCGCCTTCCACCAGGGTCTGCTGGCCTCTCCCTCTGAGGCCGGCCTCCCGCCTTACAGATCTGGGTCTCCCAGCGGCAGACCCTTCTCTGTGCTCCTCGCACCGCGGCCTTTCCCGCGGGTCTGGCCTCGGAAGCCTCGCAGGCAGTCGCCGTCTCTGCAAGCCCTCTCCTGTCTCCAGCGCCCCACCCCCGGCCCTGCTTGGCAGGCCCTCTGGGCCCAGCCTGGGCCTCAGCAGGCCCCTCGGGCTCCATCCTCTGGGCTGGATCCTGGGCCGACTGTCTGACTCACATCAGGACAGGTGCACAGGGCCCCCAGGCGGGTGTGGGCATGGGGCCCTCTGGCCGCAGGGCGGGGATCTCCGTCTATGGGGACTCCACCCCAGACCCTCCTTCCACCCTTCACAGTCACTCCTGGAAGAAGGCCAGGCTCACGCTGTGTCAGGAAATGAGGCTATCCATCACCATGCCACCAGCCACTTTAGGGAAATTCACCGAAAATCAATTTCCTGAAAGGCAATTTGCAGATGGCCAAGTGAGCAATTGATCACCAAGGACCCCGAGCTCGTGATCCATGTGCGCTGGGTGGAGGGGCTCTCGGCGCTGAGGGAGCACAGACCCTCAGAGAAGCGGACTCAGCCCCGGCCTCCTGAGGAAGGTGCTGCCCTGAGCCTCACCCCCGCCTCTCCCTCCCCTGCAGGTGGCCCACCCCGGCCTGTGCCTCCCCTGCAGGTGGCCCACCCTGGCCTGTGCCTCCCCCAGAGGCTGCATCCTAGCCCCCCGACGTGGTCCCCAGAGGACCCTCACTCTGAACCACGTCCCTCCTGAGCCCACTGACCCCAAACCCCAGTCCCTGGGTGGGCTGCACACGGCGTGCAGCCCCAGCTCCCACCTTCTCCTCCTTTTCGACCACCTCCTGGGCCCTCCTGAGAGCCCCCCACTTGGGGAAGCTGGCCTCCCTCCTGAGCACTCTGACCACCCACCCTCGCTGTCTCTCCGGAAACCTCGCCAGAGAAGCAGCCCCCCTCGTGAGGCCCCTTCGGGTGGCCGGCTGCTCCTCCTCTGATGCTCCCCCCTGTCCCACGGCTGGCCACCTCCCCCCGCCCCCGGCCAGACCCCTGGCTCCGGCCTGCTCTGCTCCCCCTCCCTACATGCTGATGTCCCCCGACGCCCAAGCCAGGGACCCAGCATCTCCCCAGGTGCCCCCGCCACCCAGCGCGGGCAGAGCCTGATGCCCTGCAGAGGCCCAGGAACAGTGGTGTCACGCGAACCGCAGGGCTGGCCTGGGACCACCTGCTCCGCTCAGGACTCAGGAGCGGTGCGTCTGCCTCCGTCTGTCTGTCTGTCCATCCATCCATCTCCGGCAAGGGCTAGAGATCCAGGCTGGCCCATCGGCAGGCAGGTGGACGCGAGGCAGAGAGGGAGAGCAGAGGCCTCAGTGCCCTGATCCTGAGCCACCCTGGGGATAGCATCCACTCCAAGAGGACGCTGCGGGCCTCGGCCGTATGCGGGACAGTTTTCTGGAACAGCTGCTGGGGATGTGAGCCCTCTCTGATCCTAGAACAGCTCCTTGGAGCCCCAGCCGCCAGCCAGGGGCATGGAGGGGTGGGGAGACCCAGCCCTGGAGGAAGGCTGGCCTCCTGGCGCTGCCTGACCACCCCATGTTGCCCCCTGCCTGGTGGTCAGAGCCAGCGTCATCTCCCCCGGCGCCTCCGGCTCCTCTCCAGAAATGTCCCCACTCCCCGGCTGAGACCCTTGGATCTCCAGTCTCAGGAAGGCCCCTGTCCACCCTGTCTTTGAATTAGAGTCTTGCAATTTCCTGGGCAAAGGGCTGGGCCTTTGGAGGGACATCCATGGCCCTGCAGAGGTCCACATCCTAATCCCAGAGCCAAGACCCAGCAGGTCACGCGGCAAAAGGGGCTCCAAGGCTGGGGCGAAGGCAAGGCCCCCGAGGGGGAGGTGGTCCCAGATTGTCCGGTGGGCCCAGCATCCTCTTGGGGGTCCCTAGAGTGGAAGTGGGACGGGGGGGCAACAGGAGTGAAAGTCGGAGCAGATGGGACAAGGCAGGCTGATCAGAGAGTGGACGGACATCACTGCCTCTGGAAGGTTCTGATCTTAAGAAACGGTTGGTAATCAGCTCCAGGTCCTCTGATTCTCAAGGGCCGGCCCACGTCGATAATTTCTGCGTCTGAGGGGCTGAGGAAGGTGGGAGTGTCCTGAGTCTAGGGGGCAGGAGGGCACAGGGCAAAGGTCGGGGGCTCAGGGGGGTCAGGAGTGTTTGCTGCATTGATGGGGGCGTGACGTCAAAGGGGCGCTCTCTTGAGTGCAGAAGAAGGGGGTGCTCTATGCAGGGGTGCAGCTGTGGGGGAGGGGCAGGGGAAGGGGAGCCTTCTGGGCTGGGCTTGACAGCCTGTCTCCAAGACCTGTACCAGCCTCCCCAGGATGGCCTGACCAGCGCTCCCACCGCGCCGGGCACTTCTCGTCCTCTGCGTCTGGAGCCCCCGGGCTTACTCAGGGCAAAGGGCGTCAGGCAGGCGAGGTGTGTTGCCATGGAGGTGCTCACTGCTCGTACCTTCGTACCCAGGTGCCACAGCCTACACCCTTGCCCTAAAGACAGGGCTTCTGAGGTTCTAGTTTGCACATTTCCATATAAGGGAAAAAGGTGAGTCTGTCTTCACGACCCAGATAATCATGATGATGTGATCACTAATCTAGAGCCAGACATCTTGGAATGTGAAGTCAAGTGGGCCTTAGAAAGCATCACTACGAACAAAGCTAGTGGAGGTGATGGAATTCCAGTTGAGCTGTTTCAAATCCTGAAAGATGATGCTGTGAAAGTGCTGCACTCAATCTGCCAGCAAATTTGGAAAACTCAGCAGTGGCCACAGGACTGGAAAAGGTCAGTTTTCATTCCAATTCCAAAGAAAAGGACAGAAATGGTATGGACCTAACAGAAGCAGAAGATATTAAGAAGAGGTGGTAAGAATACACAGAAGAACTGTACGAAAAAGATTTTCATGACCCAGATAATCACAATGGTGTGATCACTCACCTTGAGCCAGACATCCTGGAATGTAAAGTCAAGTGGGCCTTAGGAAGCATCATTACAAACAAAGCTAGTGGCGGTGATGGAATTCCAGTTGAGCTATTTCATATCCTAAAAGATGATGCTAGTAAAGTGCTGCACTCAATATGCCAGAAAATTTGGAAAACTCGGCAGTGGCCACAGAACTAGAAAAGGTCAGTTTTCATTCCAATCCCAAAGAAAGGCAATGCCAAAGAATGCTCAGAGTACTGCACAATTGCACTCATCTCACATACTAGTAAAGTAATGCTCAAAATTCTCCAAACCAGGCTTCAGCAATACGTGAACCATGAACTTCCAGATGTTCAAGCTGGTTTTACAAAAGGCAAAGGAACCAGAGATCAAATTGCCAACATCTATTGGATCATAGAAAAAGCAAGAGAGTTCCAGAAAAATATCTATTTCTGCTTTATTGATTATGCCAAAGCCTTTGACTGTGTGGGTCACAATAATCTGTGGAAAACTCTGAAAGAGTTGGGAATACCAGACCCCCTGACCTGTCTCTTGAGAAATCTGAGTACAGATCAGGAAGCAACAGTTAGAACTGGACACAGAACAACAGACTGGTTCCAAATTGGGAAAGGAGTACGCCAAGGGTGTATATTGTCACCCTGCTTATTTAACTTATATGCAGAGTACATCATGAGAAATGCTGGGCTGGATGAAGCACAAGCTGGAATCAAGATTGCTGGGAGAAATATCAATAACCTCAGATATGCAGATGACACGACTCTATGGCAGAAAGTAAGAACTAAAGAGCCTCTTGATGAAAGTGAAAAAGGAGAGTGAAAACGTTGGCTTAAAACTCAACATTCAGAAAACTAAGATCATGGAATGTAGTTCCATCACTTCATGGCAAATAGATGGGGAAACAGTGGAAGACTTTATTTTCTTGGGCTCCAAAATCACTGCAGATGGTGACTGCAGCCATGAAATTAAGACACTTGCTCCTTGGAAGAAAAGCTATGACCAACCTAGACAGCATATTAAAAACCAGAGACATTACTTTGCCAACAAAGTCCGTCTAGTCAAAGCTACGTTTTTTCCAGTAGTTATGTATGGATGTGAGAGTTGGACTGTAAAGAAAGCTGAGCACCAAAGAACTGATGCTTTTTGAACTGTGGTGTGGTAGAAGACTCTTGAGAGTCCCTTGGACTGCAAGGAGATCCAACCAGTCCATCCTAAAGGCTATCAGTCCTGAGTGTTCATTAGAAGGACTGATGTTGAAACTTAAACTCCAGTACTTGGGTACCCGATGTGAAGAGCTGACTCCTTAGAAAACACCATGATGCTGGGAAAGATTGAGGGCAGGAGGAGAAGGGGACGACAGAGGATGAGATGGTTGGATGGCATCACTGACTCAATGGACATGAGCTTGGGTAAACTCCAGGAGTTGGTGATGGACAGGGAGGCCTGGTGTGCTGTGGGCCATGCGGTCACAAAGAGTTAGACACAACTGAGCGACTGAACTGAACTGAACTGAATGTTGTATATATCTGTTGATAGAGAAACAGTATTGTTTGTTTCTCCATGCTCTCGAATCCCCTCCCTTCCCTAATTAACAACTGCTTGAATCTGCCCACTGAAACTCAGAGAAGTTCCTGGAGGCTGAATGAAGGCTGTTTCCTATAATCAAAGGAGTGAGGGACTTGAAGGCCTTGTGCCCAGGAGCCCCACAGAGCCCTGCATGGGATCAATACCCTCATTTTCTTTGATACTCCTCAACCTTGAGAACAGATGTTGGATGAGAAAAGGGAATAATCGTTTTTGGGTAGAACTCAGCAGAGGGTGGGATTCCCTGGTGGCTCAGAAGGAAAAGAATCTGCCTTCAATGCAGGAGACCTGGGTTCGATCCCCGGGTCAGGAAGATCCCCTAGAGAAGGAAATGGCAACCCATTCCAGTATTTTTGCCTGGAGAATTCCATGGACAGAGGAGCCTGGTGGGCTATACTTCATGGGGTCACAAAGAACCAGACATGACTGAGCAACACACACACATACACGTCAGAGAAACTTGGTTTTGGGGGAACTCAGTTTTAATCCCCACTTTGGTTTTCTTTCCCCCAGTCTTTCAGGGAATGGAGTGATGACCACTGTAACTACTTTAAGCTGAGATGGGGCATAGTCCTGCCTAACTTTGGGGGAATAGATACTGAATTGGAAATAGTTGAGTTCCACGTCCTGGATCCAGGTCTCATATGATTAAGATCTCAGTCCCTTATTCTGCCATTTTGGTGCAGCAGACCCAGTTAGAGGGATGACGGCTAGAACTTTAGTAGACAGAACAGATCTCATTTCCTTTGGAATTCGGGAGAATAAGTCTGAAGACCAGTCTGGAACTGGCACTTCAGAGAGACTTATTGTAGCCAGTTGTTTTCAGGCCATTCCCTACATGGGGAAAACCCATCAAAATCCAGGGGAGACCTGGAAATAGGAAGCTGGCCACATAACTAGCAGTTAGAATGACTGAAAGAATCAGCAGATGAATCTATAGGTAGAAGGTATAAAAAAGGGTAAGAACACGGAACTTTCACTCTGCTTGTTGGAACAACACAATGTCTGCTTCTCAGGAGTCTGCTTGCTGACTTGGCTGGTCATCTGGTAATCTTTTTACTCTGGTGTGATGTGCCCACAGTTTTACTCCATCGAATTTTAGAGAGGTGTGAATAGTGAGTAGTAAGAAGAATGTTATAGGGTCCCTTCTTTTATTTTCAAGCTGCAGCTCAGGTTATTGCTTTTTTCACTTTTTCAGTAGCATTCAGTTTCTTGCTTTGAAGGGATGGAAGGAAGCTTCTGGGTTGGGGTAAGGGGCGACCTGTGGAACACAAACTCATGCATAGCAGTTAATAGCTGTCCAGTCTGTTGAATATAGAAATTGGCAAGACCTTGTCCCATTTTAGATGAGTTTTTTGCATTGCTTGGCAAGAGTTTTCTTTATAGCCTTACAGTTAAGAGTTTTTCTTTGTAGTTTCCTTAAGAAGGGTTTTTGTCTCTTCCAATGCTTTTTCTTTTCTGACTGGAAAAGTCTCTATTCAACCTCTCAGTCTTTAGCCAAAATCTTGTTGAAGAGGGTGGGGGAATTTTAAAATCCTTGTGGACTGCGATATAGCTCAGAAAATTCAAGTTTGCAACAATTCTGGAATGATCACATCTGAAATCACAACCACTATGGCCACCTAGTATTCCATTTTGACTTTCAAATGCATTCCCCTCCCCAGTGTTAAAGCAGATGTCCCTGTTAATGATTTCATTGCTTTTCTAGATTGGGAAAATGCAAGAGTTCGGGCTCATAAGATCTTCTGAAAATATCTAACTACCTGAAGGCCTGTTCAGCCAGTTGTCCTCAGGGCACAGAGTGCCTCATTTCGGATCTCCATTCTGAATTCCTTTATTCAAGGGGTGTTGAAGTTCAGTGACTGAAGTGGCCACTGACTCAATCTTTGCAGAGGCAGATGGCAAGCGCCAGTTTTCACTTGGCAGGGTCCCTTCAGGGTCATGTATGTGACCATGGTTTCGGGGGCATTTAGTGACCGTTTCATCCCATGGTGCTAGGAATGCTTGTTCCCAGGTCTGGTGAAGATAGGCCACCCAGTGTGCTGCTATTATTGGACTAGGCCTCCTTTTAACAGTGGCACAGGGCTCTGGACCCTTTGTGTCACTAGCCTCTTTAGGAAAACATTGCCTCTTATTCTTCCCATATCTAGAGTTATACTGTTACAGTCATTGATCTCATATGGAACTATAAATCATCATTTTATCAGAGGCTCAGTCACATTTCTGATAATGCAGTAAACAATACTTTTGTAAAACAGGTAAAATAAAAAGTAACATAGCTAGCAATATTAGTCCTTCGTATGATTTAATTATCCCCAGCATAAGGGACGGAGAAGGCAATGGCAACCCATTCCAGTACTCTTGCCTGGAAAATCCCATGGACGGAGAAGCCTGGTAGGCTGCAGTCCATGGGGTCACTAAGAGTCAGACATGACTGAGCGACTTCACTTTCACTTTTCACTGTCATGCATGGAGAAGGAAATGGCACCCTATTCCAGTGTTCTTACCTGGAGAATCCCAGGGATGGGGGAGCCCGGTGGGCTGCCGTCTATGGGGTCGCACAGAGTCAGACATGACTGAAGCAACTTGGCAGCAGCAGCATAAGGGAGCCTGTAAATTTAAATAACCATAGCCTGGTGTTAATCTCCTGGTTGTAAATTATGGAGTATCTGATCTTTATCCAAAGATTAATTACATAGTTAGGCTTCAGAAACAAACTTAGTGTTCTTCTGACAATTAAACTTTGTAACAATATGACGCAACAACAAGGAAAGTGGGTAAACATAGACCTTCTTTAACAAAACTAGAATTTAACATTCAGTGAAACCTCTTTTTTCTAGAATCACCTTCATTTTCATCAAGTACAGCTGAGACTAATTTGTCTTTAAAATGAGTTTGGTCCATTGACCACATCGGTTCATCCACACTGATTCTGGTGTAATTCCTCAGTAGGAGTCTCAGATGAAAGTTTCAAAAGACCTCTCAAGGCCAGGAAAGCCATGTCAAAGGCCTGCCATCAGATCTTGCCTGGGTGACTTTCTCTCTTCTATAGAGGTCCTCACAATATCAAGATTCCCACACACGCCAGAAGAGTCTTTCCCATTTGCCTGATAAAGCTGCTCAGAACCCAAGAGTTTACAATGTTTGAAGGGAACAGGCAGAGAGAAAAGAAAAATATCTCAATTTTACTCACAGAGGTATAATTTACCAAACTGTTGTAAATCATAACCAACTGAGGAGAAGGGCTTCCCTATATCTGGAAAACATGAGTCAAAACCAATGACATTTCAGATAAAACCCATAAAATTATTACCATATTCAACAGTCCATTTGAATGGACTGTTTTTAACCAATCCTGTTTTTAACTTTATATGAAGCGATCAGGTTTTCCCTTAGGAAAGGAAAAACCTTCTTACCTTGTTCCCCAGTATAACCCGAGATTTAGCAGACTACAGCTGTGTTGTTGTTCAGTCCCTGAGTTATGTCCAGCTCGTTTCCACCCCATGGCCTTCAACATGCCAGGCTCCTCTGCCCTCCACTATCTCCTGGAGTTTGCTCAAATTCATGTCCATACATGAATATACATGAATACAACAATAGCCATCTATAAATCACAGAAAGACTTTAAAGAGGAATTTAAAAAGTCATAAACACTTGGTCACAATGGGAATGAGGAAAGAAACTGAGTTATTGTGACATGCAACATTTTAAAACAACTAGAAATAATGACTGATAACATTTTATTAGGGCATACCAGATTTTTAGAAATTCCATGAAATTTAACATACTGATTATTAAGTATTTCTTCTCTCTGAAGCCTTGGCCTTCTGCTCCTGCTTAGTTGCTTCAGTCGTGTCCAGCTCTGTGTGATCCTATGGACTACAGTCTGCCAGGTGCCTCTGCCCATGGGATTCTCTAGGCCAGAGTATTGGAGTCAGTTGCCATGCCCTCCTCCAGGGGATCTTCCCAACCTAGGGATCGAAGCCAGGTCTCCTGCATTGCGGGCAGATTCTTTACTGCTGAGCCACCAGGGAAGCCCTTTTAGAATCTGTCAAACAATATTTACTTAACCAAAGTAAAAGGTTTCAATGGGAAATACAGATTACTTAAAAGCAAAGGAACTCACAAGCTGTCATTTAAGCAGAATTCCAAGAAAACTTTGAAGGGTGAAACCAAATCTCTAGCCCACTCCCAGTTAAATCCATGTACCCAATTAGATTGAATCCAATCTAACAAAATCCTATGGAAATCAACCCTGAATATTCATTAGAAGGACTGATGTTGAAGTTCCAATACTTTGGGTACCTGATGCAAAGAGATGACTCACTGGAAAATATCCTGATGCTGGGAAAGACTGAGGTCAGGAGGAGAAGGGACTGCCAAGGATGAGATGTTTGGATAGCATCACTGATTCAATGGACATGAGTCTGAGCAAACTCAGGAGATGATGAAGGACAGGGGAACCTGGCATGGTGTAGTCCATGGGGTCCCTAAATTGGGTACTATTAGCAACTGAACGGCTACAGTTTTGCAAACATACCCTACAAGGGGGCTACAGATGCCACAGAGTTCTGGTTGCCCGTAACAAGGCTAGTCCAAAAGAGAAAATCCCAACCAACATTCCATCACAGGCAAAGCCTGATGCAATAGGGAAGGATTCCCTGGTGTTTCCACATGGGAGCCCTGCTGTTTAGTCGTTAAATCGTCTCTGACTCTTTTGTGATCCAGTGGACTATAGTCCTCCAATCTCCTCTGCCCATGGAATTATTACAGGTAAGAATACTGGAGCAGGTTGCCATTTTCTCCTCCAGGGGATCTTCCTGACCCAGGGATCGAATAGAACGTTTGTCTCCTGCATTGGCAGGCAGATTCTTTACTGCTGAGCCACCAGGGAAGCCCATAATAACTTATGTGC
Organism: Cephalophus harveyi; assembly: GCA_006410635.1. Taxonomy (NCBI): domain Eukaryota; kingdom Metazoa; phylum Chordata; class Mammalia; order Artiodactyla; family Bovidae; genus Cephalophus; species Cephalophus harveyi. Next base: position 79,578 of record SJYT01074863.1, read on the forward strand.
TCAGGTGCTTAGTTGATTGGTCATGTCTGACTCTGTGACCCCAGGGACTGTAGACATTGTAGCCAATGTAAACATTCTTCCATTGGGTTGGTGCTGAGGTAAGTAGGAGTCCACGTCAACCTTCAGGTCCAACTGATGTGGGGTCTACAAGCCCGTGGGCAACATACCATCATTAATCACTAACTTCTCCCACCTGGAGGGAGTTTCAGTATCTGCAGAGCAGCTCAGAGATACTATTGTGTGTATCCTTTGATGGGGAAACAGAACCTTGCCCCAAAGCTGCTCTTGACTATTTCTCCCTGGTCTCACATCCCCTTCCTTCCCTAATTAACAGCAGTTTGAATCTGCCCATCGAATCCCCCATGAACCCAGGAAAGGTCATGAGGGCTGAATTAAGGCTGTTTCCTATAATCAAAGAAATGGGGGACACAGAAAGGTCTTGTGCCCAGGAGCCCCACAGGGCCGTGCATGGGATCAACTGCAACCTCCACTTGGAGGTGGGAAGCCTGCATCCTCTTGACTCAGATGAAAAACACACTGGTGTTTGTAAGTACAAGCCTCAAGTCTTATAACAACGAGCCTTGATTGGGTTAAACTCCTTTTAAAGGGGAAGTGAGCCAAAGCAGTAGAATTGCTAGGCAATTATGTGGAAGCTTGGATGGGAGAAGAGTTTGGGGGAGAATGTGTGCTGTGTGCTTAGTCACTCAGTCGTGTCTGACTCTTGGTGATTCCATGGACGGTAGCCTGCCAGGCTCCTCTGTCCATGGGATTTTCCAGGAAAGAATAGTGGAGTGGGTTGCCATGCCCTCCTCCAGGGGATCTTCCCAACCCAGGGATTGAACCCAGGCCTCCCGCATCGCAGGCAGATTCTTTATCATCTGAGCCACCAGGGAAGCCCAAGAACACTGGAGTGGGTAGCCTGTCCCTTCTCCAGGGGATCTTCCTGGCCCAGAGATCAAACCAGGGTCTCCTGCATCACAGGTGGATTTTTTACCAGCTGAGCTACTAGGGAAGCTCTTGGGGGAGAATGGATACATGTACATGTATGGCTGAATCCCTTCACTGTTCACTGGAAACTCTCACAACATTGTTAATTGGGATTGTTGTGATGGCTTCCCTGGTGGCTCAGAAGGTAAAGAGTCTGCCTGCAAAGCAGGAGACCCAGGTTCAAACTTTGGGTTGGGAAGATCTCCGGGAGAAGGGAATGGCTACCTACTCCAGTATTCATGCCTAGAGAATCCCCATGGACAGAACAGCCTGGTGGGCTACAGTCCACGGGATCACAAAGAGTCAGACATGACTGACCAACTAACACTTTCACTTATGTTGTTCAGTCGCTAAGTCGTGTCCAAATCTTTTCGATCCCAGGGACTGTAGCACACCAGGCTTCCCTGTCTTTCACTCTCTCCTGGAGTTTGCTCAAATTCATGCCCATTGAGTTGGTGATGCTATCCAACCATCTCATTCTCTGTCTGCTCCCTTCTCCTTTTACCTTTGCTATATCCTAATACAAAATAAAAAGTTGTTTTTAAAAAAAGAATTACTAGGAGTCGGCTCCCTTGGAACTGTTAACCTACTCAGGGTTGGGATCACACAGTCAGCCAATGAGACAGTCAACCCATGCCAGTTACTGCAGGCTTGACTGGGTTCAGCCCTGTACTTGGGTCATGGTGCTCACATCACAGCCTGCACATCAAGACACTTATACATACTCTGAGTTGTGACAGCCTGCTTACTTCTATGTGCCCTGAGCCAGACTGTAAGCAGACTAGGGATGGTGCTTATAGCTGGCAGCACTGGGTAACAGGCTGAGTGAACATGGGCAGCCAGGACACGGGCCCAAGCACCCGGTGGAATCAGCTGTCTTGGCTTCCACCCAGGCACTGCACAGCTGAGCCCAGGTCAGGGCCCTGGCATTCCTGGGGCACTGCATGGGGGTGGGGGTGGGGCAGCGGGAGGTCAAGTCTGTCCCGTCCCTCCTGCAAGCTAAACAAAGCTGTTCCAGCACGTGCATCCGTGAATGAGGACAATAAATGACACCCTTGACCCTCCTGTAGAGGAGATAGAGCTGTGGTCTTGGCCTCAAATACCAACAGCAAAGGGGACCTCTAGGATAATTTGCACAGCAGTAGCCCAGACCTTCCAAGTTGAAAGAAAATGAAGGTCCTGAATACAGTTTAAGTGAAAAAGTGCCCAGATGTACAGGGACCATGAGCCCAGAAAGGTCACCCAGTTTCAGATCACAAGGAGGAAAAATTGATTTTGCCAGAAGTAGCCACTGTCATATAGCCCACTTAAATCTACAACTGATAGGGAAACTCAGGACGGGGAAACCTGAAATGTTCCCCTGCATTCAGACCAATGTGTGTTACGGTAAAGCAGTACCGTTCAGTAGGTCAACTGTCTCAACCTCCTAAGGGTAGCTAGTTTATAAGAGGACAGGAGGGGGTGAATGGCCACCGTCCAAGGCGATGGGGCTGCCACAGGGCAGGAATGTGTTTCTGTCACTGATTAGCATTTGGAGTCATTTCTGAAGCATTGTGTGTAGCCAGGTAGACAGCTGTGGTTCTGAGTGTGAACAAATTTGGCCAGTACATGGTGTTACTTGGTTGAAAATGCTTATGGCAAGCTTCCTAAGGGCCACAAACAGCAGTGTACCTCCTTGAGCAAAAAGCCCTACCGCTCCGCTTCTGCTCTTAAATCCTCTACCTCCAACCCCACCCGGTCCTGCCAGGTTGTCTTCCCAGAGCGCAGGGCCCTTCATAGCCTCCACGGTTCGGGATCACCAAGCAGTTCCCGACTGACCCGTACCCCCCACCCCACACCTCACACTCCTCCCTGGTCCTTGAGCATCCAATCAATCTCCCCACAACTTCAAGCGTCAGTGAAATGGAGCTACAGATGTTCTCCAAATCCCCAAGGCTCTTGGCTCCATCCCTTGGCTCAGTGGTCCTGGACTCTGGGGTTCCAGGGACCCGTAAAATTTCAAAAAACACACTGGGGAACTGATATCAGGTTGCCAACTTTTTTTTTTTTGCAAAATAAGACACTTAGAAAAGACCTCTACTTGTATAGTTTACAGTCTCCATCTTATTAAAAAGCAAAATCACGACTTCCTGGTGGTCGAGTGGTTAAGACTCTGCATCTCTACCGCAGGGGGCACAACTTGATCTCTGGTTGGGGAAGTTCCACACACAGTGCAGTGTGGAAAACACAAAACTAAAATGACAACAAAATCCAGACAAAACGAGCAAGGATAACTTTCAGAAATTGGACAAGGAATCATTTTACCTCCATGAGAAATTTACTACATTGTCACCACTGTTCATCTCACCTCTGAAAGGTGGTGAGCCCTCAAACATGAGGCCCCCTGCCTTGCGTTCAGCACTTGGTCTTCAGACTTAAGCACACACGAAAGAACCACCAGGAGAGTTTGGACTGGGTGGGCCCACTCCCCCAGCCTGATAGGGCTGGCCTCGGGAGAACCTGGGGCTCTGCCCACTCTTTGAGTAAAGCTGGCAACAAGGTTCTCTGCACTTCTTACCTTATAAAGCCTCCTCAGGCCATCCTCAGTAGAATGTAATCTCTTTTTCTTTGGTTAAAAATTTTTTTCGGCTGGGCTACGTGGCATGTGGAATTAGATCCCCCAGGATCAAACCTATAGCCCCTTCCATTGGCTATGCGGAGTCTCTACCACTGGACCACCAGGCAAGTCCCAAGAATATAATTCCTTAAAAAAATTCCCATCTTTTTTTTTTTTTTTAACCAGGGATTGAACTCAGGTCACAGCAGTGAAAGCCTGGTATTCTAACTACTAGACCATTAGAGAACTCCCTCACCTAGCTTTTATAGTGGAGACTCCTTTCATTTTCTGGCAGACGACTGCCTCAGTGTCCATTCTTACCAAATTCTGATTAATTATAGAATTACAGGACCCTGGATTTTCAGCTGGGCTTTGAACTAGTGAGTTTCTCAGTATCCTTTGATGTGGTCATGTGGCTAAGTTCTGGCCAGTGGGGAGTGGAGGCTGGGCGCTGGTCTCCCCTCCTTCCAGCTGAACAGAATGAGGATGTGGTGGGTGGCATGGGGGCAGTCACCAGGCCCAGGAGGTGGGAGTCCTGCGCTCGAGTTAAGGACGGTAGAGCGACATGATGGCAGTCAGAGTCTGAGGACCACCAGTCACTGCACCAGCTCTGGGCTGACTGCATTTACAAAGAAGAAGCGAAGTCACTCGGTCGTGTCCAACTCTGTGACCCCATGAACCGTAGCCTGCTAGTCTCCTCCATCCATTGGCTTTTCCAGGCAAGAATACTGGAGTGGGTTGCCATTTCCATTCAGAGAAAAGACATCTTTTGCTAAGCCAGGGGTAGTGTGGCTTTCCTGTCAGCTCCGACCACTCGAGTCCTACGTTGCTCACACTCCGGCTGTCCGAGACCGCTCTCCGCAGCACAGCCGTGTCTGGTCTGGCCTGGCAACCCCGCAGGGTCTCACACACAGTCAGCCCTCTCGACAACTCATGGGAAAGACTTCCAAGAAAATAGGTTCTTTGTTTAAATATTTGTTAAAAAAAATATTGGTATCATTCTGTGCTTTCTTGATAAGCCTACCTACGGACTAAAATCAAATGGAATTTTGAAGAATAATCAAGAGACTGGGTCATGAATTTATACAAAAAGTTCAGTGTTACATTAAGCATAATACAAAAATGGTGGTCCCATGGTTAAGAATCCGCCTGCCAACAGGGTACATGGGTTCAATCCTTGGTTCGGGAAGATCCCACATAACACAGAGCAAATAAGTCCACGTGCACAACCACTGAGGCCCGTGTGGCCCTGGAGCCCGTGCTCTGCAGCAAGAGAAGCCAGCGTGAGAAGCCTGCATACCGCAACTACAGACTGGGCCCTGCTCGCTGCACCTAGAGAAAAGCTTGAGCTCAGCAATCAAAAAAAAAGTACAAAATGGAAACCTAAATGTTGAATGATGTGCATTAGCTAAAATGAATTTCAGGATGAGAAAGGTCTCATAATATAACTTTTAAAGGTGAAACACTATAGAAATATAAGGTCATCTGGAAGGTATTCACACGTAAGGCAAAAAGCCTTTCCATCAAAATAGTAAACATTTTCTCTGTGCTGCACGATTAAAGATGATTTTTCTCTTTGCATTTTTCTATGTTTTTCTCATTTCCTATAATAAACATGTTACTAGTTTTATAACGGGGAAAAAAACAAAATGTTAAAAAAAAGAGAGAGAAAGGAATAGAGAAGAGACCAGGCTGTCGGGAAGCCCCAGTGGCTCCAAGCACCCACCAGTCCCTCTTCCCGAAGGTACTTTTCACCATCTGGCTTCATTTGCATGATGTGCAGGTGTGGACAAGTGTGTCCTCTCAGGATGGAGAGTCAGGTGGGCATCGTGCCCTGGCCTGTGGAGGCCTCCCTTTCCTGAGTCCTGGGGTGTCTCCTGCATTCCTCCTCGGGGGAAGTTCTGGATTTCTCCGGAAGCCACACTCCAAGGGCACACTTACCCCAGACCGCTGAAGAGGGTGACCTGGACAGGACGAGGTGTGCTCTTGCCTCCCAGAGCTGGAGTGGCCGCAAAAGAAAAAGTCAGGCACCCGCTTTCTTCCAGCAAGAATTATTTTTTAATGGTTTAAAAATGAGTCTGTACAAAACCAGCACCGCTCTCTGGTGCTTCCAGTCCACCAGGGGATCCGGAGGCTGTCTTCCAACACTATCTCTTTGGCCAATTGTGCCTGAAACCTCTGTAGAGACAGTGTGGAAACAAAAGGGTTAGTTCTTGCAGTCTGGCTGAATGGTGGCAGTCAGCCAGTTCATAAAGCGCTGTGAGCCTTAATACTGCAGAACTGAGGGACAACGGTCTGTTCGGGGTCGAGGAGAACTGAGCTGGGCAGTGGAGTGCCCCTGGCACTCCAAGGGCACTCCAGGGGACAGGAGTGGAGGCGGAGCAGCAGCGCCCTGTGGCCTAGCGAGGGAGGGCTGGCCGGGCTGAGGATGGGCCCTCCTCCGCTGCCACATCCTGGAAGCGCGTCCTCCGACTTCAGGGTCTGCTGCAAGGATTAGGGTTTCAGGCTTTTAACTAAAATACTCTTTTTTGAGTGATGCCATGCGGCTTGAGGGATCTTAGTTCCCCAACCAGGAATTGAACCCAGATTATCGGCAGCAAACACATTGGACTGCCAGGGAATTCCCTAAAATATTCCTGGACAACAATGACTATCCATATTTGCTTACTGATTTTTTTTTTTCCTCTTTCCTCAGAAAGGGGCTGATGTAGGCAGATTTCAAACATATTTGCTCTGGGATGACCCTAGGAGACCCCGTGGTGATGAGGGAGGGCTGAGGGTGACTGGAATCCCAGGAGGCCTGGTTACGACTGTGGTTTCCAGTGATCACCTCTCCTCCTCCCAGCTCGGTTTTCTGACTGACAAAGATCGGGATCAGGCCAGGAGATGTGCTCTGAGATTCTTTTTAGGTGAGGCCCCCCGGGTTTCCTTGGCCACGATGGCGCTTGGACGTACCTGTCTGACTTTCCAGTTGGAAAGGACATGCTTTTGTTTCCAATCGACTGTTTAACTTTTTTGGCTGCAATGCATTTCTGAAAAGACAAGAAACCATCTAGGCTGAGTGACGACCACAACCGCACAACGCACAGGAAAACATGCCTACGCTCAGACGGCCCATCAGAGCCTCCAGTGCCAAGGGTGTGACTCTTGGTTTCCTCGCAACTGGACATTTCTGGGTGTGAGTGAAGGCAAGGCTGTGCAGAGGAGCTGCTGAGGGAACGGCCAGGGTCTACACAGGCCTTGCTCGCCCTCCTCCTGCCAGACGTCCAGTCACATTGCACTCTGGCTGGCAGCAATACCCACGGGGGCAACGGCAGGCCTGTACTGGTATCACAGGGAGTGTTTCAGCCTGCTGCTGTAATTCCCAAGGCAGCAAACAGTAACACCCTTCAAAACCACACGCCCACTTTTAGAGACACTTTACAACATTTTTTTTCTTGCTGAAATAGGTGATGGGTATTGTTTGTGCCTGGGAAGAAATGAGGCAAGGGAAAGGCTATGCAGACATAGAGGATTCCTAGATGGGCCAGTCTTGCCAGCAGTGGAGGGTCAACAACACACACCTCAAGGCCCCTGGAATTCTCAATCTGTTTCTTACCTTGCCTGACGGGGGCTGCTTGCTGGGGTCAAACTGGGAAGAAGGTTTGGATTTGCTGTTTCCTAAAAGGTGAGAAAAGAGAGGCCGGTGACCATGTGAGTGAGTTAATACACACCACAGACTCATTACCGGGCCAGGTGCACAAGATCCAGGCAGTGTGGGCTGTCAGCTCACTAGCCCTTCACAGACAGAAACTTCTGGCTTGTTGTCACCTCACAAATCATGTTCTAAGTAGCCAAGGGCAGCCCGGAGGCCAGGTTCATTTCTCATAGGTCTGTTCTCAGGTCAGGGGCCGGTGGCTAAAGCACTGGCCAGTTCACATCAAGGAAATCCCTCTGGTTTCTGTGAACGATGAAGCCACTGTCCGTAAACTGGGGCCAGAGCGGATGTTCTTGCAGAAAAGATGGCTGTGTCGCCAAGGAGGCCGCTCTGTCGCCAGGAATGTTACTGCAGCCCTTTCAACAGACAGGCTCTCACAGGCTACGGAGGCACGGAGCGTCATCTTCTAGGCACCAGGCTGTCTCAACAAACCACATCTTTCTCAACAACCCACATCTTTCCTCTATGTGTGTATGTCTGAGAAAACGTGTTTCTGGGCACAACTCGTGAAGAAGGCTGGAGCCACAGTTATTAACAGAATGGACGCTATCTTGATGACCCACCGGAGTGGCTCCTGCAGCTCAGCCCTGGGGGCTGAGGGTGGTGGGTTTCTGCCCTGTCCCCATCTTGTCCTGTGTTGCCCTCACAATTCCAGGTTGCCTGCCTGGCCTTGGGCGGAGCTTAATCTCCACTGAAGTTCTGCTCTTCCCTCCCTGCCGCCTGCTTCCCGCCATGAGACGTGGTCAGGTGGTCCCTGCGGGACACCCCCTCCGGCCTCACCAGCAAAAGCCTTGAAATCCGACTTGCTGTAGTCATAGGGCGTAAAGTCTTTTTCGGGTGGATCTGGGTCTTTTGGCTTCTTGGAAATTTTGAGGCGTTTCTTTTCTTGCTTCTGTTCTGTCGTCCTCGGGTCACTCGTCGCCCGCTCTCTCTTCTTGGCAGCGTTCTCTAGCTGTGGATTGAACAGACCTGTAAGAGGGAAGTACGGCCACGAGCAGGGTAGGAGGCCACGCTGTGTGTGTGACCCCTGTGGGCACCCTGCGAGGCACACGATGCCTCCAGAGCTGTAAACACAGGCTTGGGGATGGAGAGAGGAGCACTGGCGGTGGGGGGCCGAGCTCCCACCTGGAGGATGACGTCAGGCCACTTGGAAAGGCCAGAGCTGAGCACTCCCGGGTGCTGGGGAGCCGGGGGGGGGCGGGAGACTCCTTCTACGGGCCAAAGGCATGTTTATCCCAAATGCAGCGGGAGAACCACCCCCGACGGACAGTGAGGCCAACCTTCTGGGGTGGGGGGTGGGGGACGGCCACGAGGCAGCACTACACTGTACCAGCACCCGGAAGACGCCTATAACCCAACGCTGAGGGTGAGCCCTCCCGATATTCCAGACCAACCGTGACCGTGACCAGAGAAAGCAGAAATGCAGGCACGTACTGCAGCCTGCTGGCGGACGGACACGGCCTGCTCTGCGGCGGCCCTGTACTCCTCTTGGGCCTGGTCCCGGGCGGCTACAAGAGAGAGAGAACGGTCTCTGTGGTTGTGGCAGCAGCCAGGCCTCTGAGCCCCACACTGCTTGCGGCATCACCCCTGCTGAGCGCGGCTACCCTGCCCCTCAGCCCCAACCCCCAGGGATGTCTGGAGGACTCTGCCTCGCGGCTCAGCCCAGATGTTCCTCTCCTCCTCAACCAACCTCTGGGTCCACACCCCTGCCTGCTCCTCACCCAGCGGCCTCTGTGACTCCCCTGAGGACGCGGTGTCGGGATCTCAACCCTAACAGGTCAAGGACCAGAACCAAAGCCTCCTCCGCCTCCAACTGGCACCCGTGTAGCCTCACTGTCCACACAGCCCCGCCTCCCAAGGCGCTCAGGACAAAACCTCCTGTCCAGGACCACCTCACCCAATGCTGTCGGCTTCTCTATGCGACATGCCAGGCTCTGACTTTCCACCACCTGCCCTGCCCCTGTGACATCCACACCAGTGTCCCCCTTCATCTGCACCCTGTGCTGCCTCCTGACTGGACTGCCCGCCCTGCCCTCTGCCCAGCAGCTGGTGAGGCCTCCACACCTAAGTCAGGGTACGGCCCTCCCCTGCTCAGGGCCCTCCACGGCTTCCTACTCACTTGGAGTAAAAGTCCCAACAACAGACCCCTGCCTGCTCTCTGTCCTACCCTCCACCCACCCCCGACCCCCATCCAGTCTCTTCCCCTGCTTGTGGCTTACTCAGGGCAGCCATCTGTGCCCCCCCACCCCCTGCCCCGCCCGCCAGACTTACTGTTTCCGGTCACCGGGATGTGTTGTCGTGCCCCAGGTAAACATGTTGTTGTAAAGAAGCACGTTAGACCTGCAGGAGTCCTGCCTTGAACACCATCTCTACCGTTTATTAACCATGTCCCCTTGGACACGTTACTTAGCTTCTCCCAACCTATTTCCTGTCTGTAAAGTGGGGGTGATGATGGTACCTGTGCCTCAGGGTCATAGAAGGGACTGAATGGGTAGATATGCAGGCATCCAACCCAGTACCTGGAGTAATGTAAGTACTTTATAAATAAAGCCAGCGTGAGCTCTTATTTCTCATGTCATTACATAGAGGATCATTAGATAATGGGACTTGGGACCTGGAATGTGTATAGCTACCAGTCAGCATGCTCTGCATCACCTCATTAAAAGAATCGTCCTAGGCAGCTGAGTTTTGGAGATTTTTTGTTGTGTTTGTTTTCATTTATAGATCAGCAACCGTTGGAAGCTGGCAAGCCAGGTACAGGTACAAAGAGAGCCTAAAGAAACTGGCAAGAAGAAGGCAGCGGAGCTTACAGGTAGTGTAGCGCCCACCGCCTTGTCAGCTCAGCCCGCGCCTTTGCTTGAGAGCGGCCCTGGCTCACTGTTCTGTCCAGCTACACGAGCAAAGCTCCAGGCACAGCCGAGCAGCCCCAGCCATCCCCTCCGCGGACTCCCTTCTGCCGAGGGGTGGCCGACAGTGAGCCAGAGATGTGTGAGCTGTCAGGGCAGTGGCTACTTAGGCACAGAGAGGAAGGGAGTGCTGCGGCTGGGCCTGACGGGTGTGGGCTGCTTCTGTACGGCGGCCCAGGAGGCGGTCTAGTGAACGTGACATTGAGCCGAGACCTGCAGCCATCAGGGCAGAGTGTTCAGATTGGTGGCCTGGCGAGGCCAAGGCCACAGCTTGCAGCACTGCTCAGAGTGACCCAGGAGGCCAAAGGGATGGGGGTCGGGGGTGGGCGGAGGGTAGGGCAGAGAGCAGGCAGGGGCCTGATGGTG